>CAWLCU010000147.1:0-155971 GCA_963855975.1 Andrena chrysosceles
CAAATGAACAAATGAACAAATGAACAAATGAACAAATGAACAAATGATCAAATGAACAAATGAACAAATGAACAAATGAACAAATGAACAAATGAACAAATGAACAAATGAACAAATGAACAAATGAACAAATGAACAAATGAACAAATGAACAAATGAACAAATGAACAAATGAACAAATGAACAAATGAACAAATGAACAAATGAACAAATGAACAAATGAACAAATGAACAAATGAACAAATGAACAAATGAACAAATGAACAAATGAACAAATGAACAAATGAACAAATGAACAAATGAACAAATGAACAAATGAACAAATGAACAAATGAACAAATGAAAGAATGAACAAATGAACAAATGAAAGAATGAACAAATGAACAAATGAACAAATGAACAAATGAACAAATGAACAAATGAACAAATGAACAAATGAACAAATGAACAAATGAACAAATGAACAAATGAACAAATGAACAAATGAACAAATGAACAAATGAACAAATGAACAAATGAACAAATGAACAAATGAACAAATGAACAAATGAACAAATGAACAAATGAACAAATGAACAAATGAACAAATGAACAAATGAACAAATGAACAAATGAACAAATGAACAAATGAACAAATGAACAAATGAACAAATGAACAAATGAACAAATGAACAAATGAACAAATGAACAAATGAACAAATGAACAAATGAACAAATGAACAAATGAACAAATGAACAAATGAACAAATGAACAAATGAACAAATGAACAAATGAACAAATGAACAAATGAACAAATGAACAAATGAACAAATGAACAAATGAACAAATGAACAAATGAACAAATGAACAAATGAACAAATGAACAAATGAACAAATGAACAAATGAACAAATGAACAAATGAACAAATGAACAAATGAACAAATGAACAAATGAACAAATGAACAAATGAACAAATGAACAAATGAACAAATGAACAAATGACAAATGAACAAATGAACAAATGAACAAATGAACAAATGAACAAATGAACAAATGAACAAATGAACAAATGAACAAATGAACAAATGAACAAATGAACAAATGAACCAATGAACCAATGAACAAATGAACCAATGAACAAATGAACAAATGAACAAATGAACAAATGAACAAATGAACAAATGAACAAATGAACAAATGAACATATGAAAGAATGAACAAATGAACAAATGAAAGAATGAACAAATGAACAAATGAACAAATGAAGAAATGAACAAATGAACAAATGAACAAATGAACAAATGAACAAATGAACAAATGAACAAATGAACAAATGAACCAATGAACAAATGAACAAATGAACAAATGAACAAATGAAAGAATGAACAAATGAACATATGAAAGAATGATCAAATGAACAAATGAACAAATGAACAAATGAACAAATGAACAAATGAACAAATGAAAGAATGAACAAATGAAAGAATGAACAAATGAACAAATGAAAGAATGAACAAATGAACAAATGAACAAATGAACAAATGAACAAATGAACAAATGAACAAATGAACAAATGAACAAATGAACAAATGAACAAATGAACAAATGAACAAATGAACAAATGAACCAATGAACAAATGAACAAATGAACAAATGAAAGAATGAACAAATGAACATATGAAAGAATGATCAAATGAACAAATGAACAAATGCACAAATGAACAAATGAACAAATGAACAAATGAAAGAATGAACAAATGAAAGAATGAACAAATGAACAAATGAAAGAATGAACAAATGAACAAATGAACAAATGAACAAATGAACAAATGAACAAATGAACAAATGAACAAATGAACAAATGAACAAATGAACAAATGATCAAATGATCAAATGAACAAATGAACAAATGAACAAATGAACAAATGAACAAATGAACAAATGAACAAATGAACAAATGAACAAATGAACAAATGAACAAATGATCAAATGAACAAATGAACAAATGAACAAATGAACAAATGAACAAATGAACAAATGAACAAATGAACAAATGAACAAATGAACAAATGAACAAATGAACAAATGAACAAATTAACAAATGAACAAATGAACAAATGAACAAATGAACAAATGAACAAATGAACAAATGAACAAATGAACAAATGAATAAATGAACAAATGAACAAATGAACAAATGAACAAATGAACAAATGAACAAATGAACAAATGAACAAATGAACAAATGAACAAATGAACAAATGAACAAATGAACAAATGAACATATGAACAAATGAACAAATGAACAAATGAACAAATGAACAAATGAACAAATGAACAAATGAACAAATGAACAAATGAACAAATGAACAAATGAACAAATGAACAAATGAACAAATGAACAAATGAACAAATGAACAAATGAACAAATGAACAAATGAACAAATGAACAAATGAACAAATGAACAAATGAACAAATGAACCAATGAACCAATGAACCAAAGAACCAAAGAACCAATGACCCAATGAACCAATGAACCAATGAACCAATGAACCAATGAACCAATGAACCAATGAACCAATGAACCAATGAACCAATGAACCAATGAACCAATGAACCAATGAACCAATGAACCAATGAACCAATGAACCAATGAACCAATGAACCAATGAACCAATGAACCAATGAAACAATGAACCAATGACCCAATGAACCAATGAACCAATGAACCAATGAACCAGTGAACCAATGAACTAATGAACCAATGAACCAATGAACCAATGAACCTATGAACCAATGAACAAATGAACAAATGAACAAATGAACAAATGAACAAATGAACAAATGAACAAATGAAAGAATGAACAAATGAACAAATGAAAGAATGAACAAATGAACAAATGAACAAATGAACAAATGAACAAATGAACAAATGAACAAATGAACAAATGAACAAATGAACAAATGAACAAATGAACAAATGAACAAATGAACAAATGAACAAATGAACAAATGAACAAATGAACAAATGAACAAATGAACAAATGAATAAATGAACAAATGAACAAATGAACAAATGAACAAATGAACAAATGAACAAAAGAACAAATGAACAAATGAACAAATGAACAAATGAACAAATGAACAAATGAACAAATGAACAAATGAACAAATGAACAAATGAACAAATGAACAAATGAACAAATGAACAAATGAACAAATGAACAAATGAACAAATGAAGAAATGAAGAAATGAACAAATGAACAAATGAACAAATGAACAAATGAACAAATGAACAAATGAACAAATGAACAAATGAACAAATGAACAAATGAACAAATGAACAGATGAACAGATGAACAGATGAACAAATGAACAAATGAACAAATGAACAAATGAACAAATGAACAAATGAACAAATGAACAAATGAACAAATGAACAAATGAACAAATGAACAAATGAACAAATGAACAAATGAACAAATGAACAAATGAACAAATGAACATATGAACAAATGAACAAATGAACAAATGAACATATGAACAAATGAACAAATGAACAAATGAACAAATGAACAAATGATCAAATGAACAAATGAACAAATGAACAAATGAACAAATGAACAAATGAACAAATGAACCAATGAACAAATGAACAAATGAACAAATGAACAAATGAACAAATGAACAAATGAAAGAATGAACAAATGAACATATGAAAGAATGATCAAATGAACAAATGAACAAATGAACAAATGAACAAATGAACAAATGAACAAATGAACAAATGAACAAATGAAAGAATGAACAAATGAAAGAATGAACAAATGAACAAATGAAAGAATGAACAAATGAACAAATGAACAAATGAACAAATGAACAAATGAACAAATGAACAAATGAACAAATGAACAAATGAACAAATGAACAAATGAACAAATGAACAAATGAACAAATGAACAAATGATCAAATGATCAAATGAACAAATGAACAAATGAACAAATGAACAAATGAACAAATGAACAAATGAACAAATGAACAAATGAACAAATGAACAAATGAACAAATGAACAAATGAACAAATGAACAAATGAACAAATGAACAAATGAACAAATGAACAAATGAACAAATGAACAAATGAACAAATGAACAAATGAACAAATGAACAAATGAACAAATGAACAAATGAACAAATGAACAAATGAACAAATGAACAAATGAACAAATGAACAAATGAACAAATGAACAAATGAACAAATGAACAAATGAACAAATGAAAGAATGAACAAATGAACAAATGAACAAATGAAAGAATGAACAAATGAACAAATGAACAAATGAACAAATAAACAAATGAACAAATGAACAAATGAACAAATGAACAAATGAACAAATGAACAAATGAATAAATGAACAAATGAACAAATGAACAAATGAACAAATGAACAAATGAACAAATGAACAAATGAACAAATGAACAAATGAACAAATGAACAAATGAACAAATGAACAAATGAACAAATGAACAAATGAACAAATGAACAAATGAACAAATGAACAAATGAACAAATGAACAAATGAACAAATGAACAAATGAACAAGTGAACAAATGAACAAATGAACAAATGAACAAATGAACAAATGAACAAATGAACAAATGAACAAATGAACAAATGAACAAATGAACAAATGAACAAATGAACAAATGAACAAATGAACAAATGAACAAATGAACAGATGAACAGATGAACAGATGAACAAATGAACAAATGAACAAATGAACAAATGAACAAATGAACAAATGAACAAATGAACTAATGAACAAATGAACAAATGAACAAATGAACAAATGAACATATGAACAAATGAACAAATGAACAAATGAACAAATGAACAAATGATCAAATGATCAAATGAACAAATGAACAAATGAACAAATGAACAAATGAACAAATGAACCAATGAACAAATAAACAAATGAACAAATGAACAAATGAACAAATGAACAAATGAAAGAATGAACAAATGAACATATGAAAGAATGATCAAATGAACAAATGAACAAATGAACAAATGAACAAATGAACAAATGAACAAATGAACAAATGAAAGAATGAACAAATGAAAGAATGAACAAATGAACAAATGAACAAATGAACAAATGAACAAATGAACAAATGAACAAATGAACAAATGAACAAATGAACAAATGAACAAATGAACAGATGAACAGATGAACAGATGAACAAATGAACAAATGAACAAATGAACAAATGAACAAATGAACAAATGAACAAATGAACAAATGAACAAATGAACAAATGAACAAATGAACAAATGAACAAATGAACAAATGAACAAATGAACAAATGAACAAATGAACATATGAACAAATGAACAAATGAACAAATGAACATATGAACAAATGAACAAATGAACAAATGAACAAATGAACAAATGATCAAATGAACAAATGAACAAATGAACAAATGAACAAATGAACAAATGAACAAATGAACCAATGAACAAATGAACAAATGAACAAATGAACAAATGAACAAATGAACAAATGAACAAATGAAAGAATGAACAAATGAACATATGAAAGAATGATCAAATGAACAAATGAACAAATGAACAAATGAACAAATGAACAAATGAACAAATGAACAAATGAACAAATGAAAGAATGAACAAATGAAAGAATGAACAAATGAACAAATGAAAGAATGAACAAATGAACAAATGAACAAATGAACAAATGAACAAATGAACAAATGAACAAATGAACAAATGAACAAATGAACAAATGAACAAATGAACAAATGAACAAATGATCAAATGATCAAATGAACAAATGAACAAATGAACAAATGAACAAATGAACAAATGAACAAATGAACAAATGAACAAATGAACAAATGAACAAATGAACAAATGAACAAATGAACAAATGAACAAATGAACAAATGAACAAATGAACAAATGAACAAATGAACAAATGAACAAATGAACAAATGAACAAATGAACAAATGAACAAATGAACAAATGAACAAATGAACAAATGAACAAATGAACAAATGAACAAATGAACAAATGAACAAATGAACAAATGAAAGAATGAACAAATGAACAAATGAACAAATGAAAGAATGAACAAATGAACAAATGAACAAATGAACAAATAAACAAATGAACAAATGAACAAATGAACAAATGAACAAATGAACAAATGAACAAATGAATAAATGAACAAATGAACAAATGAACAAATGAACAAATGAACAAATGAACAAATGAACAAATGAACAAATGAACAAATGAACAAATGAACAAATGAACAAATGAACAAATGAACAAATGAACAAATGAACAAATGAACAAATGAACAAATGAACAAATGAACAAATGAACAAGTGAACAAATGAACAAATGAACAAATGAACAAATGAACAAATGAACAAATGAACAAATGAACAAATGAACAAATGAACAAATGAACAAATGAACAAATGAACAAATGAACAAATGAACAAATGAACTAATGAACAAATGAACAAATGAACAAATTAACAAATTAACAAATGAACAAATGAACAAATGAACATATGAACAAATGAACAAATGAACAAATGAACAAATGAACAAATGAACAAATGAACAAATGAACAAATGAACAAATGAACAAATGAACAAATGAACAAATGAACAAATGAACAAATGAACAAATGAACAAATGAACAAATGAACAAATGAACAAATGAACAAATGAACAAATGAACAAATGAACAAATGAACAAATGAACAAATGAACAAATGAACAAATGAACAAATGAACAAATGAACAAATGAACAAATGAACAAATGAACAAATGAACAAATGAACAAATGAACAAATGAACAAATGAACAAATGAACAAATGAACAAATGAACAAATGAACAAATGAACCAATGAACAAATGAACAAATGAACAAATGAACAAATGAACAAATGAAAGAATGAACAAATGAACATATGAAAGAATGAACAAATGAACAAATGATCAAATGAACAAATGAACAAATGAACAAATGAACAAATGAACAAATGAAAGAATGAACAAATGAAAGAATGAACAAATGAACAAATGAAAGAATGAACAAATGAACAAATGAACAAATGAACAAATGAACAAATGAACAAATGAACAAATGAACAAATGAACAAATGAACAAATGAACAAATGAACAAATGAACAAATGAAAAAATGAACAAATGAACAAATGTACAAATGATCAAATGATCAAATGAACAAATGAACAAATGAACAAATGAACAAATGATCAAATGAACAAATGAACAAATGAACAAATGAACAAATGAACAAATGAACAAATGAACAAATGAACAAATGAACAAATGATCAAATGAACAAATGAACAAATGAACAAATGAACAAATGAACAAATGAACAAATGAACAAATGAACAAATGAACAAATGAACAAATGAACAAATGAACAAATGAACAAATGAACAAATGAACAAATGAACAAATGAACAAATGAACAAATGAACAAATGAACAAATGAACAAATGAACAAATGAACAAATGAACAAATGAACAAATGAACAAATGAACAAATGAACAAATGAACAAATGAACAAATGAACAAATGAACAAATGAACAAATGAACAAATGAACAAATGAACAAATGAAAGAATGAACAAATGAACAAATGAAAGAATGAACAAATGAACAAATGAACAAATGAACAAATGAACAAATGAACAAATGAACAAATGAACAAATGAACAAATGAACAAATGAACAAATGAACAAATGAACAAATGAACAAATGAACAAATGAACAAATGAACAAATGAACAAATGAACAAATGAACAAATGAACAAATGAACAAATGAACAAATGAACAAATGAACAAATGAACAAATGAACAAATGAACAAATGAACAAATGAACAAATGAACAAATGAACAAATGAACAAATGAACAAATGAACATATGAACAAATGAACAAATGAACAAATGAACAAATGAACAAATGATCAAATGAACAAATGAACAAATGAACAAATGAACAAATGAACAAATGAACAAATGAACCAATGAACAAATGAACAAATGAACAAATGAACAAATGAACAAATGAACAAATGAACAAATGAAAGAATGAACAAATGAACATATGAAAGAATGAACAAATGAACAAATGAACAAATGAACAAATGAACAAATGAACAAATGAACAAATGAACAAATGAACAAATGAACAAATGAACAAATGAACAAATGAACAAATGAACAAATGAACAAATGAACAAATGAACAAATGAACAAATGAACAAATGAACAAATGAACAAATGAACAAATGAACAAATGAACAAATGAACAAATGAACAAATGAACAAATGAACAAATGAACAAATGACAAATGAACAAATGAACAAATGAACAAATGAACAAATGAACAAATGAACAAATGATCAAATGAACAAATGAACAAATGAACAAATGAACAAATGAACAAATGAACAAATGAACCAATGAACCAATGAACAAATGAACCAATGAACAAATGAACAAATGAACAAATGAACAAATGAACAAATGAACAAATGAACAAATGAACAAATGAACATATGAAAGAATGAACAAATGAACAAATGAAAGAATGAACAAATGAACAAATGAACAAATGAAGAAATGAACAAATGAACAAATGAACAAATGAACAAATGAACAAATGAACAAATGAACAAATGAACAAATGAACCAATGAACAAATGAACAAATGAACAAATGAACAAATGAAAGAATGAACAAATGAACATATGAAAGAATGATCAAATGAACAAATGAACAAATGAACAAATGAACAAATGAACAAATGAACAAATGAAAGAATGAACAAATGAAAGAATGAACAAATGAACAAATGAAAGAATGAACAAATGAACAAATGAACAAATGAACAAATGAACAAATGAACAAATGAACAAATGAACAAATGAACAAATGAACAAATGAACAAATGAACAAATGAACAAATGAACAAATGAACCAATGAACAAATGAACAAATGAACAAATGAAAGAATGAACAAATGAACATATGAAAGAATGATCAAATGAACAAATGAACAAATGCACAAATGAACAAATGAACAAATGAACAAATGAAAGAATGAACAAATGAAAGAATGAACAAATGAACAAATGAAAGAATGAACAAATGAACAAATGAACAAATGAACAAATGAACAAATGAACAAATGAACAAATGAACAAATGAACAAATGAACAAATGATCAAATGATCAAATGAACAAATGAACAAATGAACAAATGAACAAATGAACAAATGAACAAATGAACAAATGAACAAATGAACAAATGAACAAATGAACAAATGATCAAATGAACAAATGAACAAATGAACAAATGAACAAATGAACAAATGAACAAATGAACAAATGAACAAATGAACAAATGAACAAATGAACAAATGAACAAATGAACAAATTAACAAATGAACAAATGAACAAATGAACAAATGAACAAATGAACAAATGAACAAATGAACAAATGAACAAATGAATAAATGAACAAATGAACAAATGAACAAATGAACAAATGAACAAATGAACAAATGAACAAATGAACAAATGAACAAATGAACAAATGAACAAATGAACAAATGAACAAATGAAAGAATGAACAAATGAACAAATGAAAGAATGAACAAATGAACAAATGAACAAATGAACAAATGAACAAATGAACAAATGAACAAATGAACAAATGAACAAATGAACAAATGAACAAATGAACAAATGAACAAATGAACAAATGAACAAATGAACAAATGAACAAATGAACAAATGAACAAATGAATAAATGAACAAATGAACAAATGAACAAATGAACAAATGAACAAATGAACAAAAGAACAAATGAACAAATGAACAAATGAACAAATGAACAAATGAACAAATGAACAAATGAACAAATGAACAAATGAACAAATGAACAAATGAACAAATGAACAAATGAACAAATGAACAAATGAACAAATGAACAAATGAAGAAATGAACAAATGAACAAATGAACAAATGAACAAATGAACAAATGAACAAATGAACAAATGAACAAATGAACAAATGAACAAATGAACAAATGAACAGATGAACAGATGAACAGATGAACAAATGAACAAATGAACAAATGAACAAATGAACAAATGAACAAATGAACAAATGAACAAATGAACAAATGAACAAATGAACAAATGAACAAATGAACAAATGAACAAATGAACAAATGAACAAATGAACAAATGAACATATGAACAAATGAACAAATGAACAAATGAACATATGAACAAATGAACAAATGAACAAATGAACAAATGAACAAATGATCAAATGAACAAATGAACAAATGAACAAATGAACAAATGAACAAATGAACAAATGAACCAATGAACAAATGAACAAATGAACAAATGAACAAATGAACAAATGAACAAATGAACAGATGAACAGATGAACAGATGAACAAATGAACAAATGAACAAATGAACAAATGAACAAATGAACAAATGAACAAATGAACAAATGAACAAATGAACAAATGAACAAATGAACAAATGAACAAATGAACAAATGAACAAATGAACAAATGAACAAATGAACATATGAACAAATGAACAAATGAACAAATGAACAAATGAACAAATGAACAAATGAACAAATGAACAAATGAACAAATGAACAAATGAACAAATGAACAAATGAACAAATGAACAAATGAACAAATGAACCAATGAACCAATGAACCAAAGAACCAAAGAACCAATGACCCAATGAACCAATGAACCAATGAACCAATGAACCAATGAACCAATGAACCAATGAACCAATGAACCAATGAACCAATGAACCAATGAACCAATGAACCAATGAACCAATGAACCAATGAACCAATGAACCAATGAACCAATGAACCAATGAACCAATGAACCAATGAAACAATGAACCAATGACCCAATGAACCAATGAACCAATGAACCAATGAACCAGTGAACCAATGAACTAATGAACCAATGAACCAATGAACCAATGAACCTATGAACCAATGAACAAATGAACAAATGAACAAATGAACAAATGAACAAATGAACAAATGAACAAATGAAAGAATGAACAAATGAACAAATGAAAGAATGAACAAATGAACAAATGAACAAATGAACAAATGAACAAATGAACAAATGAACAAATGAACAAATGAACAAATGAACAAATGAACAAATGAACAAATGAACAAATGAACAAATGAACAAATGAACAAATGAACAAATGAACAAATGAATAAATGAACAAATGAACAAATGAACAAATGAACAAATGAACAAATGAACAAAAGAACAAATGAACAAATGAACAAATGAACAAATGAACAAATGAACAAATGAACAAATGAACAAATGAACAAATGAACAAATGAACAAATGAACAAATGAACAAATGAACAAATGAACAAATGAACAAATGAAGAAATGAAGAAATGAACAAATGAACAAATGAACAAATGAACAAATGAACAAATGAACAAATGAACAAATGAACAAATGAACAAATGAACAAATGAACAAATGAACAGATGAACAGATGAACAGATGAACAAATGAACAAATGAACAAATGAACAAATGAACAAATGAACAAATGAACAAATGAACAAATGAACAAATGAACAAATGAACAAATGAACAAATGAACAAATGAACAAATGAACAAATGAACAAATGAACAAATGAACATATGAACAAATGAACAAATGAACAAATGAACATATGAACAAATGAACAAATGAACAAATGAACAAATGAACAAATGATCAAATGAACAAATGAACAAATGAACAAATGAACAAATGAACAAATGAACAAATGAACCAATGAACAAATGAACAAATGAACAAATGAACAAATGAACAAATGAACAAATGAAAGAATGAACAAATGAACATATGAAAGAATGATCAAATGAACAAATGAACAAATGAACAAATGAACAAATGAACAAATGAACAAATGAACAAATGAACAAATGAAAGAATGAACAAATGAAAGAATGAACAAATGAACAAATGAAAGAATGAACAAATGAACAAATGAACAAATGAACAAATGAACAAATGAACAAATGAACAAATGAACAAATGAACAAATGAACAAATGAACAAATGAACAAATGAACAAATGAACAAATGATCAAATGATCAAATGAACAAATGAACAAATGAACAAATGAACAAATGAACAAATGAACAAATGAACAAATGAACAAATGAACAAATGAACAAATGAACAAATGAACAAATGAACAAATGAACAAATGAACAAATGAACAAATGAACAAATGAACAAATGAACAAATGAACAAATGAACAAATGAACAAATGAACAAATGAACAAATGAACAAATGAACAAATGAACAAATGAACAAATGAACAAATGAACAAATGAACAAATGAACAAATGAACAAATGAACAAATGAACAAATGAAAGAATGAACAAATGAACAAATGAACAAATGAAAGAATGAACAAATGAACAAATGAACAAATGAACAAATAAACAAATGAACAAATGAACAAATGAACAAATGAACAAATGAACAAATGAACAAATGAATAAATGAACAAATGAACAAATGAACAAATGAACAAATGAACAAATGAACAAATGAACAAATGAACAAATGAACAAATGAACAAATGAACAAATGAACAAATGAACAAATGAACAAATGAACAAATGAACAAATGAACAAATGAACAAATGAACAAATGAACAAATGAACAAATGAACAAGTGAACAAATGAACAAATGAACAAATGAACAAATGAACAAATGAACAAATGAACAAATGAACAAATGAACAAATGAACAAATGAACAAATGAACAAATGAACAAATGAACAAATGAACAAATGAACAAATGAACAGATGAACAGATGAACAGATGAACAAATGAACAAATGAACAAATGAACAAATGAACAAATGAACAAATGAACAAATGAACTAATGAACAAATGAACAAATGAACAAATGAACAAATGAACATATGAACAAATGAACAAATGAACAAATGAACAAATGAACAAATGATCAAATGATCAAATGAACAAATGAACAAATGAACAAATGAACAAATGAACAAATGAACCAATGAACAAATAAACAAATGAACAAATGAACAAATGAACAAATGAACAAATGAAAGAATGAACAAATGAACATATGAAAGAATGATCAAATGAACAAATGAACAAATGAACAAATGAACAAATGAACAAATGAACAAATGAACAAATGAAAGAATGAACAAATGAAAGAATGAACAAATGAACAAATGAACAAATGAACAAATGAACAAATGAACAAATGAACAAATGAACAAATGAACAAATGAACAAATGAACAAATGAACAGATGAACAGATGAACAGATGAACAAATGAACAAATGAACAAATGAACAAATGAACAAATGAACAAATGAACAAATGAACAAATGAACAAATGAACAAATGAACAAATGAACAAATGAACAAATGAACAAATGAACAAATGAACAAATGAACAAATGAACATATGAACAAATGAACAAATGAACAAATGAACATATGAACAAATGAACAAATGAACAAATGAACAAATGAACAAATGATCAAATGAACAAATGAACAAATGAACAAATGAACAAATGAACAAATGAACAAATGAACCAATGAACAAATGAACAAATGAACAAATGAACAAATGAACAAATGAACAAATGAACAAATGAAAGAATGAACAAATGAACATATGAAAGAATGATCAAATGAACAAATGAACAAATGAACAAATGAACAAATGAACAAATGAACAAATGAACAAATGAACAAATGAAAGAATGAACAAATGAAAGAATGAACAAATGAACAAATGAAAGAATGAACAAATGAACAAATGAACAAATGAACAAATGAACAAATGAACAAATGAACAAATGAACAAATGAACAAATGAACAAATGAACAAATGAACAAATGAACAAATGATCAAATGATCAAATGAACAAATGAACAAATGAACAAATGAACAAATGAACAAATGAACAAATGAACAAATGAACAAATGAACAAATGAACAAATGAACAAATGAACAAATGAACAAATGAACAAATGAACAAATGAACAAATGAACAAATGAACAAATGAACAAATGAACAAATGAACAAATGAACAAATGAACAAATGAACAAATGAACAAATGAACAAATGAACAAATGAACAAATGAACAAATGAACAAATGAACAAATGAACAAATGAACAAATGAACAAATGAAAGAATGAACAAATGAACAAATGAACAAATGAAAGAATGAACAAATGAACAAATGAACAAATGAACAAATAAACAAATGAACAAATGAACAAATGAACAAATGAACAAATGAACAAATGAACAAATGAATAAATGAACAAATGAACAAATGAACAAATGAACAAATGAACAAATGAACAAATGAACAAATGAACAAATGAACAAATGAACAAATGAACAAATGAACAAATGAACAAATGAACAAATGAACAAATGAACAAATGAACAAATGAACAAATGAACAAATGAACAAATGAACAAGTGAACAAATGAACAAATGAACAAATGAACAAATGAACAAATGAACAAATGAACAAATGAACAAATGAACAAATGAACAAATGAACAAATGAACAAATGAACAAATGAACAAATGAACAAATGAACTAATGAACAAATGAACAAATGAACAAATTAACAAATTAACAAATGAACAAATGAACAAATGAACATATGAACAAATGAACAAATGAACAAATGAACAAATGAACAAATGAACAAATGAACAAATGAACAAATGAACAAATGAACAAATGAACAAATGAACAAATGAACAAATGAACAAATGAACAAATGAACAAATGAACAAATGAACAAATGAACAAATGAACAAATGAACAAATGAACAAATGAACAAATGAACAAATGAACAAATGAACAAATGAACAAATGAACAAATGAACAAATGAACAAATGAACAAATGAACAAATGAACAAATGAACAAATGAACAAATGAACAAATGAACAAATGAACAAATGAACAAATGAACAAATGAACAAATGAACAAATGAACCAATGAACAAATGAACAAATGAACAAATGAACAAATGAACAAATGAAAGAATGAACAAATGAACATATGAAAGAATGAACAAATGAACAAATGATCAAATGAACAAATGAACAAATGAACAAATGAACAAATGAACAAATGAAAGAATGAACAAATGAAAGAATGAACAAATGAACAAATGAAAGAATGAACAAATGAACAAATGAACAAATGAACAAATGAACAAATGAACAAATGAACAAATGAACAAATGAACAAATGAACAAATGAACAAATGAACAAATGAACAAATGAACAAATGAACAAATGAAAAAATGAACAAATGAACAAATGTACAAATGATCAAATGATCAAATGAACAAATGAACAAATGAACAAATGAACAAATGATCAAATGAACAAATGAACAAATGAACAAATGAACAAATGAACAAATGAACAAATGAACAAATGAACAAATGAACAAATGATCAAATGAACAAATGAACAAATGAACAAATGAACAAATGAACAAATGAACAAATGAACAAATGAACAAATGAACAAATGAACAAATGAACAAATGAACAAATGAACAAATGAACAAATGAACAAATGAACAAATGAACAAATGAACAAATGAACAAATGAACAAATGAACAAATGAACAAATGAACAAATGAACAAATGAACAAATGAACAAATGAACAAATGAACAAATGAACAAATGAACAAATGAACAAATGAACAAATGAACAAATGAACAAATGAAAGAATGAACAAATGAACAAATGAAAGAATGAACAAATGAACAAATGAACAAATGAACAAATGAACAAATGAACAAATGAACAAATGAACAAATGAACAAATGAACAAATGAACAAATGAACAAATGAACAAATGAACAAATGAACAAATGAACAAATGAACAAATGAACAAATGAACAAATGAACAAATGAACAAATGAACAAATGAACAAATGAACAAATGAACAAATGAACAAATGAACAAATGAACAAATGAACAAATGAACAAATGAACAAATGAACAAATGAACAAATGAACAAATGAAAGAATGAACAAATGAACAAATGAAAGAATGAACAAATGAACAAATGAACAAATGAACAAATGAACAAATGAACAAATGAACAAATGAACAAATGAAAGAATGAACAAATGAACAAATGAAAGAATGAACAAATGAACAAATGAACAAATGAACAAATGAACAAATGAACAAATGAACAAATGAACAAATGAACAAATGAACAAATGAACAAATGAACAAATGAACAAATGAACAAATGAATAAATGAACAAATGAACAAATGAACAAATGAACAAATGAACAAATGAACAAATGAACAAATGAACAAATGAACAAATGAACAAATGAACAAATGAACAAATGAACAAATGAACAAATGAACAAATGAACAAATGAACAAATGAACAAATGAACAAATGAACAAATGAACAAATGAACAAATGAACAAATGACAAATGAAACAAATGACAAATGAACAAATGAACAAATGAACAAATGAACAAATGAACAAATGAACAAATGATCAAATGAACAAATGAACAAATGAACAAATGAACAAATGAACAAATGAACAAATGAACCAATGAACCAATGAACAAATGAACCAATGAACAAATGAACAAATGAACAAATGAACAAATGAACAAATGAACAAATGAACAAATGAACAAATGAACATATGAAAGAATGAACAAATGAACAAATGAAAGAATGAACAAATGAACAAATGAACAAATGAAGAAATGAACAAATGAACAAATGAACAAATGAACAAATGAACAAATGAACAAATGAACAAATGAACAAATGAACCAATGAACAAATGAACAAATGAACAAATGAACAAATGAAAGAATGAACAAATGAACATATGAAAGAATGATCAAATGAACAAATGAACAAATGAACAAATGAACAAATGAACAAATGAACAAATGAAAGAATGAACAAATGAAAGAATGAACAAATGAACAAATGAAAGAATGAACAAATGAACAAATGAACAAATGAACAAATGAACAAATGAACAAATGAACAAATGAACAAATGAACAAATGAACAAATGAACAAATGAACAAATGAACAAATGAACAAATGAACCAATGAACAAATGAACAAATGAACAAATGAAAGAATGAACAAATGAACATATGAAAGAATGATCAAATGAACAAATGAACAAATGCACAAATGAACAAATGAACAAATGAACAAATGAAAGAATGAACAAATGAAAGAATGAACAAATGAACAAATGAAAGAATGAACAAATGAACAAATGAACAAATGAACAAATGAACAAATGAACAAATGAACAAATGAACAAATGAACAAATGAACAAATGAACAAATGATCAAATGATCAAATGAACAAATGAACAAATGAACAAATGAACAAATGAACAAATGAACAAATGAACAAATGAACAAATGAACAAATGAACAAATGAACAAATGATCAAATGAACAAATGAACAAATGAACAAATGAACAAATGAACAAATGAACAAATGAACAAATGAACAAATGAACAAATGAACAAATGAACAAATGAACAAATGAACAAATTAACAAATGAACAAATGAACAAATGAACAAATGAACAAATGAACAAATGAACAAATGAACAAATGAACAAATGAATAAATGAACAAATGAACAAATGAACAAATGAACAAATGAACAAATGAACAAATGAACAAATGAACAAATGAACAAATGAACAAATGAACAAATGAACAAATGAACAAATGAAAGAATGAACAAATGAACAAATGAAAGAATGAACAAATGAACAAATGAACAAATGAACAAATGAACAAATGAACAAATGAACAAATGAACAAATGAACAAATGAACAAATGAACAAATGAACAAATGAACAAATGAACAAATGAACAAATGAACAAATGAACAAATGAACAAATGAACAAATGAATAAATGAACAAATGAACAAATGAACAAATGAACAAATGAACAAATGAACAAAAGAACAAATGAACAAATGAACAAATGAACAAATGAACAAATGAACAAATGAACAAATGAACAAATGAACAAATGAACAAATGAACAAATGAACAAATGAACAAATGAACAAATGAACAAATGAACAAATGAACAAATGAACAAATGAAGAAATGAACAAATGAACAAATGAACAAATGAACAAATGAACAAATGAACAAATGAACAAATGAACAAATGAACAAATGAACAAATGAACAAATGAACAGATGAACAGATGAACAGATGAACAAATGAACAAATGAACAAATGAACAAATGAACAAATGAACAAATGAACAAATGAACAAATGAACAAATGAACAAATGAACAAATGAACAAATGAACAAATGAACAAATGAACAAATGAACAAATGAACAAATGAACATATGAACAAATGAACAAATGAACAAATGAACATATGAACAAATGAACAAATGAACAAATGAACAAATGAACAAATGATCAAATGAACAAATGAACAAATGAACAAATGAACAAATGAACAAATGAACAAATGAACCAATGAACAAATGAACAAATGAACAAATGAACAAATGAACAAATGAACAAATGAAAGAATGAACAAATGAACATATGAAAGAATGATCAAATGAACAAATGAACAAATGAACAAATGAACAAATGAACAAATGAACAAATGAACAAATGAACAAATGAAAGAATGAACAAATGAAAGAATGAACAAATGAACAAATGAAAGAATGAACAAATGAACAAATGAACAAATGAACAAATGAACAAATGAACAAATGAACAAATGAACAAATGAACAAATGAACAAATGAACAAATGAACAAATGAACAAATGAACAAATGATCAAATGATCAAATGAACAAATGAACAAATGAACAAATGAACAAATGAACAAATGAACAAATGAACAAATGAACAAATGAACAAATGAACAAATGAACAAATGAACAAATGAACAAATGAACAAATGAACAAATGAACAAATGAACAAATGAACAAATGAACAAATGAACAAATGAACAAATGAACAAATGAACAAATGAACAAATGAACAAATGAACAAATGAACAAATGAACAAATGAACAAATGAACAAATGAACAAATGAACAAATGAACAAATGAACAAATGAACAAATGAAAGAATGAACAAATGAACAAATGAACAAATGAAAGAATGAACAAATGAACAAATGAACAAATGAACAAATAAACAAATGAACAAATGAACAAATGAACAAATGAACAAATGAACAAATGAACAAATGAATAAATGAACAAATGAACAAATGAACAAATGAACAAATGAACAAATGAACAAATGAACAAATGAACAAATGAACAAATGAACAAATGAACAAATGAACAAATGAACAAATGAACAAATGAACAAATGAACAAATGAACAAATGAACAAATGAACAAATGAACAAATGAACAAATGAACAAATGAACAAGTGAACAAATGAACAAATGAACAAATGAACAAATGAACAAATGAACAAATGAACAAATGAACAAATGAACAAATGAACAAATGAACAAATGAACAAATGAACAAATGAACAAATGAACAGATGAACAGATGAACAGATGAACAAATGAACAAATGAACAAATGAACAAATGAACAAATGAACAAATGAACAAATGAACTAATGAACAAATGAACAAATGAACAAATGAACAAATGAACATATGAACAAATGAACATATGAACAAATGAACAAATGAACAAATGAACAAATGAACAAATGATCAAATGATCAAATGAACAAATGAACAAATGAACAAATGAACAAATGAACAAATGAACCAATGAACAAATAAACAAATGAACAAATGAACAAATGAACAAATGAACAAATGAAAGAATGAACAAATGAACATATGAAAGAATGATCAAATGAACAAATGAACAAATGAACAAATGAACAAATGAACAAATGAACAAATGAACAAATGAAAGAATGAACAAATGAAAGAATGAACAAATGAACAAATGAACAAATGAACAAATGAACAAATGAACAAATGAACAAATGAACAAATGAACAAATGAACAAATGAACAAATGAACAGATGAACAGATGAACAGATGAACAAATGAACAAATGAACAAATGAACAAATGAACAAATGAACAAATGAACAAATGAACAAATGAACAAATGAACAAATGAACAAATGAACAAATGAACAAATGAACAAATGAACAAATGAACAAATGAACAAATGAACATATGAACAAATGAACAAATGAACAAATGAACATATGAACAAATGAACAAATGAACAAATGAACAAATGAACAAATGATCAAATGAACAAATGAACAAATGAACAAATGAACAAATGAACAAATGAACAAATGAACCAATGAACAAATGAACAAATGAACAAATGAACAAATGAACAAATGAACAAATGAAAGAATGAACAAATGAACATATGAAAGAATGATCAAATGAACAAATGAACAAATGAACAAATGAACAAATGAACAAATGAACAAATGAACAAATGAACAAATGAAAGAATGAACAAATGAAAGAATGAACAAATGAACAAATGAAAGAATGAACAAATGAACAAATGAACAAATGAACAAATGAACAAATGAACAAATGAACAAATGAACAAATGAACAAATGAACAAATGAACAAATGAACAAATGAACAAATGATCAAATGATCAAATGAACAAATGAACAAATGAACAAATGAACAAATGAACAAATGAACAAATGAACAAATGAACAAATGAACAAATGAACAAATGAACAAATGAACAAATGAACAAATGAACAAATGAACAAATGAACAAATGAACAAATGAACAAATGAACAAATGAACAAATGAACAAATGAACAAATGAACAAATGAACAAATGAACAAATGAACAAATGAACAAATGAACAAATGAACAAATGAACAAATGAACAAATGAACAAATGAACAAATGAACAAATGAAAGAATGAACAAATGAACAAATGAACAAATGAAAGAATGAACAAATGAACAAATGAACAAATGAACAAATAAACAAATGAACAAATGAACAAATGAACAAATGAACAAATGAACAAATGAACAAATGAATAAATGAACAAATGAACAAATGAACAAATGAACAAATGAACAAATGAACAAATGAACAAATGAACAAATGAACAAATGAACAAATGAACAAATGAACAAATGAACAAATGAACAAATGAACAAATGAACAAATGAACAAATGAACAAATGAACAAATGAACAAATGAACAAGTGAACAAATGAACAAATGAACAAATGAACAAATGAACAAATGAACAAATGAACAAATGAACAAATGAACAAATGAACAAATGAACAAATGAACAAATGAACAAATGAACAAATGAACAAATGAACTAATGAACAAATGAACAAATGAACAAATTAACAAATTAACAAATGAACAAATGAACAAATGAACATATGAACAAATGAACAAATGAACAAATGAACAAATGAACAAATGAACAAATGAACAAATGAACAAATGAACAAATGAACAAATGAACAAATGAACAAATGAACAAATGAACAAATGAACAAATGAACAAATGAACAAATGAACAAATGAACAAATGAACAAATGAACAAATGAACAAATGAACAAATGAACAAATGAACAAATGAACAAATGAACAAATGAACAAATGAACAAATGAACAAATGAACAAATGAACAAATGAACAAATGAACAAATGAACAAATGAACAAATGAACAAATGAACAAATGAACAAATGAACAAATGAACAAATGAACAAATGAACAAATGAACAAATGAACAAATGAACCAATGAACAAATGAACAAATGAACAAATGAACAAATGAACAAATGAAAGAATGAACAAATGAACATATGAAAGAATGAACAAATGAACAAATGATCAAATGAACAAATGAACAAATGAACAAATGAACAAATGAACAAATGAAAGAATGAACAAATGAAAGAATGAACAAATGAACAAATGAAAGAATGAACAAATGAACAAATGAACAAATGAACAAATGAACAAATGAACAAATGAACAAATGAACAAATGAACAAATGAACAAATGAACAAATGAACAAATGAACAAATGAACAAATGAACAAATGAAAAAATGAACAAATGAACAAATGTACAAATGATCAAATGATCAAATGAACAAATGAACAAATGAACAAATGAACAAATGATCAAATGAACAAATGAACAAATGAACAAATGAACAAATGAACAAATGAACAAATGAACAAATGAACAAATGAACAAATGATCAAATGAACAAATGAACAAATGAACAAATGAACAAATGAACAAATGAACAAATGAACAAATGAACAAATGAACAAATGAACAAATGAACAAATGAACAAATGAACAAATGAACAAATGAACAAATGAACAAATGAACAAATGAACAAATGAACAAATGAACAAATGAACAAATGAACAAATGAACAAATGAACAAATGAACAAATGAACAAATGAACAAATGAACAAATGAACAAATGAACAAATGAACAAATGAACAAATGAACAAATGAAAGAATGAACAAATGAACAAATGAAAGAATGAACAAATGAACAAATGAACAAATGAACAAATGAACAAATGAACAAATGAACAAATGAACAAATGAACAAATGAACAAATGAACAAATGAACAAATGAACAAATGAACAAATGAACAAATGAACAAATGAACAAATGAACAAATGAACAAATGAACAAATGAACAAATGAACAAATGAACAAATGAACAAATGAACAAATGAACAAATGAACAAATGAACAAATGAACAAATGAACAAATGAACAAATGAACAAATGAACAAATGAACAAATGAACAAATGAACAAATGAACAAATGAACAAATGAACAAATGAACAAATGAACAAATGAACAAATGAACAAATGAACAAATGAACAAATGAACAAATGAACAAATGAACAAATGAACAAATGAACAAATGAACAAATGAACAAATGAACAAATGAACAAATGAACAAATGAACAAATGAACAAATGAACAAATGAACAAATGAACAAATGAACAAATGAACAAATGAACAAATGAACAAATGAACAAATGAACAAATGAACAAATGAACAAATGAACAAATGAACAAATGAACAAATGAACAAATGAACATATGAACAAATGACAAATGAACAAATGAACAAATGAACAAATGAACAAATGAACAAATGAACAAATGATCAAATGAACAAATGAACAAATGAACAAATGAACAAATGAACAAATGAACAAATGAACCAATGAACCAATGAACAAATGAACCAATGAACAAATGAACAAATGAACAAATGAACAAATGAACAAATGAACAAATGAACAAATGAACAAATGAACATATGAAAGAATGAACAAATGAACAAATGAAAGAATGAACAAATGAACAAATGAACAAATGAAGAAATGAACAAATGAACAAATGAACAAATGAACAAATGAACAAATGAACAAATGAACAAATGAACCAATGAACAAATGAACAAATGAACAAATGAACAAATGAAAGAATGAACAAATGAACATATGAAAGAATGATCAAATGAACAAATGAACAAATGAACAAATGAACAAATGAACAAATGAACAAATGAAAGAATGAACAAATGAAAGAATGAACAAATGAACAAATGAAAGAATGAACAAATGAACAAATGAACAAATGAACAAATGAACAAATGAACAAATGAACAAATGAACAAATGAACAAATGAACAAATGAACAAATGAACAAATGAACAAATGAACAAATGAACAAATGAACCAATGAACAAATGAACAAATGAACAAATGAAAGAATGAACAAATGAACATATGAAAGAATGATCAAATGAACAAATGAACAAATGCACAAATGAACAAATGAACAAATGAACAAATGAAAGAATGAACAAATGAAAGAATGAACAAATGAACAAATGAAAGAATGAACAAATGAACAAATGAACAAATGAACAAATGAACAAATGAACAAATGAACAAATGAACAAATGAACAAATGAACAAATGAACAAATGAACAAATGAACAAATGATCAAATGATCAAATGAACAAATGAACAAATGAACAAATGAACAAATGAACAAATGAACAAATGAACAAATGAACAAATGAACAAATGAACAAATGAACAAATGATCAAATGAACAAATGAACAAATGAACAAATGAACAAATGAACAAATGAACAAATGAACAAATGAACAAATGAACAAATGAACAAATGAACAAATGAACAAATGAACAAATGAACAAATTAACAAATGAACAAATGAACAAATGAACAAATGAACAAATGAACAAATGAACAAATGAATAAATGAACAAATGAACAAATGAACAAATGAACAAATGAACAAATGAACAAATGAACAAATGAACAAATGAACAAATGAACAAATGAACAAATGAACAAATGAACAAATGAACATATGAACAAATGAACAAATGAACAAATGAACAAATGAACAAATGAACAAAATAACAAATGAACAAATGAACAAATGAACAAATGAACAAATGAACAAATGAACAAATGAACAAATGAACAAATGAACAAATGAACAAATGAACAAATGAACAAATGAACAAATGAACAAATGAACAAATGAACAAATGAACAAATGAACAAATGAACAAATGAACCAATGAACCAATGAACCAAAGAACCAAAGAACCAATGACCCAATGAACCAATGAACCAATGAACCAATGAACCAATGAACCAATGAACCAATGAACCAATGAACCAATGAACCAATGAACCAATGAACCAATGAACCAATGAACCAATGAACCAATGAACCAATGAACCAATGAACCAATGAACCAATGAAACAATGAACCAATGACCCAATGAACCAATGAACCAATGAACCAATGAACCAGTGAACCAATGAACTAATGAACCAATGAACCAATGAACCAATGAACCTATGAACCAATGAACAAATGAACAAATGAACAAATGAACAAATGAACAAATGAACAAATGAACAAATGAAAGAATGAACAAATGAACAAATGAAAGAATGAACAAATGAACAAATGAACAAATGAACAAATGAACAAATGAACAAATGAACAAATGAACAAATGAACAAATGAACAAATGAACAAATGAACAAATGAACAAATGAACAAATGAACAAATGAACAAATGAACAAATGAACAAATGAATAAATGAACAAATGAACAAATGAACAAATGAACAAATGAACAAATGAACAAAAGAACAAATGAACAAATGAACAAATGAACAAATGAACAAATGAACAAATGAACAAATGAACAAATGAACAAATGAACAAATGAACAAATGAACAAATGAACAAATGAACAAATGAACAAATGAACAAATGAACAAATGAAGAAATGAACAAATGAACAAATGAACAAATGAACAAATGAACAAATGAACAAATGAACAAATGAACAAATGAACAAATGAACAAATGAACAAATGAACAGATGAACAGATGAACAGATGAACAAATGAACAAATGAACAAATGAACAAATGAACAAATGAACAAATGAACAAATGAACAAATGAACAAATGAACAAATGAACAAATGAACAAATGAACAAATGAACAAATGAACAAATGAACAAATGAACAAATGAACATATGAACAAATGAACAAATGAACAAATGAACATATGAACAAATGAACAAATGAACAAATGAACAAATGAACAAATGATCAAATGAACAAATGAACAAATGAACAAATGAACAAATGAACAAATGAACAAATGAACCAATGAACAAATGAACAAATGAACAAATGAACAAATGAACAAATGAACAAATGAAAGAATGAACAAATGAACATATGAAAGAATGATCAAATGAACAAATGAACAAATGAACAAATGAACAAATGAACAAATGAACAAATGAACAAATGAACAAATGAAAGAATGAACAAATGAAAGAATGAACAAATGAACAAATGAAAGAATGAACAAATGAACAAATGAACAAATGAACAAATGAACAAATGAACAAATGAACAAATGAACAAATGAACAAATGAACAAATGAACAAATGAACAAATGAACAAATGAACAAATGATCAAATGATCAAATGAACAAATGAACAAATGAACAAATGAACAAATGAACAAATGAACAAATGAACAAATGAACAAATGAACAAATGAACAAATGAACAAATGAACAAATGAACAAATGAACAAATGAACAAATGAACAAATGAACAAATGAACAAATGAACAAATGAACAAATGAACAAATGAACAAATGAACAAATGAACAAATGAACAAATGAACAAATGAACAAATGAACAAATGAACAAATGAACAAATGAACAAATGAACAAATGAACAAATGAACAAATGAACAAATGAAAGAATGAACAAATGAACAAATGAACAAATGAAAGAATGAACAAATGAACAAATGAACAAATGAACAAATAAACAAATGAACAAATGAACAAATGAACAAATGAACAAATGAACAAATGAACAAATGAATAAATGAACAAATGAACAAATGAACAAATGAACAAATGAACAAAAGAACAAATGAACAAATGAACAAATGAACAAATGAACAAATGAACAAATGAACAAATGAACAAATGAACAAATGAACAAATGAACAAATGAACAAATGAACAAATGAACAAATGAACAAATGAACAAATGAACAAATGAACAAGTGAACAAATGAACAAATGAACAAATGAACAAATGAACAAATGAACAAATGAACAAATGAACAAATGAACAAATGAACAAATGAACAAATGAACAAATGAACAAATGAACAAATGAACAAATGAACAAATGAACAGATGAACAGATGAACAGATGAACAAATGAACAAATGAACAAATGAACAAATGAACAAATGAACAAATGAACAAATGAACTAATGAACAAATGAACAAATGAACAAATGAACAAATGAACATATGAACAAATGAACAAATGAACAAATGAACAAATGAACAAATGATCAAATGATCAAATGAACAAATGAACAAATGAACAAATGAACAAATGAACAAATGAACCAATGAACAAATAAACAAATGAACAAATGAACAAATGAACAAATGAACAAATGAAAGAATGAACAAATGAACATATGAAAGAATGATCAAATGAACAAATGAACAAATGAACAAATGAACAAATGAACAAATGAACAAATGAACAAATGAAAGAATGAACAAATGAAAGAATGAACAAATGAACAAATGAACAAATGAACAAATGAACAAATGAACAAATGAACAAATGAACAAATGAACAAATGAACAAATGAACAAATGAACAGATGAACAGATGAACAGATGAACAAATGAACAAATGAACAAATGAACAAATGAACAAATGAACAAATGAACAAATGAACAAATGAACAAATGAACAAATGAACAAATGAACAAATGAACAAATGAACAAATGAACAAATGAACAAATGAACAAATGAACATATGAACAAATGAACAAATGAACAAATGAACATATGAACAAATGAACAAATGAACAAATGAACAAATGAACAAATGATCAAATGAACAAATGAACAAATGAACAAATGAACAAATGAACAAATGAACAAATGAACCAATGAACAAATGAACAAATGAACAAATGAACAAATGAACAAATGAACAAATGAAAGAATGAACAAATGAACATATGAAAGAATGATCAAATGAACAAATGAACAAATGAACAAATGAACAAATGAACAAATGAACAAATGAACAAATGAACAAATGAAAGAATGAACAAATGAAAGAATGAACAAATGAACAAATGAAAGAATGAACAAATGAACAAATGAACAAATGAACAAATGAACAAATGAACAAATGAACAAATGAACAAATGAACAAATGAACAAATGAACAAATGAACAAATGAACAAATGATCAAATGATCAAATGAACAAATGAACAAATGAACAAATGAACAAATGAACAAATGAACAAATGAACAAATGAACAAATGAACAAATGAACAAATGAACAAATGAACAAATGAACAAATGAACAAATGAACAAATGAACAAATGAACAAATGAACAAATGAACAAATGAACAAATGAACAAATGAACAAATGAACAAATGAACAAATGAACAAATGAACAAATGAACAAATGAACAAATGAACAAATGAACAAATGAACAAATGAACAAATGAACAAATGAAAGAATGAACAAATGAACAAATGAACAAATGAAAGAATGAACAAATGAACAAATGAACAAATGAACAAATAAACAAATGAACAAATGAACAAATGAACAAATGAACAAATGAACAAATGAACAAATGAATAAATGAACAAATGAACAAATGAACAAATGAACAAATGAACAAATGAACAAATGAACAAATGAACAAATGAACAAATGAACAAATGAACAAATGAACAAATGAACAAATGAACAAATGAACAAATGAACAAATGAACAAATGAACAAATGAACAAATGAACAAATGAACAAATGAACAAGTGAACAAATGAACAAATGAACAAATGAACAAATGAACAAATGAACAAATGAACAAATGAACAAATGAACAAATGAACAAATGAACAAATGAACAAATGAACAAATGAACAAATGAACAAATGAACTAATGAACAAATGAACAAATGAACAAATTAACAAATTAACAAATGAACAAATGAACAAATGAACATATGAACAAATGAACAAATGAACAAATGAACAAATGAACAAATGAACAAATGAACAAATGAACAAATGAACAAATGAACAAATGAACAAATGAACAAATGAACAAATGAACAAATGAACAAATGAACAAATGAACAAATGAACAAATGAACAAATGAACAAATGAACAAATGAACAAATGAACAAATGAACAAATGAACAAATGAACAAATGAACAAATGAACAAATGAACAAATGAACAAATGAACAAATGAACAAATGAACAAATGAACAAATGAACAAATGAACAAATGAACAAATGAACAAATGAACAAATGAACAAATGAACAAATGAACAAATGAACAAATGAACAAATGAACAAATGAACAAATGAACCAATGAACAAATGAACAAATGAACAAATGAACAAATGAACAAATGAAAGAATGAACAAATGAACATATGAAAGAATGAACAAATGAACAAATGATCAAATGAACAAATGAACAAATGAACAAATGAACAAATGAACAAATGAAAGAATGAACAAATGAAAGAATGAACAAATGAACAAATGAAAGAATGAACAAATGAACAAATGAACAAATGAACAAATGAACAAATGAACAAATGAACAAATGAACAAATGAACAAATGAACAAATGAACAAATGAACAAATGAACAAATGAACAAATGAACAAATGAAAAAATGAACAAATGAACAAATGTACAAATGATCAAATGATCAAATGAACAAATGAACAAATGAACAAATGAACATATGATCAAATGAACAAATGAACAAATGAACAAATGAACAAATGAACAAATGAACAAATGAACAAATGAACAAATGAACAAATGATCAAATGAACAAATGAACAAATGAACAAATGAACAAATGAACAAATGAACAAATGAACAAATGAACAAATGAACAAATGAACAAATGAACAAATGAACAAATGAACAAATGAACAAATGAACAAATGAACAAATGAACAAATGAACAAATGAACAAATGAACAAATGAACAAATGAACAAATGAACAAATGAACAAATGAACAAATGAACAAATGAACAAATGAACAAATGAACAAATGAACAAATGAACAAATGAACAAATGAACAAATGAAAGAATGAACAAATGAACAAATGAAAGAATGAACAAATGAACAAATGAACAAATGAACAAATGAACAAATGAACAAATGAACAAATGAACAAATGAACAAATGAACAAATGAACAAATGAACAAATGAACAAATGAACAAATGAACAAATGAACAAATGAACAAATGAACAAATGAACAAATGAACAAATGAACAAATGAACAAATGAACAAATGAACAAATGAACAAATGAACAAATGAACATATGAACAAATGAACAAATGAACAAATGAACATATGAACAAATGAACAAATGAACAAATGAACAAATGAACAAATGATCAAATGAACAAATGAACAAATGAACAAATGAACAAATGAACAAATGAACAAATGAACCAATGAACAAATGAACAAATGAACAAATGAACAAATGAACAAATGAACAAATGAAAGAATGAACAAATGAACATATGAAAGAATGATCAAATGAACAAATGAACAAATGAACAAATGAACAAATGAACAAATGAACAAATGAACAAATGAACAAATGAAAGAATGAACAAATGAAAGAATGAACAAATGAACAAATGAAAGAATGAACAAATGAACAAATGAACAAATGAACAAATGAACAAATGAACAAATGAACAAATGAACAAATGAACAAATGAACAAATGAACAAATGAACAAATGAACAAATGAACAAATGATCAAATGATCAAATGAACAAATGAACAAATGAACAAATGAACAAATGAACAAATGAACAAATGAACAAATGAACAAATGAACAAATGAACAAATGAACAAATGAACAAATGAACAAATGAACAAATGAACAAATGAACAAATAAACAAATGAACAAATGAACAAATGAACAAATGAACAAATGAACAAATGAACAAATGAACAAATGAACAAATGAACAAATGAACAAATGAACAAATGAACAAATGAACAAATGAACAAATGAACAAATGAACAAATGAACAAATGAAAGAATGAACAAATGAACAAATGAACAAATGAAAGAATGAACAAATGAACAAATGAACAAATGAACAAATAAACAAATGAACAAATGAACAAATGAACAAATGAACAAATGAACAAATGAACAAATGAATAAATGAACAAATGAACAAATGAACAAATGAACAAATGAACAAATGAACAAATGAACAAATGAACAAATGAACAAATGAACAAATGAACAAATGAACAAATGAACAAATGAACAAATGAACAAATGAACAAATGAACAAATGAACAAATGAACAAATGAACAAATGAACAAATGAACAAATGAACAAATGAACAAGTGAACAAATGAACAAATGAACAAATGAACAAATGAACAAATGAACAAATGAACAAATGAACAAATGAACAAATGAACAAATGAACAAATGAACAAATGAACAAATGAACAAATGAACAAATGAACAAATGAACAGATGAACAGATGAACAGATGAACAAATGAACAAATGAACAAATGAACAAATGAACAAATGAACAAATGAACAAATGAACTAATGAACAAATGAACAAATGAACAAATGAACAAATGAACATATGAACAAATGAACAAATGAACAAATGAACAAATGAACAAATGATCAAATGATCAAATGAACAAATGAACAAATGAACAAATGAACAAATGAACAAATGAACCAATGAACAAATAAACAAATGAACAAATGAACAAATGAACAAATGAACAAATGAAAGAATGAACAAATGAACATATGAAAGAATGATCAAATGAACAAATGAACAAATGAACAAATGAACAAATGAACAAATGAACAAATGAACAAATGAAAGAATGAACAAATGAAAGAATGAACAAATGAACAAATGAACAAATGAACAAATGAACAAATGAACAAATGAACAAATGAACAAATGAACAAATGAACAAATGAACAAATGAACAGATGAACAGATGAACAGATGAACAAATGAACAAATGAACAAATGAACAAATGAACAAATGAACAAATGAACAAATGAACAAATGAACAAATGAACAAATGAACAAATGAACAAATGAACAAATGAACAAATGAACAAATGAACAAATGAACAAATGAACAAATGAACAAATGAACATATGAACAAATGAACAAATGAACAAATGAACATATGAACAAATGAACAAATGAACAAATGAACAAATGAACAAATGATCAAATGAACAAATGAACAAATGAACAAATGAACAAATGAACAAATGAACAAATGAACAAATGAACAAATGAACAAATGAACAAATGAACAAATGAACAAATGAACAAATGAACAAATGAACAAATGAACAAATGAACAAATGAACAAATGAACAAATGAACAAATGAACAAATGAACAAATGAACAAATGAACAAATGAACAAATGAACAAATGAACAAATGAACAAATGAACAAATGAACAAATGAACAAATGAACAAATGAACAAATGAACAAATGAACAAATGAACAAATGAACAAATGAACAAATGAACAAATGAACAAATGAACAAATGAACAAATGAACAAATGAACAAATGAACAAATGAACAAATGAACAAATGAACAAATGAACAAATGAACAAATGAACAAATGAACAAATGAACAAATGAACAAATGAACAAATGAACAAATGAACAAATGAACAAATGAACAAATGAACAAATGAACAAATGAACAAATGAACAAATGAACAAATGAACAAATGAACAAATGAACAAATGAACAAATGACAAATGAACAAATGAACAAATGAACAAATGAACAAATGAACAAATGAACAAATGATCAAATGAACAAATGAACAAATGAACAAATGAACAAATGAACAAATGAACAAATGAACCAATGAACCAATGAACAAATGAACCAATGAACAAATGAACAAATGAACAAATGAACAAATGAACAAATGAACAAATGAACAAATGAACAAATGAACATATGAAAGAATGAACAAATGAACAAATGAAAGAATGAACAAATGAACAAATGAACAAATGAAGAAAAGAACAAATGAACAAATGAACAAATGAACAAATGAACAAATGAACAAATGAACAAATGAACAAATGAACCAATGAACAAATGAACAAATGAACAAATGAACAAATGAAAGAATGAACAAATGAACATATGAAAGAATGATCAAATGAACAAATGAACAAATGAACAAATGAACAAATGAACAAATGAACAAATGAAAGAATGAACAAATGAAAGAATGAACAAATGAACAAATGAAAGAATGAACAAATGAACAAATGAACAAATGAACAAATGAACAAATGAACAAATGAACAAATGAACAAATGAACAAATGAACAAATGAACAAATGAACAAATGAACCAATGAACAAATGAACAAATGAACAAATGAAAGAATGAACAAATGAACATATGAAAGAATGATCAAATGAACAAATGAACAAATGCACAAATGAACAAATGAACAAATGAACAAATGAAAGAATGAACAAATGAAAGAATGAACAAATGAACAAATGAAAGAATGAACAAATGAACAAATGAACAAATGAACAAATGAACAAATGAACAAATGAACAAATGAACAAATGAACAAATGAACAAATGAACAAATGATCAAATGATCAAATGAACAAATGAACAAATGAACAAATGAACAAATGAACAAATGAACAAATGAACAAATGAACAAATGAACAAATGAACAAATGAACAAATGATCAAATGAACAAATGAACAAATGAACAAATGAACAAATGAACAAATGAACAAATGAACAAATGAACAAATGAACAAATGAACAAATGAACAAATGAACAAATGAACAAATTAACAAATGAACAAATGAACAAATGAACAAATGAACAAATGAACAAATGAACAAATGAACAAATGAACAAATGAATAAATGAACAAATGAACAAATGAACAAATGAACAAATGAACAAATGAACAAATGAACAAATGAACAAATGAACAAATGAACAAATGAACAAATGAACAAATGAACAAATGAACATATGAACAAATGAACAAATGAACAAATGAACAAATGAACAAATGAACAAATGAACAAATGAACAAATGAACAAATGAACAAATGAACAAATGAACAAATGAACAAATGAACAAATGAACAAATGAACAAATGAACAAATGAACAAATGAACAAATGAACAAATGAACAAATGAACAAATGAACAAATGAACAAATGAACCAATGAACCAATGAACCAAAGAACCAAAGAACCAATGACCCAATGAACCAATGAACCAATGAACCAATGAACCAATGAACCAATGAACCAATGAACCAATGAACCAATGAACCAATGAACCAATGAACCAATGAACCAATGAACCAATGAACCAATGAACCAATGAACCAATGAACCAATGAACCAATGAACCAATGAACCAATGAAACAATGAACCAATGACCCAATGAACCAATGAACCAATGAACCAATGAACCAGTGAACCAATGAACTAATGAACCAATGAACCAATGAACCAATGAACCTATGAACCAATGAACAAATGAACAAATGAACAAATGAACAAATGAACAAATGAACAAATGAACAAATGAAAGAATGAACAAATGAACAAATGAAAGAATGAACAAATGAACAAATGAACAAATGAACAAATGAACAAATGAACAAATGAACAAATGAACAAATGAACAAATGAACAAATGAACAAATGAACAAATGAACAAATGAACAAATGAACAAATGAACAAATGAACAAATGAACAAATGAACAAATGAACAAATGAACAAATGAACAAATGAACAAATGAACAAATGAACAAATGAACAAATGAACAAATGAACAAATGAACAAATGAACAAATGAACAAATGAACAAATGAACAAATGAACAAATGAACAAATGAAGAAATGAAGAAATGAACAAATGAACAAATGAACAAATGAACAAATGAACAAATGAACAAATGAACAAATGAAGAAATGAACAAATGAACAAATGAACAAATGAACAAATGAACAAATGAACAAATGAACAAATGAACAAATGAACAAATGAACAAATGAACAAATGAACAGATGAACAGATGAACAGATGAACAAATGAACAAATGAACAAATGAACAAATGAACAAATGAACAAATGAACAAATGAACAAATGAACAAATGAACAAATGAACAAATGAACAAATGAACAAATGAACAAATGAACAAATGAACAAATGAACAAATGAACATATGAACAAATGAACAAATGAACAAATGAACATATGAACAAATGAACAAATGAACAAATGAACAAATGAACAAATGATCAAATGAACAAATGAACAAATGAACAAATGAACAAATGAACAAATGAACAAATGAACCAATGAACAAATGAACAAATGAACAAATGAACAAATGAACAAATGAACAAATGAAAGAATGAACAAATGAACATATGAAAGAATGATCAAATGAACAAATGAACAAATGAACAAATGAACAAATGAACAAATGAACAAATGAACAAATGAACAAATGAAAGAATGAACAAATGAAAGAATGAACAAATGAACAAATGAAAGAATGAACAAATGAACAAATGAACAAATGAACAAATGAACAAATGAACAAATGAACAAATGAACAAATGAACAAATGAACAAATGAACAAATGAACAAATGAACAAATGAACAAATGATCAAATGATCAAATGAACAAATGAACAAATGAACAAATGAACAAATGAACAAATGAACAAATGAACAAATGAACAAATGAACAAATGAACAAATGAACAAATGAACAAATGAACAAATGAACAAATGAACAAATGAACAAATGAACAAATGAACAAATGAACAAATGAACAAATGAACAAATGAACAAATGAACAAATGAACAAATGAACAAATGAACAAATGAACAAATGAACAAATGAACAAATGAACAAATGAACAAATGAACAAATGAACAAATGAACAAATGAAAGAATGAACAAATGAACAAATGAACAAATGAAAGAATGAACAAATGAACAAATGAACAAATGAACAAATAAACAAATGAACAAATGAACAAATGAACAAATGAACAAATGAACAAATGAACAAATGAATAAATGAACAAATGAACAAATGAACAAATGAACAAATGAACAAATGAACAAATGAACAAATGAACAAATGAACAAATGAACAAATGAACAAATGAACAAATGAACAAATGAACAAATGAACAAATGAACAAATGAACAAATGAACAAATGAACAAATGAACAAATGAACAAATGAACAAATGAACAAGTGAACAAATGAACAAATGAACAAATGAACAAATGAACAAATGAACAAATGAACAAATGAACAAATGAACAAATGAACAAATGAACAAATGAACAAATGAACAAATGAACAAATGAACAAATGAACAAATGAACAGATGAACAGATGAACAGATGAACAAATGAACAAATGAACAAATGAACAAATGAACAAATGAACTAATGAACAAATGAACAAATGAACAAATGAACAAATGAACATATGAACAAATGAACAAATGAACAAATGAACAAATGAACAAATGATCAAATGATCAAATGAACAAATGAACAAATGAACAAATGAACAAATGAACAAATGAACCAATGAACAAATAAACAAATGAACAAATGAACAAATGAACAAATGAACAAATGAAAGAATGAACAAATGAACATATGAAAGAATGATCAAATGAACAAATGAACAAATGAACAAATGAACAAATGAACAAATGAACAAATGAACAAATGAAAGAATGAACAAATGAAAGAATGAACAAATGAACAAATGAACAAATGAACAAATGAACAAATGAACAAATGAACAAATGAACAAATGAACAAATGAACAAATGAACAAATGAACAAATGAACAGATGAACAGATGAACAGATGAACAAATGAACAAATGAACAAATGAACAAATGAACAAATGAACAAATGAACAAATGAACAAATGAACAAATGAACAAATGAACAAATGAACAAATGAACAAATGAACAAATGAACAAATGAACAAATGAACAAATGAACAAATGAACAAATGAACATATGAACAAATGAACAAATGAACAAATGAACATATGAACAAATGAACAAATGAACAAATGAACAAATGAACAAATGATCAAATGAACAAATGAACAAATGAACAAATGAACAAATGAACAAATGAACAAATGAACCAATGAACAAATGAACAAATGAACAAATGAACAAATGAACAAATGAACAAATGAAAGAATGAACAAATGAACATATGAAAGAATGATCAAATGAACAAATGAACAAATGAACAAATGAACAAATGAACAAATGAACAAATGAACAAATGAACAAATGAAAGAATGAACAAATGAAAGAATGAACAAATGAACAAATGAAAGAATGAACAAATGAACAAATGAACAAATGAACAAATGAACAAATGAACAAATGAACAAATGAACAAATGAACAAATGAACAAATGAACAAATGAACAAATGAACAAATGATCAAATGATCAAATGAACAAATGAACAAATGAACAAATGAACAAATGAACAAATGAACAAATGAACAAATGAACAAATGAACAAATGAACAAATGAACAAATGAACAAATGAACAAATGAACAAATGAACAAATGAACAAATGAACAAATGAACAAATGAACAAATGAACAAATGAACAAATGAACAAATGAACAAATGAACAAATGAACAAATGAACAAATGAACAAATGAACAAATGAACAAATGAACAAATGAACAAATGAACAAATGAACAAATGAACAAATGAACAAATGAAAGAATGAACAAATGAACAAATGAACAAATGAAAGAATGAACAAATGAACAAATGAACAAATGAACAAATAAACAAATGAACAAATGAACAAATGAACAAATGAACAAATGAACAAATGAACAAATGAATAAATGAACAAATGAACAAATGAACAAATGAACAAATGAACAAATGAACAAATGAACAAATGAACAAATGAACAAATGAACAAATGAACAAATGAACAAATGAACAAATGAACAAATGAACAAATGAACAAATGAACAAATGAACAAATGAACAAATGAACAAATGAACAAATGAACAAGTGAACAAATGAACAAATGAACAAATGAACAAATGAACAAATGAACAAATGAACAAATGAACAAATGAACAAATGAACAAATGAACAAATGAACAAATGAACAAATGAACAAATGAACAAATGAACTAATGAACAAATGAACAAATGAACAAATTAACAAATTAACAAATGAACAAATGAACAAATGAACATATGAACAAATGAACAAATGAACAAATGAACAAATGAACAAATGAACAAATGAACAAATGAACAAATGAACAAATGAACAAATGAACAAATGAACAAATGAACAAATGAACAAATGAACAAATGAACAAATGAACAAATGAACAAATGAACAAATGAACAAATGAACAAATGAACAAATGAACAAATGAACAAATGAACAAATGAACAAATGAACAAATGAACAAATGAACAAATGAACAAATGAACAAATGAACAAATGAACAAATGAACAAATGAACAAATGAACAAATGAACAAATGAACAAATGAACAAATGAACAAATGAACAAATGAACCAATGAACAAATGAACAAATGAACAAATGAACAAATGAACAAATGAAAGAATGAACAAATGAACATATGAAAGAATGAACAAATGAACAAATGATCAAATGAACAAATGAACAAATGAACAAATGAACAAATGAACAAATGAAAGAATGAACAAATGAAAGAATGAACAAATGAACAAATGAAAGAATGAACAAATGAACAAATGAACAAATGAACAAATGAACAAATGAACAAATGAACAAATGAACAAATGAACAAATGAACAAATGAACAAATGAACAAATGAACAAATGAACAAATGAACAAATGAAAAAATGAACAAATGAACAAATGTACAAATGATCAAATGATCAAATGAACAAATGAACAAATGAACAAATGAACAAATGATCAAATGAACAAATGAACAAATGAACAAATGAACAAATGAACAAATGAACAAATGAACAAATGAACAAATGAACAAATGATCAAATGAACAAATGAACAAATGAACAAATGAACAAATGAACAAATGAACAAATGAACAAATGAACAAATGAACAAATGAACAAATGAACAAATGAACAAATGAACAAATGAACAAATGAACAAATGAACAAATGAACAAATGAACAAATGAACAAATGAACAAATGAACAAATGAACAAATGAACAAATGAACAAATGAACAAATGAACAAATGAACAAATGAACAAATGAACAAATGAACAAATGAACAAATGAACAAATGAACAAATGAACAAATGAACAAATGAAAGAATGAACAAATGAACAAATGAAAGAATGAACAAATGAACAAATGAACAAATGAACAAATGAACAAATGAACAAATGAACAAATGAACAAATGAACAAATGAACAAATGAACAAATGAACAAATGAACAAATGAACAAATGAACAAATGAACAAATGAACAAATGAACAAATGAACAAATGAACAAATGAACAAATGAACAAATGAACAAATGAACAAATGAACAAATGAACAAATGAACAAATGAACAAATGAACAAATGAACAAATGAACAAATGAACAAATGAACAAATGAACAAATGAACAAATGAACAAATGAACAAATGAACAAATGAACAAATGAACAAATGAACAAATGAACAAATGAACAAATGAACAAATGAACAAATGAACAAATGAACAAATGAACAAATGAACAAATGAACAAATGAACAAATGAACAAATGAACAAATGAACAAATGAACAAATGAACAAATGAACAAATGAACAAATGAACAAATGAACAAATGAACAAATGAACAAATGAACAAATGAACAAATGAACAAATGAACAAATGAACAAATGAACAAATGAACAAATGACAAATGAACAAATGAACAAATGAACAAATGAACAAATGAACAAATGAACAAATGATCAAATGAACAAATGAACAAATGAACAAATGAACAAATGAACAAATGAACAAATGAACCAATGAACCAATGAACAAATGAACCAATGAACAAATGAACAAATGAACAAATGAACAAATGAACAAATGAACAAATGAACAAATGAACAAATGAACATATGAAAGAATGAACAAATGAACAAATGAAAGAATGAACAAATGAACAAATGAACAAATGAAGAAATGAACAAATGAACAAATGAACAAATGAACAAATGAACAAATGAACAAATGAACAAATGAACAAATGAACCAATGAACAAATGAACAAATGAACAAATGAACAAATGAAAGAATGAACAAATGAACATATGAAAGAATGATCAAATGAACAAATGAACAAATGAACAAATGAACAAATGAACAAATGAACAAATGAAAGAATGAACAAATGAAAGAATGAACAAATGAACAAATGAAAGAATGAACAAATGAACAAATGAACAAATGAACAAATGAACAAATGAACAAATGAACAAATGAACAAATGAACAAATGAACAAATGAACAAATGAACAAATGAACAAATGAACAAATGAACCAATGAACAAATGAACAAATGAACAAATGAAAGAATGAACAAATGAACATATGAAAGAATGATCAAATGAACAAATGAACAAATGCACAAATGAACAAATGAACAAATGAACAAATGAAAGAATGAACAAATGAAAGAATGAACAAATGAACAAATGAAAGAATGAACAAATGAACAAATGAACAAATGAACAAATGAACAAATGAACAAATGAACAAATGAACAAATGAACAAATGAACAAATGAACAAATGATCAAATGATCAAATGAACAAATGAACAAATGAACAAATGAACAAATGAACAAATGAACAAATGAACAAATGAACAAATGAACAAATGAACAAATGAACAAATGATCAAATGAACAAATGAACAAATGAACAAATGAACAAATGAACAAATGAACAAATGAACAAATGAACAAATGAACAAATGAACAAATGAACAAATGAACAAATGAACAAATTAACAAATGAACAAATGAACAAATGAACAAATGAACAAATGAACAAATGAACAAATGAACAAATGAACAAATGAATAAATGAACAAATGAACAAATGAACAAATGAACAAATGAACAAATGAACAAATGAACAAATGAACAAATGAACAAATGAACAAATGAACAAATGAACAAATGAACAAATGAACATATGAACAAATGAACAAATGAACAAATGAACAAATGAACAAATGAACAAATGAACAAATGAACAAATGAACAAATGAACAAATGAACAAATGAACAAATGAACAAATGAACAAATGAACAAATGAACAAATGAACAAATGAACAAATGAACAAATGAACAAATGAACAAATGAACAAATGAACAAATGAACCAATGAACCAATGAACCAAAGAACCAAAGAACCAATGACCCAATGAACCAATGAACCAATGAACCAATGAACCAATGAACCAATGAACCAATGAACCAATGAACCAATGAACCAATGAACCAATGAACCAATGAACCAATGAACCAATGAACCAATGAACCAATGAACCAATGAACAAATGAACAAATGAACCAATGAACCAATGAAACAATGAACCAATGACCCAATGAACCAATGAACCAATGAACCAATGAACCAGTGAACCAATGAACTAATGAACCAATGAACCAATGAACCAATGAACCTATGAACCAATGAACAAATGAACAAATGAACAAATGAACAAATGAACAAATGAACAAATGAACAAATGAAAGAATGAACAAATGAACAAATGAAAGAATGAACAAATGAACAAATGAACAAATGAACAAATGAACAAATGAACAAATGAACAAATGAACAAATGAACAAATGAACAAATGAACAAATGAACAAATGAACAAATGAACAAATGAACAAATGAACAAATGAACAAATGAACAAATGAACAAATGAACAAATGAATAAATGAACAAATGAACAAATGAACAAATGAACAAATGAACAAATGAACAAAAGAACAAATGAACAAATGAACAAATGAACAAATGAACAAATGAACAAATGAACAAATGAACAAATGAACAAATGAACAAATGAACAAATGAACAAATGAACAAATGAACAAATGAACAAATGAACAAATGAACAAATGAAGAAATGAACAAATGAACAAATGAACAAATGAACAAATGAACAAATGAACAAATGAACAAATGAACAAATGAACAAATGAACAAATGAACAAATGAACAGATGAACAGATGAACAGATGAACAAATGAACAAATGAACAAATGAACAAATGAACAAATGAACAAATGAACAAATGAACAAATGAACAAATGAACAAATGAACAAATGAACAAATGAACAAATGAACAAATGAACAAATGAACATATGAACAAATGAACAAATGAACAAATGAACATATGAACAAATGAACAAATGAACAAATGAACAAATGAACAAATGATCAAATGAACAAATGAACAAATGAACAAATGAACAAATGAACAAATGAACAAATGAACAAATGAACCAATGAACAAATGAACAAATGAACAAATGAACAAATGAACAAATGAACAAATGAAAGAATGAACAAATGAACATATGAAAGAATGATCAAATGAACAAATGAACAAATGAACAAATGAACAAATGAACAAATGAACAAATGAACAAATGAACAAATGAAAGAATGAACAAATGAAAGAATGAACAAATGAACAAATGAAAGAATGAACAAATGAACAAATGAACAAATGAACAAATGAACAAATGAACAAATGAACAAATGAACAAATGAACAAATGAACAAATGAACAAATGAACAAATGAACAAATGAACAAATGATCAAATGATCAAATGAACAAATGAACAAATGAACAAATGAACAAATGAACAAATGAACAAATGAACAAATGAACAAATGAACAAATGAACAAATGAACAAATGAACAAATGAACAAATGAACAAATGAACAAATGAACAAATGAACAAATGAACAAATGAACAAATGAACAAATGAACAAATGAACAAATGAACAAATGAACAAATGAACAAATGAACAAATGAACAAATGAACAAATGAACAAATGAACAAATGAACAAATGAACAAATGAACAAATGAAAGAATGAACAAATGAACAAATGAACAAATGAAAGAATGAACAAATGAACAAATGAACAAATGAACAAATAAACAAATGAACAAATGAACAAATGAACAAATGAACAAATGAACAAATGAACAAATGAATAAATGAACAAATGAACAAATGAACAAATGAACAAATGAACAAATGAACAAATGAACAAATGAACAAATGAACAAATGAACAAATGAACAAATGAACAAATGAACAAATGAACAAATGAACAAATGAACAAATGAACAAATGAACAAATGAACAAATGAACAAATGAACAAATGAACAAATGAACAAGTGAACAAATGAACAAATGAACAAATGAACAAATGAACAAATGAACAAATGAACAAATGAACAAATGAACAAATGAACAAATGAACAAATGAACAAATGAACAAATGAACAAATGAACAAATGAACAAATGAACAGATGAACAGATGAACAGATGAACAAATGAACAAATGAACAAATGAACAAATGAACAAATGAACAAATGAACAAATGAACTAATGAACAAATGAACAAATGAACAAATGAACAAATGAACATATGAACAAATGAACAAATGAACAAATGAACAAATGAACAAATGATCAAATGATCAAATGAACAAATGAACAAATGAACAAATGAACAAATGAACAAATGAACCAATGAACAAATAAACAAATGAACAAATGAACAAATGAACAAATGAACAAATGAAAGAATGAACAAATGAACATATGAAAGAATGATCAAATGAACAAATGAACAAATGAACAAATGAACAAATGAACAAATGAACAAATGAACAAATGAAAGAATGAACAAATGAAAGAATGAACAAATGAACAAATGAACAAATGAACAAATGAACAAATGAACAAATGAACAAATGAACAAATGAACAAATGAACAAATGAACAAATGAACAGATGAACAGATGAACAGATGAACAAATGAACAAATGAACAAATGAACAAATGAACAAATGAACAAATGAACAAATGAACAAATGAACAAATGAACAAATGAACAAATGAACAAATGAACAAATGAACAAATGAACAAATGAACAAATGAACAAATGAACATATGAACAAATGAACAAATGAACAAATGAACATATGAACAAATGAACAAATGAACAAATGAACAAATGAACAAATGATCAAATGAACAAATGAACAAATGAACAAATGAACAAATGAACAAATGAACAAATGAACCAATGAACAAATGAACAAATGAACAAATGAACAAATGAACAAATGAACAAATGAAAGAATGAACAAATGAACATATGAAAGAATGATCAAATGAACAAATGAACAAATGAACAAATGAACAAATGAACAAATGAACAAATGAACAAATGAACAAATGAAAGAATGAACAAATGAAAGAATGAACAAATGAACAAATGAAAGAATGAACAAATGAACAAATGAACAAATGAACAAATGAACAAATGAACAAATGAACAAATGAACAAATGAACAAATGAACAAATGAACAAATGAACAAATGAACAAATGATCAAATGATCAAATGAACAAATGAACAAATGAACAAATGAACAAATGAACAAATGAACAAATGAACAAATGAACAAATGAACAAATGAACAAATGAACAAATGAACAAATGAACAAATGAACAAATGAACAAATGAACAAATGAACAAATGAACAAATGAACAAATGAACAAATGAACAAATGAACAAATGAACAAATGAACAAATGAACAAATGAACAAATGAACAAATGAACAAATGAACAAATGAACAAATGAACAAATGAACAAATGAAAGAATGAACAAATGAACAAATGAACAAATGAAAGAATGAACAAATGAACAAATGAACAAATGAACAAATAAACAAATGAACAAATGAACAAATGAACAAATGAACAAATGAACAAATGAACAAATGAATAAATGAACAAATGAACAAATGAACAAATGAACAAATGAACAAATGAACAAATGAACAAATGAACAAATGAACAAATGAACAAATGAACAAATGAACAAATGAACAAATGAACAAATGAACAAATGAACAAATGAACAAATGAACAAATGAACAAATGAACAAATGAACAAGTGAACAAATGAACAAATGAACAAATGAACAAATGAACAAATGAACAAATGAACAAATGAACAAATGAACAAATGAACAAATGAACAAATGAACAAATGAACAAATGAACAAATGAACAAATGAACTAATGAACAAATGAACAAATGAACAAATTAACAAATTAACAAATGAACAAATGAACAAATGAACATATGAACAAATGAACAAATGAACAAATGAACAAATGAACAAATGAACAAATGAACAAATGAACAAATGAACAAATGAACAAATGAACAAATGAACAAATGAACAAATGAACAAATGAACAAATGAACAAATGAACAAATGAACAAATGAACAAATGAACAAATGAACAAATGAACAAATGAACAAATGAACAAATGAACAAATGAACAAATGAACAAATGAACAAATGAACAAATGAACAAATGAACAAATGAACAAATGAACAAATGAACAAATGAACAAATGAACAAATGAACAAATGAACAAATGAACAAATGAACAAATGAACAAATGAACAAATGAACCAATGAACAAATGAACAAATGAACAAATGAACAAATGAACAAATGAAAGAATGAACAAATGAACATATGAAAGAATGAACAAATGAACAAATGATCAAATGAACAAATGAACAAATGAACAAATGAACAAATGAACAAATGAAAGAATGAACAAATGAAAGAATGAACAAATGAACAAATGAAAGAATGAACAAATGAACAAATGAACAAATGAACAAATGAACAAATGAACAAATGAACAAATGAACAAATGAACAAATGAACAAATGAACAAATGAACAAATGAACAAATGAACAAATGAACAAATGAACAAATGAAAAAATGAACAAATGAACAAATGTACAAATGATCAAATGATCAAATGAACAAATGAACAAATGAACAAATGAACAAATGATCAAATGAACAAATGAACAAATGAACAAATGAACAAATGAACAAATGAACAAATGAACAAATGAACAAATGAACAAATGATCAAATGAACAAATGAACAAATGAACAAATGAACAAATGAACAAATGAACAAATGAACAAATGAACAAATGAACAAATGAACAAATGAACAAATGAACAAATGAACAAATGAACAAATGAACAAATGAACAAATGAACAAATGAACAAATGAACAAATGAACAAATGAACAAATGAACAAATGAACAAATGAACAAATGAACAAATGAACAAATGAACAAATGAACAAATGAACAAATGAACAAATGAACAAATGAACAAATGAAAGAATGAACAAATGAACAAATGAAAGAATGAACAAATGAACAAATGAACAAATGAACAAATGAACAAATGAACAAATGAACAAATGAACAAATGAACAAATGAACAAATGAACAAATGAACAAATGAACAAATGAACAAATGAACAAATGAACAAATGAACAAATGAACAAATGAACAAATGAACAAATGAACAAATGAACAAATGAACAAATGAACAAATGAACAAATGAACAAATGAGCAAATGAACAAATGAACAAATGAACAAATGAACAAATGAACAAATGAACAAATGAACAAATGAACAAATGAACAAATGAACAAATGAACAAATGAACAAATGAACAAATGAACAAATGAACAAATGAACAAATGAACAAATGAACAAATGAACAAATGAACAAATGAACAAATGAACAAATGAACAAATGAACAAATGAACAAATGAACAAATGAACAAATGAACAAATGAACAAATGAACAAATGAACAAATGAACAAATGAACAAATGAACAAATGAACAAATGAAAAAATGAACAAATGAACAAATGAACAAATGAACAAATGAACAAATGACAAATGAACAAATGAACAAATGAACAAATGAACAAATGAACAAATGAACAAATGATCAAATGAACAAATGAACAAATGAACAAATGAACAAATGAACAAATGAACAAATGAACCAATGAACCAATGAACAAATGAACCAATGAACAAATGAACAAATGAACAAATGAACAAATGAACAAATGAACAAATGAACAAATGAACAAATGAACATATGAAAGAATGAACAAATGAACAAATGAAAGAATGAACAAATGAACAAATGAACAAATGAAGAAATGAACAAATGAACAAATGAACAAATGAACAAATGAACAAATGAACAAATGAACAAATGAACAAATGAACCAATGAACAAATGAACAAATGAACAAATGAACAAATGAAAGAATGAACAAATGAACATATGAAAGAATGATCAAATGAACAAATGAACAAATGAACAAATGAACAAATGAACAAATGAACAAATGAAAGAATGAACAAATGAAAGAATGAACAAATGAACAAATGAAAGAATGAACAAATGAACAAATGAACAAATGAACAAATGAACAAATGAACAAATGAACAAATGAACAAATGAACAAATGAACAAATGAACAAATGAACAAATGAACAAATGAACAAATGAACCAATGAACAAATGAACAAATGAACAAATGAAAGAATGAACAAATGAACATATGAAAGAATGATCAAATGAACAAATGAACAAATGCACAAATGAACAAATGAACAAATGAACAAATGAAAGAATGAACAAATGAAAGAATGAACAAATGAACAAATGAAAGAATGAACAAATGAACAAATGAACAAATGAACAAATGAACAAATGAACAAATGAACAAATGAACAAATGAACAAATGAACAAATGAACAAATGATCAAATGATCAAATGAACAAATGAACAAATGAACAAATGAACAAATGAACAAATGAACAAATGAACAAATGAACAAATGAACAAATGAACAAATGAACAAATGATCAAATGAACAAATGAACAAATGAACAAATGAACAAATGAACAAATGAACAAATGAACAAATGAACAAATGAACAAATGAACAAATGAACAAATGAACAAATGAACAAATGAACAAATTAACAAATGAACAAATGAACAAATGAACAAATGAACAAATGAACAAATGAACAAATGAACAAATGAACAAATGAATAAATGAACAAATGAACAAATGAACAAATGAACAAATGAACAAATGAACAAATGAACAAATGAACAAATGAACAAATGAACAAATGAACAAATGAACAAATGAACAAATGAACATATGAACAAATGAACAAATGAACAAATGAACAAATGAACAAATGAACAAATGAACAAATGAACAAATGAACAAATGAACAAATGAACAAATGAACAAATGAACAAATGAACAAATGAACAAATGAACAAATGAACAAATGAACAAATGAACAAATGAACAAATGAACAAATGAACAAATGAACAAATGAACAAATGAACCAATGAACCAATGAACCAAAGAACCAAAGAACCAATGACCCAATGAACCAATGAACCAATGAACCAATGAACCAATGAACCAATGAACCAATGAACCAATGAACCAATGAACCAATGAACCAATGAACCAATGAACCAATGAACCAATGAACCAATGAACCAATGAACCAATGAACCAATGAACCAATGAACCAATGAAACAATGAACCAATGACCCAATGAACCAATGAACCAATGAACCAATGAACCAGTGAACCAATGAACTAATGAACCAATGAACCAATGAACCAATGAACCTATGAACCAATGAACAAATGAACAAATGAACAAATGAACAAATGAACAAATGAACAAATGAACAAATGAAAGAATGAACAAATGAACAAATGAAAGAATGAACAAATGAACAAATGAACAAATGAACAAATGAACAAATGAACAAATGAACAAATGAACAAATGAACAAATGAACAAATGAACAAATGAACAAATGAACAAATGAACAAATGAACAAATGAACAAATGAACAAATGAATAAATGAACAAATGAACAAATGAACAAATGAACAAATGAACAAATGAACAAAAGAACAAATGAACAAATGAACAAATGAACAAATGAACAAATGAACAAATGAACAAATGAACAAATGAACAAATGAACAAATGAACAAATGAACAAATGAACAAATGAACAAATGAACAAATGAACAAATGAACAAATGAAGAAATGAACAAATGAACAAATGAACAAATGAACAAATGAACAAATGAACAAATGAACAAATGAACAAATGAACAAATGAACAAATGAACAAATGAACAGATGAACAGATGAACAGATGAACAAATGAACAAATGAACAAATGAACAAATGAACAAATGAACAAATGAACAAATGAACAAATGAACAAATGAACAAATGAACAAATGAACAAATGAACAAATGAACAAATGAACAAATGAACAAATGAACATATGAACAAATGAACAAATGAACAAATGAACATATGAACAAATGAACAAATGAACAAATGAACAAATGAACAAATGATCAAATGAACAAATGAACAAATGAACAAATGAACAAATGAACAAATGAACAAATGAACCAATGAACAAATGAACAAATGAACAAATGAACAAATGAACAAATGAACAAATGAAAGAATGAACAAATGAACATATGAAAGAATGATCAAATGAACAAATGAACAAATGAAAAAATGAACAAATGAACAAATGAACAAATGAACAAATGAACAAATGAAAGAATGAACAAATGAAAGAATGAACAAATGAACAAATGAAAGAATGAACAAATGAACAAATGAACAAATGAACAAATGAACAAATGAACAAATGAACAAATGAACAAATGAACAAATGAACAAATGAACAAATGAACAAATGAACAAATGAACAAATGATCAAATGATCAAATGAACAAATGAACAAATGAACAAATGAACAAATGAACAAATGAACAAATGAACAAATGAACAAATGAACAAATGAACAAATGAACAAATGAACAAATGAACAAATGAACAAATGAACAAATGAACAAATGAACAAATGAACAAATGAACAAATGAACAAATGAACAAATGAACAAATGAACAAATGAACAAATGAACAAATGAACAAATGAACAAATGAACAAATGAACAAATGAACAAATGAACAAATGAACAAATGAACAAATGAACAAATGAACAAATGAAAGAATGAACAAATGAACAAATGAACAAATGAAAGAATGAACAAATGAACAAATGAACAAATGAACAAATAAACAAATGAACAAATGAACAAATGAACAAATGAACTAATGAACAAATGAACAAATGAATAAATGAACAAATGAACAAATGAACAAATGAACAAATGAACAAATGAACAAATGAACAAATGAACAAATGAACAAATGAACAAATGAACAAATGAACAAATGAACAAATGAACAAATGAACAAATGAACAAATGAACAAATGAACAAATGAACAAATGAACAAATGAACAAATGAACAAATGAACAAATGAACAAATGAACAAATGAACAAGTGAACAAATGAACAAATGAACAAATGAACAAATGAACAAATGAACAAATGAACAAATGAACAAATGAACAAATGAACAAATGAACAAATGAACAAATGAACAAATGAACAAATGAACAAATGAACAAATGAACAGATGAACAGATGAACAGATGAACAAATGAACAAATGAACAAATGAACAAATGAACAAATGAACAAATGAACAAATGAACTAATGAACAAATGAACAAATGAACAAATGAACAAATGAACATATGAACAAATGAACAAATGAACAAATGAACAAATGAACAAATGATCAAATGATCAAATGAACAAATGAACAAATGAACAAATGAACAAATGAACAAATGAACCAATGAACAAATAAACAAATGAACAAATGAACAAATGAACAAATGAACAAATGAAAGAATGAACAAATGAACATATGAAAGAATGATCAAATGAACAAATGAACAAATGAACAAATGAACAAATGAACAAATGAACAAATGAACAAATGAAAGAATGAACAAATGAAAGAATGAACAAATGAACAAATGAACAAATGAACAAATGAACAAATGAACAAATGAACAAATGAACAAATGAACAAATGAACAAATGAACAAATGAACAGATGAACAGATGAACAGATGAACAAATGAACAAATGAACAAATGAACAAATGAACAAATGAACAAATGAACAAATGAACAAATGAACAAATGAACAAATGAACAAATGAACAAATGAACAAATGAACAAATGAACAAATGAACAAATGAACAAATGAACATATGAACAAATGAACAAATGAACAAATGAACATATGAACAAATGAACAAATGAACAAATGAACAAATGAACAAATGATCAAATGAACAAATGAACAAATGAACAAATGAACAAATGAACAAATGAACAAATGAACCAATGAACAAATGAACAAATGAACAAATGAACAAATGAACAAATGAACAAATGAAAGAATGAACAAATGAACATATGAAAGAATGATCAAATGAACAAATGAACAAATGAACAAATGAACAAATGAACAAATGAACAAATGAACAAATGAACAAATGAAAGAATGAACAAATGAAAGAATGAACAAATGAACAAATGAAAGAATGAACAAATGAACAAATGAACAAATGAACAAATGAACAAATGAACAAATGAACAAATGAACAAATGAACAAATGAACAAATGAACAAATGAACAAATGAACAAATGAACAAATGATCAAATGATCAAATGAACAAATGAACAAATGAACAAATGAACAAATGAACAAATGAACAAATGAACAAATGAACAAATGAACAAATGAACAAATGAACAAATGAACAAATGAACAAATGAACAAATGAACAAATGAACAAATGAACAAATGAACAAATGAACAAATGAACAAATGAACAAATGAACAAATGAACAAATGAACAAATGAACAAATGAACAAATGAACAAATGAACAAATGAACAAATGAACAAATGAACAAATGAACAAATGAACAAATGAACAAATGAACAAATGAACAAATGAACAAATGAACAAATGAACAAATGAAAGAATGAACAAATGAACAAATGAACAAATGAAAGAATGAACAAATGAACAAATGAACAAATGAACAAATAAACAAATGAACAAATGAACAAATGAACAAATGAACAAATGAACAAATGAACAAATGAATAAATGAACAAATGAACAAATGAACAAATGAACAAATGAACAAATGAACAAATGAACAAATGAACAAATGAACAAATGAACAAATGAACAAATGAACAAATGAACAAATGAACAAATGAACAAATGAACAAATGAACAAATGAACAAATGAACAAATGAACAAATGAACAAATGAACAAGTGAACAAATGAACAAATGAACAAATGAACAAATGAACAAATGAACAAATGAACAAATGAACAAATGAACAAATGAACAAATGAACAAATGAACAAATGAACAAATGAACAAATGAACTAATGAACAAATGAACAAATGAACAAATTAACAAATTAACAAATGAACAAATGAACAAATGAACATATGAACAAATGAACAAATGAACAAATGAACAAATGAACAAATGAACAAATGAACAAATGAACAAATGAACAAATGAACAAATGAACAAATGAACAAATGAACAAATGAACAAATGAACAAATGAACAAATGAACAAATGAACAAATGAACAAATGAACAAATGAACAAATGAACAAATGAACAAATGAACAAATGAACAAATGAACAAATGAACAAATGAACAAATGAACAAATGAACAAATGAACAAATGAACAAATGAACAAATGAACAAATGAACAAATGAACAAATGAACAAATGAACAAATGAACAAATGAACAAATGAACAAATGAACAAATGAACCAATGAACAAATGAACAAATGAACAAATGAACAAATGAACAAATGAAAGAATGAACAAATGAACATATGAAAGAATGAACAAATGAACAAATGATCAAATGAACAAATGAACAAATGAACAAATGAACAAATGAACAAATGAAAGAATGAACAAATGAAAGAATGAACAAATGAACAAATGAAAGAATGAACAAATGAACAAATGAACAAATGAACAAATGAACAAATGAACAAATGAACAAATGAACAAATGAACAAATGAACAAATGAACAAATGAACAAATGAACAAATGAACAAATGAACAAATGAAAAAATGAACAAATGAACAAATGTACAAATGATCAAATGATCAAATGAACAAATGAACAAATGAACAAATGAACAAATGATCAAATGAACAAATGAACAAATGAACAAATGAACAAATGAACAAATGAACAAATGAACAAATGAACAAATGAACAAATGATCAAATGAACAAATGAACAAATGAACAAATGAACAAATGAACAAATGAACAAATGAACAAATGAACAAATGAACAAATGAACAAATGAACAAATGAACAAATGAACAAATGAACAAATGAACAAATGAACAAATGAACAAATGAACAAATGAACAAATGAACAAATGAACAAATGAACAAATGAACAAATGAACAAATGAACAAATGAACAAATGAACAAATGAACAAATGAACAAATGAACAAATGAACAAATGAACAAATGAACAAATGAACAAATGAACAAATGAAAGAATGAACAAATGAACAAATGAAAGAATGAACAAATGAACAAATGAACAAATGAACAAATGAACAAATGAACAAATGAACAAATGAACAAATGAACAAATGAACAAATGAACAAATGAACAAATGAACAAATGAACAAATGAACAAATGAACAAATGAACAAATGAACAAATGAACAAATGAACAAATGAACAAATGAACAAATGAACAAATGAACAAATGAACAAATGAACAAATGAACAAATGAACAAATGAACAAATGAACAAATGAACAAATGAACAAATGAACAAATGAACAAATGAACAAATGAACAAATGAACAAATGAACAAATGAACAAATGAACAAATGAACAAATGAACAAATGAACAAATGAACAAATGAACAAATGAACAAATGAACAAATGAACAAATGAACAAATGAACAAATGAACAAATGAACAAATGAACAAATGAACAAATGAACAAATGAACAAATGAACAAATGAACAAATGAACAAATGAACAAATGAACAAATGAACAAATGAACAAATGAACAAATGAACAAATGAACAAATGAACAAATGAACAAATGAACAAATGAACAAATGAACAAATGAACAAATGAACAAATGACAAATGAACAAATGAACAAATGAACAAATGAACAAATGAACAAATGAACAAATGATCAAATGAACAAATGAACAAATGAACAAATGAACAAATGAACAAATGAACAAATGAACCAATGAACCAATGAACAAATGAACCAATGAACAAATGAACAAATGAACAAATGAACAAATGAACAAATGAACAAATGAACAAATGAACAAATGAACATATGAAAGAATGAACAAATGAACAAATGAAAGAATGAACAAATGAACAAATGAACAAATGAAGAAATGAACAAATGAACAAATGAACAAATGAACAAATGAACAAATGAACAAATGAACAAATGAACAAATGAACCAATGAACAAATGAACAAATGAACAAATGAACAAATGAAAGAATGAACAAATGAACATATGAAAGAATGATCAAATGAACAAATGAACAAATGAACAAATGAACAAATGAACAAATGAACAAATGAAAGAATGAACAAATGAAAGAATGAACAAATGAACAAATGAAAGAATGAACAAATGAACAAATGAACAAATGAACAAATGAACAAATGAACAAATGAACAAATGAACAAATGAACAAATGAACAAATGAACAAATGAACAAATGAACAAATGAACAAATGAACCAATGAACAAATGAACAAATGAACAAATGAAAGAATGAACAAATGAACATATGAAAGAATGATCAAATGAACAAATGAACAAATGCACAAATGAACAAATGAACAAATGAACAAATGAAAGAATGAACAAATGAAAGAATGAACAAATGAACAAATGAAAGAATGAACAAATGAACAAATGAACAAATGAACAAATGAACAAATGAACAAATGAACAAATGAACAAATGAACAAATGAACAAATGAACAAATGAACAAATGATCAAATGATCAAATGAACAAATGAACAAATGAACAAATGAACAAATGAACAAATGAACAAATGAACAAATGAACAAATGAACAAATGAACAAATGAACAAATGATCAAATGAACAAATGAACAAATGAACAAATGAACAAATGAACAAATGAACAAATGAACAAATGAACAAATGAACAAATGAACAAATGAACAAATGAACAAATGAACAAATTAACAAATGAACAAATGAACAAATGAACAAATGAACAAATGAACAAATGAACAAATGAACAAATGAACAAATGAACAAATGAACAAATGAATAAATGAACAAATGAACAAATGAACAAATGAACAAATGAACAAATGAACAAATGAACAAATGAACAAATGAACAAATGAACAAATGAACAAATGAACAAATGAACAAATGAACATATGAACAAATGAACAAATGAACAAATGAACAAATGAACAAATGAACAAATGAACAAATGAACAAATGAACAAATGAACAAATGAACAAATGAACAAATGAACAAATGAACAAATGAACAAATGAACAAATGAACAAATGAACAAATGAACAAATGAACAAATGAACAAATGAACAAATGAACAAATGAACAAATGAACCAATGAACCAATGAACCAAAGAACCAAAGAACCAATGACCCAATGAACCAATGAACCAATGAACCAATGAACCAATGAACCAATGAACCAATGAACCAATGAACCAATGAACCAATGAACCAATGAACCAATGAACCAATGAACCAATGAACCAATGAACCAATGAACCAATGAACCAATGAACCAATGAACCAATGAACCAATGAAACAATGAACCAATGACCCAATGAACCAATGAACCAATGAACCAATGAACCAGTGAACCAATGAACTAATGAACCAATGAACCAATGAACCAATGAACCTATGAACCAATGAACAAATGAACAAATGAACAAATGAACAAATGAACAAATGAACAAATGAACAAATGAAAGAATGAACAAATGAACAAATGAAAGAATGAACAAATGAACAAATGAACAAATGAACAAATGAACAAATGAACAAATGAACAAATGAACAAATGAACAAATGAACAAATGAACAAATGAACAAATGAACAAATGAACAAATGAACAAATGAACAAATGAACAAATGAATAAATGAACAAATGAACAAATGAACAAATGAACAAATGAACAAATGAACAAAAGAACAAATGAACAAATGAACAAATGAACAAATGAACAAATGAACAAATGAACAAATGAACAAATGAACAAATGAACAAATGAACAAATGAACAAATGAACAAATGAACAAATGAACAAATGAACAAATGAACAAATGAAGAAATGAACAAATGAACAAATGAACAAATGAACAAATGAACAAATGAACAAATGAACAAATGAACAAATGAACAAATGAACAAATGAACAAATGAACAGATGAACAGATGAACAGATGAACAAATGAACAAATGAACAAATGAACAAATGAACAAATGAACAAATGAACAAATGAACAAATGAACAAATGAACAAATGAACAAATGAACAAATGAACAAATGAACAAATGAACAAATGAACAAATGAACAAATGAACATATGAACAAATGAACAAATGAACAAATGAACATATGAACAAATGAACAAATGAACAAATGAACAAATGAACAAATGATCAAATGAACAAATGAACAAATGAACAAATGAACAAATGAACAAATGAACAAATGAACAAATGAACCAATGAACAAATGAACAAATGAACAAATGAACAAATGAAAGAATGAACAAATGAACATATGAAAGAATGATCAAATGAACAAATGAACAAATGAACAAATGAACAAATGAACAAATGAACAAATGAACAAATGAACAAATGAAAGAATGAACAAATGAAAGAATGAACAAATGAACAAATGAAAGAATGAACAAATGAACAAATGAACAAATGAACAAATGAACAAATGAACAAATGAACAAATGAACAAATGAACAAATGAACAAATGAACAAATGAACAAATGAACAAATGAACAAATGATCAAATGATCAAATGAACAAATGAACAAATGAACAAATGAACAAATGAACAAATGAACAAATGAACAAATGAACAAATGAACAAATGAACAAATGAACAAATGAACAAATGAACAAATGAACAAATGAACAAATGAACAAATGAACAAATGAACAAATGAACAAATGAACAAATGAACAAATGAACAAATGAACAAATGAACAAATGAACAAATGAACAAATGAACAAATGAACAAATGAACAAATGAACAAATGAACAAATGAACAAATGAACAAATGAACAAATGAACAAATGAAAGAATGAACAAATGAACAAATGAACAAATGAAAGAATGAACAAATGAACAAATGAACAAATGAACAAATAAACAAATGAACAAATGAACAAATGAACAAATGAACAAATGAACAAATGAACAAATGAATAAATGAACAAATGAACAAATGAACAAATGAACAAATGAACAAATGAACAAATGAACAAATGAACAAATGAACAAATGAACAAATGAACAAATGAACAAATGAACAAATGAACAAATGAACAAATGAACAAATGAACAAATGAACAAATGAACAAATGAACAAATGAACAAATGAACAAATGAACAAGTGAACAAATGAACAAATGAACAAATGAACAAATGAACAAATGAACAAATGAACAAATGAACAAATGAACAAATGAACAAATGAACAAATGAACAAATGAACAAATGAACAAATGAACAAATGAACAAATGAACAGATGAACAGATGAACAGATGAACAAATGAACAAATGAACAAATGAACAAATGAACAAATGAACAAATGAACAAATGAACTAATGAACAAATGAACAAATGAACAAATGAACAAATGAACATATGAACAAATGAACAAATGAACAAATGAACAAATGAACAAATGATCAAATGATCAAATGAACAAATGAACAAATGAACAAATGAACAAATGAACAAATGAACCAATGAACAAATAAACAAATGAACAAATGAACAAATGAACAAATGAACAAATGAAAGAATGAACAAATGAACATATGAAAGAATGATCAAATGAACAAATGAACAAATGAACAAATGAACAAATGAACAAATGAACAAATGAACAAATGAAAGAATGAACAAATGAAAGAATGAACAAATGAACAAATGAACAAATGAACAAATGAACAAATGAACAAATGAACAAATGAACAAATGAACAAATGAACAAATGAACAAATGAACAGATGAACAGATGAACAGATGAACAAATGAACAAATGAACAAATGAACAAATGAACAAATGAACAAATGAACAAATGAACAAATGAACAAATGAACAAATGAACAAATGAACAAATGAACAAATGAACAAATGAACAAATGAACAAATGAACAAATGAACATATGAACAAATGAACAAATGAACAAATGAACATATGAACAAATGAACAAATGAACAAATGAACAAATGAACAAATGATCAAATGAACAAATGAACAAATGAACAAATGAACAAATGAACAAATGAACAAATGAACCAATGAACAAATGAACAAATGAACAAATGAACAAATGAACAAATGAACAAATGAAAGAATGAACAAATGAACATATGAAAGAATGATCAAATGAACAAATGAACAAATGAACAAATGAACAAATGAACAAATGAACAAATGAACAAATGAACAAATGAAAGAATGAACAAATGAAAGAATGAACAAATGAACAAATGAAAGAATGAACAAATGAACAAATGAACAAATGAACAAATGAACAAATGAACAAATGAACAAATGAACAAATGAACAAATGAACAAATGAACAAATGAACAAATGAACAAATGATCAAATGATCAAATGAACAAATGAACAAATGAACAAATGAACAAATGAACAAATGAACAAATGAACAAATGAACAAATGAACAAATGAACAAATGAACAAATGAACAAATGAACAAATGAACAAATGAACAAATGAACAAATGAACAAATGAACAAATGAACAAATGAACAAATGAACAAATGAACAAATGAACAAATGAACAAATGAACAAATGAACAAATGAACAAATGAACAAATGAACAAATGAACAAATGAACAAATGAACAAATGAACAAATGAACAAATGAAAGAATGAACAAATGAACAAATGAACAAATGAAAGAATGAACAAATGAACAAATGAACAAATGAACAAATAAACAAATGAACAAATGAACAAATGAACAAATGAACAAATGAACAAATGAACAAATGAATAAATGAACAAATGAACAAATGAACAAATGAACAAATGAACAAATGAACAAATGAACAAATGAACAAATGAACAAATGAACAAATGAACAAATGAACAAATGAACAAATGAACAAATGAACAAATGAACAAATGAACAAATGAACAAATGAACAAATGAACAAATGAACAAGTGAACAAATGAACAAATGAACAAATGAACAAATGAACAAATGAACAAATGAACAAATGAACAAATGAACAAATGAACAAATGAACAAATGAACAAATGAACAAATGAACAAATGAACAAATGAACTAATGAACAAATGAACAAATGAACAAATTAACAAATTAACAAATGAACAAATGAACAAATGAACATATGAACAAATGAACAAATGAACAAATGAACAAATGAACAAATGAACAAATGAACAAATGAACAAATGAACAAATGAACAAATGAACAAATGAACAAATGAACAAATGAACAAATGAACAAATGAACAAATGAACAAATGAACAAATGAACAAATGAACAAATGAACAAATGAACAAATGAACAAATGAACAAATGAACAAATGAACAAATGAACAAATGAACAAATGAACAAATGAACAAATGAACAAATGAACAAATGAACAAATGAACAAATGAACAAATGAACAAATGAACAAATGAACAAATGAACAAATGAACAAATGAACAAATGAACCAATGAACAAATGAACAAATGAACAAATGAACAAATGAACAAATGAAAGAATGAACAAATGAACATATGAAAGAATGAACAAATGAACAAATGATCAAATGAACAAATGAACAAATGAACAAATGAACAAATGAACAAATGAAAGAATGAACAAATGAAAGAATGAACAAATGAACAAATGAAAGAATGAACAAATGAACAAATGAACAAATGAACAAATGAACAAATGAACAAATGAACAAATGAACAAATGAACAAATGAACAAATGAACAAATGAACAAATGAACAAATGAACAAATGAACAAATGAAAAAATGAACAAATGAACAAATGTACAAATGATCAAATGATCAAATGAACAAATGAACAAATGAACAAATGAACAAATGATCAAATGAACAAATGAACAAATGAACAAATGAACAAATGAACAAATGAACAAATGAACAAATGAACAAATGAACAAATGATCAAATGAACAAATGAACAAATGAACAAATGAACAAATGAACAAATGAACAAATGAACAAATGAACAAATGAACAAATGAACAAATGAACAAATGAACAAATGAACAAATGAACAAATGAACAAATGAACAAATGAACAAATGAACAAATGAACAAATGAACAAATGAACAAATGAACAAATGAACAAATGAACAAATGAACAAATGAACAAATGAACAAATGAACAAATGAACAAATGAACAAATGAACAAATGAACAAATGAACAAATGAACAAATGAAAGAATGAACAAATGAACAAATGAAAGAATGAACAAATGAACAAATGAACAAATGAACAAATGAACAAATGAACAAATGAACAAATGAACAAATGAACAAATGAACAAATGAACAAATGAACAAATGAACAAATGAACAAATGAACAAATGAACAAATGAACAAATGAACAAATGAACAAATGAACAAATGAACAAATGAACAAATGAACAAATGAACAAATGAACAAATGAACAAATGAACAAATGAACAAATGAACAAATGAACAAATGAACAAATGAACAAATGAACAAATGAACAAATGAACAAATGAACAAATGAACAAATGAACAAATGAACAAATGAACAAATGAACAAATGAACAAATGAACAAATGAACAAATGAACAAATGAACAAATGAACAAATGAACAAATGAACAAATGAACAAATGAACAAATGAACAAATGAACAAATGAACAAATGAACAAATGAACAAATGAACAAATGAACAAATGAACAAATGAACAAATGAACAAATGAACAAATGAACAAATGAACAAATGAACAAATGAACAAATGAACAAATGAACAAATGAACAAATGAACAAATGAACAAATGAACAAATGACAAATGAACAAATGAACAAATGAACAAATGAACAAATGAACAAATGAACAAATGATCAAATGAACAAATGAACAAATGAACAAATGAACAAATGAACAAATGAACAAATGAACCAATGAACCAATGAACAAATGAACCAATGAACAAATGAACAAATGAACAAATGAACAAATGAACAAATGAACAAATGAACAAATGAACAAATGAACATATGAAAGAATGAACAAATGAACAAATGAAAGAATGAACAAATGAACAAATGAACAAATGAAGAAATGAACAAATGAACAAATGAACAAATGAACAAATGAACAAATGAACAAATGAACAAATGAACAAATGAACCAATGAACAAATGAACAAATGAACAAATGAACAAATGAAAGAATGAACAAATGAACATATGAAAGAATGATCAAATGAACAAATGAACAAATGAACAAATGAACAAATGAACAAATGAACAAATGAAAGAATGAACAAATGAAAGAATGAACAAATGAACAAATGAAAGAATGAACAAATGAACAAATGAACAAATGAACAAATGAACAAATGAACAAATGAACAAATGAACAAATGAACAAATGAACAAATGAACAAATGAACAAATGAACAAATGAACAAATGAACAAATGAACAAATGAACAAATGAACAAATGAACAAATGAACAAATGAACCAATGAACAAATGAACAAATGAACAAATGAAAGAATGAACAAATGAACATATGAAAGAATGATCAAATGAACAAATGAACAAATGCACAAATGAACAAATGAACAAATGAACAAATGAAAGAATGAACAAATGAAAGAATGAACAAATGAACAAATGAAAGAATGAACAAATGAACAAATGAACAAATGAACAAATGAACAAATGAACAAATGAACAAATGAACAAATGAACAAATGAACAAATGAACAAATGAACAAATGATCAAATGATCAAATGAACAAATGAACAAATGAACAAATGAACAAATGAACAAATGAACAAATGAACAAATGAACAAATGAACAAATGAACAAATGAACAAATGAACAAATGAACAAATGAACAAATGAACAAATGAACAAATGAACAAATTAACAAATGAACAAATGAACAAATGAACAAATGAACAAATGAACAAATGAACAAATGAACAAATGAACAAATGAATAAATGAACAAATGAACAAATGAACAAATGAACAAATGAACAAATGAACAAATGAACAAATGAACAAATGAACAAATGAACAAATGAACAAATGAACAAATGAACAAATGAACATATGAACAAATGAACAAATGAACAAATGAACAAATGAACAAATGAACAAATGAACAAATGAACAAATGAACAAATGAACAAATGAACAAATGAACAAATGAACAAATGAACAAATGAACAAATGAACAAATGAACAAATGAACAAATGAACAAATGAACAAATGAACAAATGAACAAATGAACAAATGAACAAATGAACAAATGAACCAATGAACCAATGAACCAAAGAACCAAAGAACCAATGACCCAATGAACCAATGAACCAATGAACCAATGAACCAATGAACCAATGAACCAATGAACCAATGAACCAATGAACCAATGAACCAATGAACCAATGAACCAATGAACCAATGAACCAATGAACCAATGAACCAATGAACCAATGAACCAATGAACCAATGAACCAATGAAACAATGAACCAATGACCCAATGAACCAATGAACCAATGAACCAATGAACCAGTGAACCAATGAACTAATGAACCAATGAACCAATGAACCAATGAACCTATGAACCAATGAACAAATGAACAAATGAACAAATGAACAAATGAACAAATGAACAAATGAACAAATGAAAGAATGAACAAATGAACAAATGAAAGAATGAACAAATGAACAAATGAACAAATGAACAAATGAACAAATGAACAAATGAACAAATGAACAAATGAACAAATGAACAAATGAACAAATGAACAAATGAACAAATGAACAAATGAACAAATGAACAAATGAACAAATGAACAAATGAATAAATGAACAAATGAACAAATGAACAAATGAACAAATGAACAAATGAACAAAAGAACAAATGAACAAATGAACAAATGAACAAATGAACAAATGAACAAATGAACAAATGAACAAATGAACAAATGAACAAATGAACAAATGAACAAATGAACAAATGAACAAATGAACAAATGAACAAATGAACAAATGAACAAATGAACAAATGAAGAAATGAACAAATGAACAAATGAACAAATGAACAAATGAACAAATGAACAAATGAACAAATGAACAAATGAACAAATGAACAGATGAACAGATGAACAGATGAACAAATGAACAAATGAACAAATGAACAAATGAACAAATGAACAAATGAACAAATGAACAAATGAACAAATGAACAAATGAACAAATGAACAAATGAACAAATGAACAAATGAACAAATGAACAAATGAACAAATGAACATATGAACAAATGAACAAATGAACAAATGAACATATGAACAAATGAACAAATGAACAAATGAACAAATGAACAAATGATCAAATGAACAAATGAACAAATGAACAAATGAACAAATGAACAAATGAACAAATGAACCAATGAACAAATGAACAAATGAACAAATGAACAAATGAACAAATGAACAAATGAAAGAATGAACAAATGAACATATGAAAGAATGATCAAATGAACAAATGAACAAATGAACAAATGAACAAATGAACAAATGAACAAATGAACAAATGAACAAATGAAAGAATGAACAAATGAAAGAATGAACAAATGAACAAATGAAAGAATGAACAAATGAACAAATGAACAAATGAACAAATGAACAAATGAACAAATGAACAAATGAACAAATGAACAAATGAACAAATGAACAAATGAACAAATGAACAAATGAACAAATGATCAAATGATCAAATGAACAAATGAACAAATGAACAAATGAACAAATGAACAAATGAACAAATGAACAAATGAACAAATGAACAAATGAACAAATGAACAAATGAACAAATGAACAAATGAACAAATGAACAAATGAACAAATGAACAAATGAACAAATGAACAAATGAACAAATGAACAAATGAACAAATGAACAAATGAACAAATGAACAAATGAACAAATGAACAAATGAACAAATGAACAAATGAACAAATGAACAAATGAACAAATGAACAAATGAACAAATGAACAAATGAACAAATGAAAGAATGAACAAATGAACAAATGAACAAATGAAAGAATGAACAAATGAACAAATGAACAAATGAACAAATAAACAAATGAACAAATGAACAAATGAACAAATGAACAAATGAACAAATGAACAAATGAATAAATGAACAAATGAACAAATGAACAAATGAACAAATGAACAAATGAACAAATGAACAAATGAACAAATGAACAAATGAACAAATGAACAAATGAACAAATGAACAAATGAACAAATGAACAAATGAACAAATGAACAAATGAACAAATGAACAAATGAACAAATGAACAAATGAACAAATGAACAAGTGAACAAATGAACAAATGAACAAATGAACAAATGAACAAATGAACAAATGAACAAATGAACAAATGAACAAATGAACAAATGAACAAATGAACAAATGAACAAATGAACAAATGAACAAATGAACAAATGAACAAATGAACAAATGAACAGATGAACAGATGAACAGATGAACAAATGAACAAATGAACAAATGAACAAATGAACAAATGAACAAATGAACAAATGAACTAATGAACAAATGAACAAATGAACAAATGAACAAATGAACATATGAACAAATGAACAAATGAACAAATGAACAAATGAACAAATGATCAAATGATCAAATGAACAAATGAACAAATGAACAAATGAACAAATGAACAAATGAACCAATGAACAAATAAACAAATGAACAAATGAACAAATGAACAAATGAACAAATGAAAGAATGAACAAATGAACATATGAAAGAATGATCAAATGAACAAATGAACAAATGAACAAATGAACAAATGAACAAATGAACAAATGAACAAATGAAAGAATGAACAAATGAAGAATGAACAAATGAAAGAATGAACAAATGAACAAATGAACAAATGAACAAATGAACAAATGAACAAATGAACAAATGAACAAATGAACAAATGAACAAATGAACAAATGAACAGATGAACAGATGAACAGATGAACAAATGAACAAATGAACAAATGAACAAATGAACAAATGAACAAATGAACAAATGAACAAATGAACAAATGAACAAATGAACAAATGAACAAATGAACAAATGAACAAATGAACAAATGAACAAATGAACATATGAACAAATGAACAAATGAACAAATGAACATATGAACAAATGAACAAATGAACAAATGAACAAATGAACAAATGATCAAATGAACAAATGAACAAATGAACAAATGAACAAATGAACAAATGAACAAATGAACCAATGAACAAATGAACAAATGAACAAATGAACAAATGAACAAATGAACAAATGAAAGAATGAACAAATGAACATATGAAAGAATGATCAAATGAACAAATGAACAAATGAACAAATGAACAAATGAACAAATGAACAAATGAACAAATGAACAAATGAAAGAATGAACAAATGAAAGAATGAACAAATGAACAAATGAAAGAATGAACAAATGAACAAATGAACAAATGAACAAATGAACAAATGAACAAATGAACAAATGAACAAATGAACAAATGAACAAATGAACAAATGAACAAATGAACAAATGATCAAATGATCAAATGAACAAATGAACAAATGAACAAATGAACAAATGAACAAATGAACAAATGAACAAATGAACAAATGAACAAATGAACAAATGAACAAATGAACAAATGAACAAATGAACAAATGAACAAATGAACAAATGAACAAATGAACAAATGAACAAATGAACAAATGAACAAATGAACAAATGAACAAATGAACAAATGAACAAATGAACAAATGAACAAATGAACAAATGAACAAATGAACAAATGAACAAATGAACAAATGAACAAATGAACAAATGAAAGAATGAACAAATGAACAAATGAACAAATGAAAGAATGAACAAATGAACAAATGAACAAATGAACAAATAAACAAATGAACAAATGAACAAATGAACAAATGAACAAATGAACAAATGAACAAATGAATAAATGAACAAATGAACAAATGAACAAATGAACAAATGAACAAATGAACAAATGAACAAATGAACAAATGAACAAATGAACAAATGAACAAATGAACAAATGAACAAATGAACAAATGAACAAATGAACAAATGAACAAATGAACAAATGAACAAATGAACAAATGAACAAGTGAACAAATGAACAAATGAACAAATGAACAAATGAACAAATGAACAAATGAACAAATGAACAAATGAACAAATGAACAAATGAACAAATGAACAAATGAACAAATGAACAAATGAACAAATGAACTAATGAACAAATGAACAAATGAACAAATTAACAAATTAACAAATGAACAAATGAACAAATGAACATATGAACAAATGAACAAATGAACAAATGAACAAATGAACAAATGAACAAATGAACAAATGAACAAATGAACAAATGAACAAATGAACAAATGAACAAATGAACAAATGAACAAATGAACAAATGAACAAATGAACAAATGAACAAATGAACAAATGAACAAATGAACAAATGAACAAATGAACAAATGAACAAATGAACAAATGAACAAATGAACAAATGAACAAATGAACAAATGAACAAATGAACAAATGAACAAATGAACAAATGAACAAATGAACAAATGAACAAATGAACAAATGAACAAATGAACAAATGAACAAATGAACAAATGAACAAATGAACAAATGAACAAATGAACCAATGAACAAATGAACAAATGAACAAATGAACCAATGAACCAATGAACAAATGAACCAATGAACAAATGAACAAATGAACAAATGAACAAATGAACAAATGAACAAATGAACAAATGAACAAATGAACATATGAAAGAATGAACAAATGAACAAATGAAAGAATGAACAAATGAACAAATGAACAAATGAAGAAATGAACAAATGAACAAATGAACAAATGAACAAATGAACAAATGAACAAATGAACAAATGAACAAATGAACCAATGAACAAATGAACAAATGAACAAATGAACAAATGAAAGAATGAACAAATGAACAAATGAACAAATGTACAAATGATCAAATGATCAAATGAACAAATGAACAAATGAACAAATGAACAAATGATCAAATGAACAAATGAACAAATGAACAAATGAACAAATGAACAAATGAACAAATGAACAAATGAACAAATGAACAAATGATCAAATGAACAAATGAACAAATGAACAAATGAACAAATGAACAAATGAACAAATGAACAAATGAACAAATGAACAAATGAACAAATGAACAAATGAACAAATGAACAAATGAACAAATGAACAAATGAACAAATGAACAAATGAACAAATGAACAAATGAACAAATGAACAAATGAACAAATGAACAAATGAACAAATGAACAAATGAACAAATGAACAAATGAACAAATGAACAAATGAACAAATGAACAAATGAACAAATGAACAAATGAACAAATGAAAGAATGAACAAATGAACAAATGAAAGAATGAACAAATGAACAAATGAACAAATGAACAAATGAACAAATGAACAAATGAACAAATGAACAAATGAACAAATGAACAAATGAACAAATGAACAAATGAACAAATGAACAAATGAACAAATGAACAAATGAACAAATGAACAAATGAACAAATGAACAAATGAACAAATGAACAAATGAACAAATGAACAAATGAACAAATGAACAAATGAACAAATGAACAAATGAACAAATGAACAAATGAACAAATGAACAAATGAACAAATGAACAAATGAACAAATGAACAAATGAACAAATGAACAAATGAACAAATGAACAAATGAACAAATGAACAAATGAACAAATGAACAAATGAACAAATGAACAAATGAACAAATGAACAAATGAACAAATGAACAAATGAACAAATGAACAAATGAACAAATGAACAAATGAACAAATGAACAAATGAACAAATGAACAAATGAACAAATGAACAAATGAACAAATGAACAAATGAACAAATGAACAAATGAACAAATGAACAAATGAACAAATGAACAAATGAACAAATGAACAAATGAACAAATGACAAATGAACAAATGAACAAATGAACAAATGAACAAATGAACAAATGAACAAATGATCAAATGAACAAATGAACAAATGAACAAATGAACAAATGAACAAATGAACAAATGAACCAATGAACCAATGAACAAATGAACCAATGAACAAATGAACAAATGAACAAATGAACAAATGAACAAATGAACAAATGAACAAATGAACAAATGAACATATGAAAGAATGAACAAATGAACAAATGAAAGAATGAACAAATGAACAAATGAACAAATGAAGAAATGAACAAATGAACAAATGAACAAATGAACAAATGAACAAATGAACAAATGAACAAATGAACAAATGAACCAATGAACAAATGAACAAATGAACAAATGAACAAATGAAAGAATGAACAAATGAACATATGAAAGAATGATCAAATGAACAAATGAACAAATGAACAAATGAACAAATGAACAAATGAACAAATGAAAGAATGAACAAATGAAAGAATGAACAAATGAACAAATGAAAGAATGAACAAATGAACAAATGAACAAATGAACAAATGAACAAATGAACAAATGAACAAATGAACAAATGAACAAATGAACAAATGAACAAATGAACAAATGAACAAATGAACAAATGAACCAATGAACAAATGAACAAATGAACAAATGAAAGAATGAACAAATGAACATATGAAAGAATGATCAAATGAACAAATGAACAAATGCACAAATGAACAAATGAACAAATGAACAAATGAAAGAATGAACAAATGAAAGAATGAACAAATGAACAAATGAAAGAATGAACAAATGAACAAATGAACAAATGAACAAATGAACAAATGAACAAATGAACAAATGAACAAATGAACAAATGAACAAATGAACAAATGAACAAATGATCAAATGATCAAATGAACAAATGAACAAATGAACAAATGAACAAATGAACAAATGAACAAATGAACAAATGAACAAATGAACAAATGAACAAATGAACAAATGATCAAATGAACAAATGAACAAATGAACAAATGAACAAATGAACAAATGAACAAATGAACAAATGAACAAATGAACAAATGAACAAATGAACAAATGAACAAATGAACAAATTAACAAATGAACAAATGAACAAATGAACAAATGAACAAATGAACAAATGAACAAATGAACAAATGAACAAATGAATAAATGAACAAATGAACAAATGAACAAATGAACAAATGAACAAATGAACAAATGAACAAATGAACAAATGAACAAATGAACAAATGAACAAATGAACAAATGAACAAATGAACATATGAACAAATGAACAAATGAACAAATGAACAAATGAACAAATGAACAAATGAACAAATGAACAAATGAACAAATGAACAAATGAACAAATGAACAAATGAACAAATGAACAAATGAACAAATGAACAAATGAACAAATGAACAAATGAACAAATGAACAAATGAACAAATGAACAAATGAACAAATGAACCAATGAACCAATGAACCAAAGAACCAAAGAACCAATGACCCAATGAACCAATGAACCAATGAACCAATGAACCAATGAACCAATGAACCAATGAACCAATGAACCAATGAACCAATGAACCAATGAACCAATGAACCAATGAACCAATGAACCAATGAACCAATGAACCAATGAACCAATGAACCAATGAACCAATGAACCAATGAACCAATGAAACAATGAACCAATGACCCAATGAACCAATGAACCAATGAACCAATGAACCAGTGAACCAATGAACTAATGAACCAATGAACCAATGAACCAATGAACCTATGAACCAATGAACAAATGAACAAATGAACAAATGAACAAATGAACAAATGAACAAATGAACAAATGAAAGAATGAACAAATGAACAAATGAAAGAATGAACAAATGAACAAATGAACAAATGAACAAATGAACAAATGAACAAATGAACAAATGAACAAATGAACAAATGAACAAATGAACAAATGAACAAATGAACAAATGAACAAATGAACAAATGAACAAATGAACAAATGAACAAATGAATAAATGAACAAATGAACAAATGAACAAATGAACAAATGAACAAATGAACAAAAGAACAAATGAACAAATGAACAAATGAACAAATGAACAAATGAACAAATGAACAAATGAACAAATGAACAAATGAACAAATGAACAAATGAACAAATGAACAAATGAACAAATGAACAAATGAACAAATGAACAAATGAAGAAATGAACAAATGAACAAATGAACAAATGAACAAATGAACAAATGAACAAATGAACAAATGAACAAATGAACAAATGAACAAATGAACAAATGAACAGATGAACAGATGAACAGATGAACAAATGAACAAATGAACAAATGAACAAATGAACAAATGAACAAATGAACAAATGAACAAATGAACAAATGAACAAATGAACAAATGAACAAATGAACAAATGAACAAATGAACAAATGAACAAATGAACAAATGAACATATGAACAAATGAACAAATGAACAAATGAACATATGAACAAATGAACAAATGAACAAATGAACAAATGAACAAATGATCAAATGAACAAATGAACAAATGAACAAATGAACAAATGAACAAATGAACAAATGAACCAATGAACAAATGAACAAATGAACAAATGAACAAATGAACAAATGAACAAATGAAAGAATGAACAAATGAACATATGAAAGAATGATCAAATGAACAAATGAACAAATGAACAAATGAACAAATGAACAAATGAACAAATGAACAAATGAACAAATGAAAGAATGAACAAATGAAAGAATGAACAAATGAACAAATGAAAGAATGAACAAATGAACAAATGAACAAATGAACAAATGAACAAATGAACAAATGAACAAATGAACAAATGAACAAATGAACAAATGAACAAATGAACAAATGAACAAATGAACAAATGATCAAATGATCAAATGAACAAATGAACAAATGAACAAATGAACAAATGAACAAATGAACAAATGAACAAATGAACAAATGAACAAATGAACAAATGAACAAATGAACAAATGAACAAATGAACAAATGAACAAATGAACAAATGAACAAATGAACAAATGAACAAATGAACAAATGAACAAATGAACAAATGAACAAATGAACAAATGAACAAATGAACAAATGAACAAATGAACAAATGAACAAATGAACAAATGAACAAATGAACAAATGAACAAATGAACAAATGAACAAATGAAAGAATGAACAAATGAACAAATGAACAAATGAAAGAATGAACAAATGAACAAATGAACAAATGAACAAATAAACAAATGAACAAATGAACAAATGAACAAATGAACAAATGAACAAATGAACAAATGAATAAATGAACAAATGAACAAATGAACAAATGAACAAATGAACAAATGAACAAATGAACAAATGAACAAATGAACAAATGAACAAATGAACAAATGAACAAATGAACAAATGAACAAATGAACAAATGAACAAATGAACAAATGAACAAATGAACAAATGAACAAATGAACAAATGAACAAATGAACAAGTGAACAAATGAACAAATGAACAAATGAACAAATGAACAAATGAACAAATGAACAAATGAACAAATGAACAAATGAACAAATGAACAAATGAACAAATGAACAAATGAACAAATGAACAAATGAACAAATGAACAGATGAACAGATGAACAGATGAACAAATGAACAAATGAACAAATGAACAAATGAACAAATGAACAAATGAACAAATGAACTAATGAACAAATGAACAAATGAACAAATGAACATATGAACAAATGAACAAATGAACAAATGAACAAATGAACAAATGATCAAATGATCAAATGAACAAATGAACAAATGAACAAATGAACAAATGAACAAATGAACCAATGAACAAATAAACAAATGAACAAATGAACAAATGAACAAATGAACAAATGAAAGAATGAACAAATGAACATATGAAAGAATGATCAAATGAACAAATGAACAAATGAACAAATGAACAAATGAACAAATGAACAAATGAACAAATGAAAGAATGAACAAATGAAAGAATGAACAAATGAACAAATGAACAAATGAACAAATGAACAAATGAACAAATGAACAAATGAACAAATGAACAAATGAACAAATGAACAAATGAACAGATGAACAGATGAACAGATGAACAAATGAACAAATGAACAAATGAACAAATGAACAAATGAACAAATGAACAAATGAACAAATGAACAAATGAACAAATGAACAAATGAACAAATGAACAAATGAACAAATGAACAAATGAACAAATGAACAAATGAACATATGAACAAATGAACAAATGAACAAATGAACATATGAACAAATGAACAAATGAACAAATGAACAAATGAACAAATGATCAAATGAACAAATGAACAAATGAACAAATGAACAAATGAACAAATGAACAAATGAACCAATGAACAAATGAACAAATGAACAAATGAACAAATGAACAAATGAACAAATGAAAGAATGAACAAATGAACATATGAAAGAATGATCAAATGAACAAATGAACAAATGAACAAATGAACAAATGAACAAATGAACAAATGAACAAATGAACAAATGAAAGAATGAACAAATGAAAGAATGAACAAATGAACAAATGAAAGAATGAACAAATGAACAAATGAACAAATGAACAAATGAACAAATGAACAAATGAACAAATGAACAAATGAACAAATGAACAAATGAACAAATGAACAAATGAACAAATGATCAAATGATCAAATGAACAAATGAACAAATGAACAAATGAACAAATGAACAAATGAACAAATGAACAAATGAACAAATGAACAAATGAACAAATGAACAAATGAACAAATGAACAAATGAACAAATGAACAAATGAACAAATGAACAAATGAACAAATGAACAAATGAACAAATGAACAAATGAACAAATGAACAAATGAACAAATGAACAAATGAACAAATGAACAAATGAACAAATGAACAAATGAACAAATGAACAAATGAACAAATGAACAAATGAACAAATGAACAAATGAAAGAATGAACAAATGAACAAATGAACAAATGAAAGAATGAACAAATGAACAAATGAACAAATGAACAAATAAACAAATGAACAAATGAACAAATGAACAAATGAACAAATGAACAAATGAACAAATGAATAAATGAACAAATGAACAAATGAAAAAATGAACAAATGAACAAATGAACAAATGAACAAATGAACAAATGAACAAATGAACAAATGAACAAATGAACAAATGAACAAATGAACAAATGAACAAATGAACAAATGAACAAATGAACAAATGAACAAATGAACAAATGAACAAGTGAACAAATGAACAAATGAACAAATGAACAAATGAACAAATGAACAAATGAACAAATGAACAAATGAACAAATGAACAAATGAACAAATGAACAAATGAACAAATGAACAAATGAACAAATGAACTAATGAACAAATGAACAAATGAACAAATTAACAAATTAACAAATGAACAAATGAACAAATGAACATATGAACAAATGAACAAATGAACAAATGAACAAATGAACAAATGAACAAATGAACAAATGAACAAATGAACAAATGAACAAATGAACAAATGAACAAATGAACAAATGAACAAATGAACAAATGAACAAATGAACAAATGAACAAATGAACAAATGAACAAATGAACAAATGAACAAATGAACAAATGAACAAATGAACAAATGAACAAATGAACAAATGAACAAATGAACAAATGAACAAATGAACAAATGAACAAATGAACAAATGAACAAATGAACAAATGAACAAATGAACAAATGAACAAATGAACAAATGAACAAATGAACAAATGAACAAATGAACCAATGAACAAATGAACAAATGAACAAATGAACAAATGAACAAATGAAAGAATGAACAAATGAACATATGAAAGAATGAACAAATGAACAAATGATCAAATGAACAAATGAACAAATGAACAAATGAACAAATGAACAAATGAAAGAATGAACAAATGAAAGAATGAACAAATGAACAAATGAAAGAATGAACAAATGAACAAATGAACAAATGAACAAATGAACAAATGAACAAATGAACAAATGAACAAATGAACAAATGAACAAATGAACAAATGAACAAATGAACAAATGAACAAATGAACAAATGAAAAAATGAACAAATGAACAAATGTACAAATGATCAAATGATCAAATGAACAAATGAACAAATGAACAAATGAACAAATGATCAAATGAACAAATGAACAAATGAACAAATGAACAAATGAACAAATGAACAAATGAACAAATGAACAAATGAACAAATGATCAAATGAACAAATGAACAAATGAACAAATGAACAAATGAACAAATGAACAAATGAACAAATGAACAAATGAACAAATGAACAAATGAACAAATGAACAAATGAACAAATGAACAAATGAACAAATGAACAAATGAACAAATGAACAAATGAACAAATGAACAAATGAACAAATGAACAAATGAACAAATGAACAAATGAACAAATGAACAAATGAACAAATGAACAAATGAACAAATGAACAAATGAACAAATGAACAAATGAACAAATGAACAAATGAACAAATGAAAGAATGAACAAATGAACAAATGAAAGAATGAACAAATGAACAAATGAACAAATGAACAAATGAACAAATGAACAAATGAACAAATGAACAAATGAACAAATGAACAAATGAACAAATGAACAAATGAACAAATGAACAAATGAACAAATGAACAAATGAACAAATGAACAAATGAACAAATGAACAAATGAACAAATGAACAAATGAACAAATGAACAAATGAACAAATGAACAAATGAACAAATGAACAAATGAACAAATGAACAAATGAACAAATGAACAAATGAACAAATGAACAAATGAACAAATGAACAAATGAACAAATGAACAAATGAACAAATGAACAAATGAACAAATGAACAAATGAACAAATGAACAAATGAACAAATGAACAAATGAACAAATGAACAAATGAACAAATGAACAAATGAACAAATGAACAAATGAACAAATGAACAAATGAACAAATGAACAAATGAACAAATGAACAAATGAACAAATGAACAAATGAACAAATGAACAAATGAACAAATGAACAAATGAACAAATGAACAAATGAACAAATGAACAAATGAACAAATGAACAAATGAACAAATGACAAATGAACAAATGAACAAATGAACAAATGAACAAATGAACAAATGAACAAATGATCAAATGAACAAATGAACAAATGAACAAATGAACAAATGAACAAATGAACAAATGAACCAATGAACCAATGAACAAATGAACCAATGAACAAATGAACAAATGAACAAATGAACAAATGAACAAATGAACAAATGAACAAATGAACAAATGAACAAATGAACAAATGAACATATGAAAGAATGAACAAATGAACAAATGAAAGAATGAACAAATGAACAAATGAACAAATGAAGAAATGAACAAATGAACAAATGAACAAATGAACAAATGAACAAATGAACAAATGAACAAATGAACAAATGAACCAATGAACAAATGAACAAATGAACAAATGAACAAATGAAAGAATGAACAAATGAACATATGAAAGAATGATCAAATGAACAAATGAACAAATGAACAAATGAACAAATGAACAAATGAACAAATGAAAGAATGAACAAATGAAAGAATGAACAAATGAACAAATGAAAGAATGAACAAATGAACAAATGAACAAATGAACAAATGAACAAATGAACAAATGAACAAATGAACAAATGAACAAATGAACAAATGAACAAATGAACAAATGAACAAATGAACAAATGAACCAATGAACAAATGAACAAATGAACAAATGAAAGAATGAACAAATGAACATATGAAAGAATGATCAAATGAACAAATGAACAAATGCACAAATGAACAAATGAACAAATGAACAAATGAAAGAATGAACAAATGAAAGAATGAACAAATGAACAAATGAAAGAATGAACAAATGAACAAATGAACAAATGAACAAATGAACAAATGAACAAATGAACAAATGAACAAATGAACAAATGAACAAATGAACAAATGATCAAATGATCAAATGAACAAATGAACAAATGAACAAATGAACAAATGAACAAATGAACAAATGAACAAATGAACAAATGAACAAATGAACAAATGAACAAATGATCAAATGAACAAATGAACAAATGAACAAATGAACAAATGAACAAATGAACAAATGAACAAATGAACAAATGAACAAATGAACAAATGAACAAATGAACAAATGAACAAATTAACAAATGAACAAATGAACAAATGAACAAATGAACAAATGAACAAATGAACAAATGAACAAATGAACAAATGAATAAATGAACAAATGAACAAATGAACAAATGAACAAATGAACAAATGAACAAATGAACAAATGAACAAATGAACAAATGAACAAATGAACAAATGAACAAATGAACAAATGAACATATGAACAAATGAACAAATGAACAAATGAACAAATGAACAAATGAACAAATGAACAAATGAACAAATGAACAAATGAACAAATGAACAAATGAACAAATGAACAAATGAACAAATGAACAAATGAACAAATGAACAAATGAACAAATGAACAAATGAACAAATGAACAAATGAACAAATGAACAAATGAACAAATGAACAAATGAACCAATGAACCAATGAACCAAAGAACCAAAGAACCAATGACCCAATGAACCAATGAACCAATGAACCAATGAACCAATGAACCAATGAACCAATGAACCAATGAACCAATGAACCAATGAACCAATGAACCAATGAACCAATGAACCAATGAACCAATGAACCAATGAACCAATGAACCAATGAACCAATGAACCAATGAACCAATGAAACAATGAACCAATGACCCAATGAACCAATGAACCAATGAACCAATGAACCAGTGAACCAATGAACTAATGAACCAATGAACCAATGAACCAATGAACCTATGAACCAATGAACAAATGAACAAATGAACAAATGAACAAATGAACAAATGAACAAATGAACAAATGAAAGAATGAACAAATGAACAAATGAAAGAATGAACAAATGAACAAATGAACAAATGAACAAATGAACAAATGAACAAATGAACAAATGAACAAATGAACAAATGAACAAATGAACAAATGAACAAATGAACAAATGAACAAATGAACAAATGAACAAATGAACAAATGAACAAATGAACAAATGAATAAATGAACAAATGAACAAATGAACAAATGAACAAATGAACAAATGAACAAAAGAACAAATGAACAAATGAACAAATGAACAAATGAACAAATGAACAAATGAACAAATGAACAAATGAACAAATGAACAAATGAACAAATGAACAAATGAACAAATGAACAAATGAACAAATGAACAAATGAACAAATGAAGAAATGAACAAATGAACAAATGAACAAATGAACAAATGAACAAATGAACAAATGAACAAATGAACAAATGAACAAATGAACAAATGAACAAATGAACAGATGAACAGATGAACAGATGAACAAATGAACAAATGAACAAATGAACAAATGAACAAATGAACAAATGAACAAATGAACAAATGAACAAATGAACAAATGAACAAATGAACAAATGAACAAATGAACAAATGAACAAATGAACAAATGAACAAATGAACATATGAACAAATGAACAAATGAAAAAATGAACATATGAACAAATGAACAAATGAACAAATGAACAAATGAACAAATGATCAAATGAACAAATGAACAAATGAACAAATGAACAAATGAACAAATGAACAAATGAACCAATGAACAAATGAACAAATGAACAAATGAACAAATGAACAAATGAACAAATGAAAGAATGAACAAATGAACATATGAAAGAATGATCAAATGAACAAATGAACAAATGAACAAATGAACAAATGAACAAATGAACAAATGAACAAATGAACAAATGAAAGAATGAACAAATGAAAGAATGAACAAATGAACAAATGAAAGAATGAACAAATGAACAAATGAACAAATGAACAAATGAACAAATGAACAAATGAACAAATGAACAAATGAACAAATGAACAAATGAACAAATGAACAAATGAACAAATGAACAAATGATCAAATGATCAAATGAACAAATGAACAAATGAACAAATGAACAAATGAACAAATGAACAAATGAACAAATGAACAAATGAACAAATGAACAAATGAACAAATGAACAAATGAACAAATGAACAAATGAACAAATGAACAAATGAACAAATGAACAAATGAACAAATGAACAAATGAACAAATGAACAAATGAACAAATGAACAAATGAACAAATGAACAAATGAACAAATGAACAAATGAACAAATGAACAAATGAACAAATGAACAAATGAACAAATGAACAAATGAACAAATGAACAAATGAACAAATGAAAGAATGAACAAATGAACAAATGAACAAATGAAAGAATGAACAAATGAACAAATGAACAAATGAACAAATAAACAAATGAACAAATGAACAAATGAACAAATGAACAAATGAACAAATGAACAAATGAATAAATGAACAAATGAACAAATGAACAAATGAACAAATGAACAAATGAACAAATGAACAAATGAACAAATGAACAAATGAACAAATGAACAAATGAACAAATGAACAAATGAACAAATGAACAAATGAACAAATGAACAAATGAACAAATGAACAAATGAACAAATGAACAAATGAACAAATGAACAAGTGAACAAATGAACAAATGAACAAATGAACAAATGAACAAATGAACAAATGAACAAATGAACAAATGAACAAATGAACAAATGAACAAATGAACAAATGAACAAATGAACAAATGAACAAATGAACAAATGAACAGATGAACAGATGAACAGATGAACAAATGAACAAATGAACAAATGAACAAATGAACAAATGAACAAATGAACAAATGAACTAATGAACAAATGAACAAATGAACAAATGAACAAATGAACATATGAACAAATGAACAAATGAACAAATGAACAAATGAACAAATGATCAAATGATCAAATGAACAAATGAACAAATGAACAAATGAACAAATGAACAAATGAACCAATGAACAAATAAACAAATGAACAAATGAACAAATGAACAAATGAACAAATGAAAGAATGAACAAATGAACATATGAAAGAATGATCAAATGAACAAATGAACAAATGAACAAATGAACAAATGAACAAATGAACAAATGAACAAATGAAAGAATGAACAAATGAAAGAATGAACAAATGAACAAATGAACAAATGAACAAATGAACAAATGAACAAATGAACAAATGAACAAATGAACAAATGAACAAATGAACAAATGAACAGATGAACAGATGAACAGATGAACAGATGAACAAATGAACAAATGAACAAATGAACAAATGAACAAATGAACAAATGAACAAATGAACAAATGAACAAATGAACAAATGAACAAATGAACAAATGAACAAATGAACAAATGAACAAATGAACAAATGAACAAATGAACATATGAACAAATGAACAAATGAACAAATGAACATATGAACAAATGAACAAATGAACAAATGAACAAATGAACAAATGATCAAATGAACAAATGAACAAATGAACAAATGAACAAATGAACAAATGAACAAATGAACCAATGAACAAATGAACAAATGAACAAATGAACAAATGAACAAATGAACAAATGAAAGAATGAACAAATGAACATATGAAAGAATGATCAAATGAACAAATGAACAAATGAACAAATGAACAAATGAACAAATGAACAAATGAACAAATGAACAAATGAAAGAATGAACAAATGAAAGAATGAACAAATGAAAGAATGAACAAATGAACAAATGAAAGAATGAACAAATGAACAAATGAACAAATGAACAAATGAACAAATGAACAAATGAACAAATGAACAAATGAACAAATGAACAAATGAACAAATGAACAAATGAACAAATGAACAAATGATCAAATGATCAAATGAACAAATGAACAAATGAACAAATGAACAAATGAACAAATGAACAAATGAACAAATGAACAAATGAACAAATGAACAAATGAACAAATGAACAAATGAACAAATGAACAAATGAACAAATGAACAAATGAACAAATGAACAAATGAACAAATGAACAAATGAACAAATGAACAAATGAACAAATGAACAAATGAACAAATGAACAAATGAACAAATGAACAAATGAACAAATGAACAAATGAACAAATGAACAAATGAACAAATGAACAAATGAACAAATGAAAGAATGAACAAATGAACAAATGAACAAATGAAAGAATGAACAAATGAACAAATGAACAAATGAACAAATAAACAAATGAACAAATGAACAAATGAACAAATGAACAAATGAACAAATGAACAAATGAATAAATGAACAAATGAACAAATGAACAAATGAACAAATGAACAAATGAACAAATGAACAAATGAACAAATGAACAAATGAACAAATGAACAAATGAACAAATGAACAAATGAACAAATGAACAAATGAACAAATGAACAAATGAACAAATGAACAAATGAACAAGTGAACAAATGAACAAATGAACAAATGAACAAATGAACAAATGAACAAATGAACAAATGAACAAATGAACAAATGAACAAATGAACAAATGAACAAATGAACAAATGAACAAATGAACAAATGAACTAATGAACAAATGAACAAATGAACAAATTAACAAATTAACAAATGAACAAATGAACAAATGAACATATGAACAAATGAACAAATGAACAAATGAACAAATGAACAAATGAACAAATGAACAAATGAACAAATGAACAAATGAACAAATGAACAAATGAACAAATGAACAAATGAACAAATGAACAAATGAACAAATGAACAAATGAACAAATGAACAAATGAACAAATGAACAAATGAACAAATGAACAAATGAACAAATGAACAAATGAACAAATGAACAAATGAACAAATGAACAAATGAACAAATGAACAAATGAACAAATGAACAAATGAACAAATGAACAAATGAACAAATGAACAAATGAACAAATGAACAAATGAACAAATGAACAAATGAACAAATGAACAAATGAACCAATGAACAAATGAACAAATGAACAAATGAACAAATGAACAAATGAAAGAATGAACAAATGAACATATGAAAGAATGAACAAATGAACAAATGATCAAATGAACAAATGAACAAATGAACAAATGAACAAATGAACAAATGAAAGAATGAACAAATGAAAGAATGAACAAATGAACAAATGAAAGAATGAACAAATGAACAAATGAACAAATGAACAAATGAACAAATGAACAAATGAACAAATGAACAAATGAACAAATGAACAAATGAACAAATGAACAAATGAACAAATGAACAAATGAAAAAATGAACAAATGAACAAATGTACAAATGATCAAATGATCAAATGAACAAATGAACAAATGAACAAATGAACAAATGATCAAATGAACAAATGAACAAATGAACAAATGAACAAATGAACAAATGAACAAATGAACAAATGAACAAATGAACAAATGATCAAATGAACAAATGAACAAATGAACAAATGAACAAATGAACAAATGAACAAATGAACAAATGAACAAATGAACAAATGAACAAATGAACAAATGAACAAATGAACAAATGAACAAATGAACAAATGAACAAATGAACAAATGAACAAATGAACAAATGAACAAATGAACAAATGAACAAATGAACAAATGAACAAATGAACAAATGAACAAATGAACAAATGAACAAATGAACAAATGAACAAATGAACAAATGAACAAATGAACAAATGAAAGAATGAACAAATGAACAAATGAAAGAATGAACAAATGAACAAATGAACAAATGAACAAATGAACAAATGAACAAATGAACAAATGAACAAATGAACAAATGAACAAATGAACAAATGAACAAATGAACAAATGAACAAATGAACAAATGAACAAATGAACAAATGAACAAATGAACAAATGAACAAATGAACAAATGAACAAATGAACAAATGAACAAATGAACAAATGAACAAATGAACAAATGAACAAATGAACAAATGAACAAATGAACAAATGAACAAATGAACAAATGAACAAATGAACAAATGAACAAATGAACAAATGAACAAATGAACAAATGAACAAATGAACAAATGAACAAATGAACAAATGAACAAATGAACAAATGAACAAATGAACAAATGAACAAATGAACAAATGAACAAATGAACAAATGAACAAATGAACAAATGAACAAATGAACAAATGAACAAATGAACAAATGAACAAATGAACAAATGAACAAATGAACAAATGAACAAATGAACAAATGAACAAATGAACAAATGAACAAATGAACAAATGAACAAATGAACAAATGAACAAATGAACAAATGAACAAATGAACAAATGACAAATGAACAAATGAACAAATGAACAAATGAACAAATGAACAAATGAACAAATGATCAAATGAACAAATGAACAAATGAACAAATGAACAAATGAACAAATGAACAAATGAACCAATGAACCAATGAACAAATGAACCAATGAACAAATGAACAAATGAACAAATGAACAAATGAACAAATGAACAAATGAACAAATGAACAAATGAACATATGAAAGAATGAACAAATGAACAAATGAAAGAATGAACAAATGAACAAATGAACAAATGAAGAAATGAACAAATGAACAAATGAACAAATGAACAAATGAACAAATGAACAAATGAACAAATGAACAAATGAACCAATGAACAAATGAACAAATGAACAAATGAACAAATGAAAGAATGAACAAATGAACATATGAAAGAATGATCAAATGAACAAATGAACAAATGAACAAATGAACAAATGAACAAATGAACAAATGAAAGAATGAACAAATGAAAGAATGAACAAATGAACAAATGAAAGAATGAACAAATGAACAAATGAACAAATGAACAAATGAACAAATGAACAAATGAACAAATGAACAAATGAACAAATGAACAAATGAACAAATGAACAAATGAACAAATGAACAAATGAACCAATGAACAAATGAACAAATGAACAAATGAAAGAATGAACAAATGAACATATGAAAGAATGATCAAATGAACAAATGAACAAATGCACAAATGAACAAATGAACAAATGAACAAATGAAAGAATGAACAAATGAAAGAATGAACAAATGAACAAATGAAAGAATGAACAAATGAACAAATGAACAAATGAACAAATGAACAAATGAACAAATGAACAAATGAACAAATGAACAAATGAACAAATGAACAAATGATCAAATGATCAAATGAACAAATGAACAAATGAACAAATGAACAAATGAACAAATGAACAAATGAACAAATGAACAAATGAACAAATGAACAAATGAACAAATGATCAAATGAACAAATGAACAAATGAACAAATGAACAAATGAACAAATGAACAAATGAACAAATGAACAAATGAACAAATGAACAAATGAACAAATGAACAAATGAACAAATTAACAAATGAACAAATGAACAAATGAACAAATGAACAAATGAACAAATGAACAAATGAACAAATGAACAAATGAATAAATGAACAAATGAACAAATGAACAAATGAACAAATGAACAAATGAACAAATGAACAAATGAACAAATGAACAAATGAACAAATGAACAAATGAACAAATGAACATATGAACAAATGAACAAATGAACAAATGAACAAATGAACAAATGAACAAATGAACAAATGAACAAATGAACAAATGAACAAATGAACAAATGAACAAATGAACAAATGAACAAATGAACAAATGAACAAATGAACAAATGAACAAATGAACAAATGAACAAATGAACAAATGAACAAATGAACAAATGAACAAATGAACCAATGAACCAATGAACCAATGAACCAAAGAACCAAAGAACCAATGACCCAATGAACCAATGAACCAATGAACCAATGAACCAATGAACCAATGAACCAATGAACCAATGAACCAATGAACCAATGAACCAATGAACCAATGAACCAATGAACCAATGAACCAATGAACCAATGAACCAATGAACCAATGAACCAATGAACCAATGAACCAATGAAACAATGAACCAATGACCCAATGAACCAATGAACCAATGAACCAATGAACCAGTGAACCAATGAACTAATGAACCAATGAACCAATGAACCAATGAACCTATGAACCAATGAACAAATGAACAAATGAACAAATGAACAAATGAACAAATGAACAAATGAACAAATGAAAGAATGAACAAATGAACAAATGAAAGAATGAACAAATGAACAAATGAACAAATGAACAAATGAACAAATGAACAAATGAACAAATGAACAAATGAACAAATGAACAAATGAACAAATGAACAAATGAACAAATGAACAAATGAACAAATGAACAAATGAACAAATGAACAAATGAATAAATGAACAAATGAACAAATGAACAAATGAACAAATGAACAAATGAACAAAAGAACAAATGAACAAATGAACAAATGAACAAATGAACAAATGAACAAATGAACAAATGAACAAATGAACAAATGAACAAATGAACAAATGAACAAATGAACAAATGAACAAATGAACAAATGAACAAATGAAGAAATGAACAAATGAACAAATGAACAAATGAACAAATGAACAAATGAACAAATGAACAAATGAACAAATGAACAAATGAACAAATGAACAAATGAACAGATGAACAGATGAACAGATGAACAAATGAACAAATGAACAAATGAACAAATGAACAAATGAACAAATGAACAAATGAACAAATGAACAAATGAACAAATGAACAAATGAACAAATGAACAAATGAACAAATGAACAAATGAACAAATGAACAAATGAACATATGAACAAATGAACAAATGAACAAATGAACATATGAACAAATGAACAAATGAACAAATGAACAAATGAACAAATGATCAAATGAACAAATGAACAAATGAACAAATGAACAAATGAACAAATGAACAAATGAACCAATGAACAAATGAACAAATGAACAAATGAACAAATGAACAAATGAACAAATGAAAGAATGAACAAATGAACATATGAAAGAATGATCAAATGAACAAATGAACAAATGAACAAATGAACAAATGAACAAATGAACAAATGAACAAATGAACAAATGAAAGAATGAACAAATGAAAGAATGAACAAATGAACAAATGAAAGAATGAACAAATGAACAAATGAACAAATGAACAAATGAACAAATGAACAAATGAACAAATGAACAAATGAACAAATGAACAAATGAACAAATGAACAAATGAACAAATGAACAAATGATCAAATGATCAAATGAACAAATGAACAAATGAACAAATGAACAAATGAACAAATGAACAAATGAACAAATGAACAAATGAACAAATGAACAAATGAACAAATGAACAAATGAACAAATGAACAAATGAACAAATGAACAAATGAACAAATGAACAAATGAACAAATGAACAAATGAACAAATGAACAAATGAACAAATGAACAAATGAACAAATGAACAAATGAACAAATGAACAAATGAACAAATGAACAAATGAACAAATGAACAAATGAACAAATGAACAAATGAACAAATGAACAAATGAAAGAATGAACAAATGAACAAATGAACAAATGAAAGAATGAACAAATGAACAAATGAACAAATGAACAAATAAACAAATGAACAAATGAACAAATGAACAAATGAACAAATGAACAAATGAACAAATGAATAAATGAACAAATGAACAAATGAACAAATGAACAAATGAACAAATGAACAAATGAACAAATGAACAAATGAACAAATGAACAAATGAACAAATGAACAAATGAACAAATGAACAAATGAACAAATGAACAAATGAACAAATGAACAAATGAACAAATGAACAAATGAACAAATGAACAAATGAACAAGTGAACAAATGAACAAATGAACAAATGAACAAATGAACAAATGAACAAATGAACAAATGAACAAATGAACAAATGAACAAATGAACAAATGAACAAATGAACAAATGAACAAATGAACAAATGAACAAATGAACAGATGAACAGATGAACAGATGAACAAATGAACAAATGAACAAATGAACAAATGAACAAATGAACAAATGAACAAATGAACTAATGAACAAATGAACAAATGAACAAATGAACAAATGAACATATGAACAAATGAACAAATGAACAAATGAACAAATGAACAAATGATCAAATGATCAAATGAACAAATGAACAAATGAACAAATGAACAAATGAACAAATGAACCAATGAACAAATAAACAAATGAACAAATGAACAAATGAACAAATGAACAAATGAAAGAATGAACAAATGAACATATGAAAGAATGATCAAATGAACAAATGAACAAATGAACAAATGAACAAATGAACAAATGAACAAATGAACAAATGAAAGAATGAACAAATGAAAGAATGAACAAATGAACAAATGAACAAATGAACAAATGAACAAATGAACAAATGAACAAATGAACAAATGAACAAATGAACAAATGAACAAATGAACAAATGAACAGATGAACAGATGAACAGATGAACAAATGAACAAATGAACAAATGAACAAATGAACAAATGAACAAATGAACAAATGAACAAATGAACAAATGAACAAATGAACAAATGAACAAATGAACAAATGAACAAATGAACAAATGAACAAATGAACAAATGAACATATGAACAAATGAACAAATGAACAAATGAACATATGAACAAATGAACAAATGAACAAATGAACAAATGAACAAATGATCAAATGAACAAATGAACAAATGAACAAATGAACAAATGAACAAATGAACAAATGAACCAATGAACAAATGAACAAATGAACAAATGAACAAATGAACAAATGAACAAATGAAAGAATGAACAAATGAACATATGAAAGAATGATCAAATGAACAAATGAACAAATGAACAAATGAACAAATGAACAAATGAACAAATGAACAAATGAACAAATGAAAGAATGAACAAATGAAAGAATGAACAAATGAACAAATGAAAGAATGAACAAATGAACAAATGAACAAATGAACAAATGAACAAATGAACAAATGAACAAATGAACAAATGAACAAATGAACAAATGAACAAATGAACAAATGAACAAATGATCAAATGATCAAATGAACAAATGAACAAATGAACAAATGAACAAATGAACAAATGAACAAATGAACAAATGAACAAATGAACAAATGAACAAATGAACAAATGAACAAATGAACAAATGAACAAATGAACAAATGAACAAATGAACAAATGAACAAATGAACAAATGAACAAATGAACAAATGAACAAATGAACAAATGAACAAATGAACAAATGAACAAATGAACAAATGAACAAATGAACAAATGAACAAATGAACAAATGAACAAATGAACAAATGAAAGAATGAACAAATGAACAAATGAACAAATGAAAGAATGAACAAATGAACAAATGAACAAATGAACAAATAAACAAATGAACAAATGAACAAATGAACAAATGAACAAATGAACAAATGAACAAATGAATAAATGAACAAATGAACAAATGAACAAATGAACAAATGAACAAATGAACAAATGAACAAATGAACAAATGAACAAATGAACAAATGAACAAATGAACAAATGACCAAATGAACAAATGAACAAATGAACAAATGAACAAATGAACAAATGAACAAATGAACAAATGAACAAGTGAACAAATGAACAAATGAACAAATGAACAAATGAACAAATGAACAAATGAACAAATGAACAAATGAACAAATGAACAAATGAACAAATGAACAAATGAACAAATGAACAAATGAACAAATGAACTAATGAACAAATGAACAAATGAACAAATTAACAAATTAACAAATGAACAAATGAACAAATGAACATATGAACAAATGAACAAATGAACAAATGAACAAATGAACAAATGAACAAATGAACAAATGAACAAATGAACAAATGAACAAATGAACAAATGAACAAATGAACAAATGAACAAATGAACAAATGAACAAATGAACAAATGAACAAATGAACAAATGAACAAATGAACAAATGAACAAATGAACAAATGAACAAATGAACAAATGAACAAATGAACAAATGAACAAATGAACAAATGAACAAATGAACAAATGAACAAATGAACAAATGAACAAATGAACAAATGAACAAATGAACAAATGAACAAATGAACAAATGAACAAATGAACAAATGAACAAATGAACAAATGAACAAATGAACCAATGAACAAATGAACAAATGAACAAATGAACAAATGAACAAATGAAAGAATGAACAAATGAACATATGAAAGAATGAACAAATGAACAAATGATCAAATGAACAAATGAACAAATGAACAAATGAACAAATGAACAAATGAAAGAATGAACAAATGAAAGAATGAACAAATGAACAAATGAAAGAATGAACAAATGAACAAATGATCAAATGAACAAATGAACAAATGAACAAATGAACAAATGAACAAATGAAAGAATGAACAAATGAAAGAATGAACAAATGAACAAATGAAAGAATGAACAAATGAACAAATGAACAAATGAACAAATGAACAAATGAACAAATGAACAAATGAACAAATGAACAAATGAACAAATGAACAAATGAACAAATGAACAAATGAACAAATGAACAAATGAAAAAATGAACAAATGAACAAATGTACAAATGATCAAATGATCAAATGAACAAATGAACAAATGAACAAATGAACAAATGATCAAATGAACAAATGAACAAATGAACAAATGAACAAATGAACAAATGAACAAATGAACAAATGAACAAATGAACAAATGATCAAATGAACAAATGAACAAATGAACAAATGAACAAATGAACAAATGAACAAATGAACAAATGAACAAATGAACAAATGAACAAATGAACAAATGAACAAATGAACAAATGAACAAATGAACAAATGAACAAATGAACAAATGAACAAATGAACAAATGAACAAATGAACAAATGAACAAATGAACAAATGAACAAATGAACAAATGAACAAATGAACAAATGAACAAATGAACAAATGAACAAATGAACAAATGAACAAATGAACAAATGAACAAATGAAAGAATGAACAAATGAACAAATGAAAGAATGAACAAATGAACAAATGAACAAATGAACAAATGAACAAATGAACAAATGAACAAATGAACAAATGAACAAATGAACCAATGAACAAATGAACAAATGAACAAATGAACAAATGAACAAATGAACAAATGAACAAATGAACAAATGAACAAATGAACAAATGAACAAATGAACAAATGAACAAATGAACAAATGAACAAATGAACAAATGAACAAATGAACAAATGAACAAATGAACAAATGAACAAATGAACAAATGAACAAATGAACAAATGAACAAATGAACAAATGAACAAATGAACAAATGAACAAATGAACAAATGAACAAATGAACAAATGAACAAATGAACAAATGAACAAATGAACAAATGAACCAATGAACAAATGAACAAATGAACAAATGAAAGAATGAACAAATGAACATATGAAAGAATGATCAAATGAACAAATGAACAAATGCACAAATGAACAAATGAACAAATGAACAAATGAAAGAATGAACAAATGAAAGAATGAACAAATGAACAAATGAAAGAATGAACAAATGAACAAATGAACAAATGAACAAATGAACAAATGAACAAATGAACAAATGAACAAATGAACAAATGAACAAATGAACAAATGATCAAATGATCAAATGAACAAATGAACAAATGAACAAATGAACAAATGAACAAATGAACAAATGAACAAATGAACAAATGAACAAATGAACAAATGAACAAATGATCAAATGAACAAATGAACAAATGAACAAATGAACAAATGAACAAATGAACAAATGAACAAATGAACAAATGAACAAATGAACAAATGAACAAATGAACAAATGAACAAATGAACAAATTAACAAATGAACAAATGAACAAATGAACAAATGAACAAATGAACAAATGAACAAATGAACAAATGAACAAATGAATAAATGAACAAATGAACAAATGAACAAATGAACAAATGAACAAATGAACAAATGAACAAATGAACAAATGAACAAATGAACAAATGAACAAATGAACAAATGAACAAATGAACAAATGAACAAATGAACATATGAACAAATGAACAAATGAACAAATGAACAAATGAACAAATGAACAAATGAACAAATGAACAAATGAACAAATGAACAAATGAACAAATGAACAAATGAACAAATGAACAAATGAACAAATGAACAAATGAACAAATGAACAAATGAACAAATGAACAAATGAACAAATGAACAAATGAACAAATGAACAAATGAACCAATGAACCAATGAACCAAAGAACCAAAGAACCAATGACCCAATGAACCAATGAACCAATGAACCAATGAACCAATGAACCAATGAACCAATGAACCAATGAACCAATGAACCAATGAACCAATGAACCAATGAACCAATGAACCAATGAACCAATGAACCAATGAACCAATGAACCAATGAACCAATGAACCAATGAACCAATGAAACAATGAACCAATGACCCAATGAACCAATGAACCAATGAACCAATGAACCAGTGAACCAATGAACTAATGAACCAATGAACCAATGAACCAATGAACCTATGAACCAATGAACAAATGAACAAATGAACAAATGAACAAATGAACAAATGAACAAATGAACAAATGAAAGAATGAACAAATGAACAAATGAAAGAATGAACAAATGAACAAATGAACAAATGAACAAATGAACAAATGAACAAATGAACAAATGAACAAATGAACAAATGAACAAATGAACAAATGAACAAATGAACAAATGAACAAATGAACAAATGAACAAATGAACAAATGAACAAATGAATAAATGAACAAATGAACAAATGAACAAATGAACAAATGAACAAATGAACAAAAGAACAAATGAACAAATGAACAAATGAACAAATGAACAAATGAACAAATGAACAAATGAACAAATGAACAAATGAACAAATGAACAAATGAACAAATGAACAAATGAACAAATGAACAAATGAACAAATGAAGAAATGAACAAATGAACAAATGAACAAATGAACAAATGAACAAATGAACAAATGAACAAATGAACAAATGAACAAATGAACAAATGAACAAATGAACAGATGAACAGATGAACAGATGAACAAATGAACAAATGAACAAATGAACAAATGAACAAATGAACAAATGAACAAATGAACAAATGAACAAATGAACAAATGAACAAATGAACAAATGAACAAATGAACAAATGAACAAATGAACAAATGAACAAATGAACATATGAACAAATGAACAAATGAACAAATGAACATATGAACAAATGAACAAATGAACAAATGAACAAATGAACAAATGATCAAATGAACAAATGAACAAATGAACAAATGAACAAATGAACAAATGAACCAATGAACAAATGAACAAATGAACAAATGAACAAATGAACAAATGAACAAATGAACAAATGAACAAATGAAAGAATGAACAAATGAACATATGAAAGAATGATCAAATGAACAAATGAACAAATGAACAAATGAACAAATGAACAAATGAACAAATGAACAAATGAACAAATGAAAGAATGAACAAATGAAAGAATGAACAAATGAACAAATGAAAGAATGAACAAATGAACAAATGAACAAATGAACAAATGAACAAATGAACAAATGAACAAATGAACAAATGAACAAATGAACAAATGAACAAATGAACAAATGAACAAATGAACAAATGATCAAATGATCAAATGAACAAATGAACAAATGAACAAATGAACAAATGAACAAATGAACAAATGAACAAATGAACAAATGAACAAATGAACAAATGAACAAATGAACAAATGAACAAATGAACAAATGAACAAATGAACAAATGAACAAATGAACAAATGAACAAATGAACAAATGAACAAATGAACAAATGAACAAATGAACAAATGAACAAATGAACAAATGAACAAATGAACAAATGAACAAATGAACAAATGAACAAATGAACAAATGAACAAATGAACAAATGAACAAATGAACAAATGAAAGAATGAACAAATGAACAAATGAACAAATGAAAGAATGAACAAATGAACAAATGAACAAATGAACAAATAAACAAATGAACAAATGAACAAATGAACAAATGAACAAATGAACAAATGAACAAATGAATAAATGAACAAATGAACAAATGAACAAATGAACAAATGAACAAATGAACAAATGAACAAATGAACAAATGAACAAATGAACAAATGAACAAATGAACAAATGAACAAATGAACAAATGAACAAATGAACAAATGAACAAATGAACAAATGAACAAATGAACAAATGAACAAATGAACAAATGAACAAGTGAACAAATGAACAAATGAACAAATGAACAAATGAACAAATGAACAAATGAACAAATGAACAAATGAACAAATGAACAAATGAACAAATGAACAAATGAACAAATGAACAAATGAACAAATGAACAGATGAACAGATGAACAGATGAACAAATGAACAAATGAACAAATGAACAAATGAACAAATGAACAAATGAACAAATGAACTAATGAACAAATGAACAAATGAACAAATGAACAAATGAACATATGAACAAATGAACAAATGAACAAATGAACAAATGAACAAATGATCAAATGATCAAATGAACAAATGAACAAATGAACAAATGAACAAATGAACAAATGAACCAATGAACAAATAAACAAATGAACAAATGAACAAAATGAAAGAATGAACAAATGAACATATGAAAGAATGATCAAATGAACAAATGAACAAATGAACAAATGAACAAATGAACAAATGAACAAATGAACAAATGAAAGAATGAACAAATGAAAGAATGAACAAATGAACAAATGAACAAATGAACAAATGAACAAATGAACAAATGAACAAATGAACAAATGAACAAATGAACAAATGAACAAATGAACAAATGAACAAATGAACAGATGAACAGATGAACAGATGAACAAATGAACAAATGAACAAATGAACAAATGAACAAATGAACAAATGAACAAATGAACAAATGAACAAATGAACAAATGAACAAATGAACAAATGAACAAATGAACAAATGAACAAATGAACAAATGAACATATGAACAAATGAACAAATGAACAAATGAACATATGAACAAATGAACAAATGAACAAATGAACAAATGAACAAATGATCAAATGAACAAATGAACAAATGAACAAATGAACAAATGAACAAATGAACAAATGAACCAATGAACAAATGAACAAATGAACAAATGAACAAATGAACAAATGAACAAATGAAAGAATGAACAAATGAACATATGAAAGAATGATCAAATGAACAAATGAACAAATGAACAAATGAACAAATGAACAAATGAACAAATGAACAAATGAACAAATGAAAGAATGAACAAATGAAAGAATGAACAAATGAACAAATGAAAGAATGAACAAATGAACAAATGAACAAATGAACAAATGAACAAATGAACAAATGAACAAATGAACAAATGAACAAATGAACAAATGAACAAATGAACAAATGAACAAATGATCAAATGATCAAATGAACAAATGAACAAATGAACAAATGAACAAATGAACAAATGAACAAATGAACAAATGAACAAATGAACAAATGAACAAATGAACAAATGAACAAATGAACAAATGAACAAATGAACAAATGAACAAATGAACAAATGAACAAATGAACAAATGAACAAATGAACAAATGAACAAATGAACAAATGAACAAATGAACAAATGAACAAATGAACAAATGAACAAATGAACAAATGAACAAATGAACAAATGAACAAATGAACAAATGAAAGAATGAACAAATGAACAAATGAACAAATGAAAGAATGAACAAATGAACAAATGAACAAATGAACAAATAAACAAATGAACAAATGAACAAATGAACAAATGAACAAATGAACAAATGAACAAATGAATAAATGAACAAATGAACAAATGAACAAATGAACAAATGAACAAATGAACAAATGAACAAATGAACAAATGAACAAATGAACAAATGAACAAATGAACAAATGAACAAATGAACAAATGAACAAATGAACAAATGAACAAATGAACAAATGAACAAATGAACAAATGAACAAGTGAACAAATGAACAAATGAACAAATGAACAAATGAACAAATGAACAAATGAACAAATGAACAAATGAACAAATGAACAAATGAACAAATGAACAAATGAACAAATGAACAAATGAACTAATGAACAAATGAACAAATGAACAAATTAACAAATTAACAAATGAACAAATGAACAAATGAACATATGAACAAATGAACAAATGAACAAATGAACAAATGAACAAATGAACAAATGAACAAATGAACAAATGAACAAATGAACAAATGAACAAATGAACAAATGAACAAATGAACAAATGAACAAATGAACAAATGAACAAATGAACAAATGAACAAATGAACAAATGAACAAATGAACAAATGAACAAATGAACAAATGAACAAATGAACAAATGAACAAATGAACAAATGAACAAATGAACAAATGAACAAATGAACAAATGAACAAATGAACAAATGAACAAATGAACAAATGAACAAATGAACAAATGAACAAATGAACAAATGAACAAATGAACAAATGAACCAATGAACAAATGAACAAATGAACAAATGAACAAATGAACAAATGAAAGAATGAACAAATGAACATATGAAAGAATGAACAAATGAACAAATGATCAAATGAACAAATGAACAAATGAACAAATGAACAAATGAACAAATGAAAGAATGAACAAATGAAAGAATGAACAAATGAACAAATGAAAGAATGAACAAATGAACAAATGAACAAATGAACAAATGAACAAATGAACAAATGAACAAATGAACAAATGAACAAATGAACAAATGAACAAATGAACAAATGAACAAATGAACAAATGAACAAATGAAAAAATGAACAAATGAAAAATGAACAAATGAACAAATGTACAAATGATCAAATGATCAAATGAACAAATGAACAAATGAACAAATGAACAAATGATCAAATGAACAAATGAACAAATGAACAAATGAACAAATGAACAAATGAACAAATGAACAAATGAACAAATGAACAAATGAACAAATGATCAAATGAACAAATGAACAAATGAACAAATGAACAAATGAACAAATGAACAAATGAACAAATGAACAAATGAACAAATGAACAAATGAACAAATGAACAAATGAACAAATGAACAAATGAACAAATGAACAAATGAACAAATGAACAAATGAACAAATGAACAAATGAACAAATGAACAAATGAACAAATGAACAAATGAACAAATGAACAAATGAACAAATGAACAAATGAACAAATGAACAAATGAACAAATGAACAAATGAACAAATGAACAAATGAACAAATGAACAAATGAACAAATGAACAAATGAACAAATGAACAAATGAACAAATGAACAAATGAACAAATGAAAGAATGAACAAATGAACAAATGAAAGAATGAACAAATGAACAAATGAACAAATGAACAAATGAACAAATGAACAAATGAACAAATGAACAAATGAACAAATGAACAAATGAACAAATGAACAAATGAACAAATGAACAAATGAACAAATGAACAAATGAACAAATGAACAAATGAACAAATGAACAAATGAACAAATGAACAAATGAACAAATGAACAAATGAACAAATGAACAAATGAACAAATGAACAAATGAACAAATGAACAAATGAACAAATGAACAAATGAACAAATGAACAAATGAACAAATGAACAAATGAACAAATGAACAAATGAACAAATGAACAAATGAACAAATGAACAAATGAACAAATGAACAAATGAACAAATGAACAAATGAACAAATGAACAAATGAACAAATGAACAAATGAACAAATGAACAAATGAACAAATGAACAAATGAACAAATGAACAAATGAACAAATGAACAAATGAACAAATGAACAAATGAACAAATGAACAAATGAACAAATGAACAAATGAACAAATGAACAAATGAACAAATGAACAAATGAACAAATGAACAAATGAACAAATGAACAAATGAACAAATGAACAAATGAACAAATGACAAATGAACAAATGAACAAATGAACAAATGAACAAATGAACAAATGAACAAATGATCAAATGAACAAATGAACAAATGAACAAATGAACAAATGAACAAATGAACAAATGAACCAATGAACCAATGAACAAATGAACCAATGAACAAATGAACAAATGAACAAATGAACAAATGAACAAATGAACAAATGAACAAATGAACAAATGAACATATGAAAGAATGAACAAATGAACAAATGAAAGAATGAACAAATGAACAAATGAACAAATGAAGAAATGAACAAATGAACAAATGAACAAATGAACAAATGAACAAATGAACAAATGAACAAATGAACAAATGAACCAATGAACAAATGAACAAATGAACAAATGAACAAATGAAAGAATGAACAAATGAACATATGAAAGAATGATCAAATGAACAAATGAACAAATGAACAAATGAACAAATGAACAAATGAACAAATGAAAGAATGAACAAATGAAAGAATGAACAAATGAACAAATGAAAGAATGAACAAATGAACAAATGAACAAATGAACAAATGAACAAATGAACAAATGAACAAATGAACAAATGAACAAATGAACAAATGAACAAATGAACAAATGAACAAATGAACAAATGAACCAATGAACAAATGAACAAATGAACAAATGAAAGAATGAACAAATGAACATATGAAAGAATGATCAAATGAACAAATGAACAAATGCACAAATGAACAAATGAACAAATGAACAAATGAAAGAATGAACAAATGAAAGAATGAACAAATGAACAAATGAAAGAATGAACAAATGAACAAATGAACAAATGAACAAATGAACAAATGAACAAATGAACAAATGAACAAATGAACAAATGAACAAATGAACAAATGATCAAATGATCAAATGAACAAATGAACAAATGAACAAATGAACAAATGAACAAATGAACAAATGAACAAATGAACAAATGAACAAATGAACAAATGAACAAATGATCAAATGAACAAATGAACAAATGAACAAATGAACAAATGAACAAATGAACAAATGAACAAATGAACAAATGAACAAATGAACAAATGAACAAATGAACAAATGAACAAATTAACAAATGAACAAATGAACAAATGAACAAATGAACAAATGAACAAATGAACAAATGAACAAATGAACAAATGAATAAATGAACAAATGAACAAATGAACAAATGAACAAATGAACAAATGAACAAATGAACAAATGAACAAATGAACAAATGAACAAATGAACAAATGAACAAATGAACAAATGAACATATGAACAAATGAACAAATGAACAAATGAACAAATGAACAAATGAACAAATGAACAAATGAACAAATGAACAAATGAACAAATGAACAAATGAACAAATGAACAAATGAACAAATGAACAAATGAACAAATGAACAAATGAACAAATGAACAAATGAACAAATGAACAAATGAACAAATGAACAAATGAACAAATGAACCAATGAACCAATGAACCAAAGAACCAAAGAACCAATGACCCAATGAACCAATGAACCAATGAACCAATGAACCAATGAACCAATGAACCAATGAACCAATGAACCAATGAACCAATGAACCAATGAACCAATGAACCAATGAACCAATGAACCAATGAACCAATGAACCAATGAACCAATGAACCAATGAACCAATGAACCAATGAAACAATGAACCAATGACCCAATGAACCAATGAACCAATGAACCAATGAACCAGTGAACCAATGAACTAATGAACCAATGAACCAATGAACCAATGAACCTATGAACCAATGAACAAATGAACAAATGAACAAATGAACAAATGAACAAATGAACAAATGAACAAATGAAAGAATGAACAAATGAACAAATGAAAGAATGAACAAATGAACAAATGAACAAATGAACAAATGAACAAATGAACAAATGAACAAATGAACAAATGAACAAATGAACAAATGAACAAATGAACAAATGAACAAATGAACAAATGAACAAATGAACAAATGAACAAATGAACAAATGAACAAATGAATAAATGAACAAATGAACAAATGAACAAATGAACAAATGAACAAATGAACAAAAGAACAAATGAACAAATGAACAAATGAACAAATGAACAAATGAACAAATGAACAAATGAACAAATGAACAAATGAACAAATGAACAAATGAACAAATGAACAAATGAACAAATGAACAAATGAACAAATGAACAAATGAAGAAATGAACAAATGAACAAATGAACAAATGAACAAATGAACAAATGAACAAATGAACAAATGAACAAATGAACAAATGAACAAATGAACAAATGAACAGATGAACAGAAGAACAGATGAACAAATGAACAAATGAACAAATGAACAAATGAACAAATGAACAAATGAACAAATGAACAAATGAACAAATGAACAAATGAACAAATGAACAAATGAACAAATGAACAAATGAACAAATGAACAAATGAACAAATGAACATATGAACAAATGAACAAATGAACAAATGAACATATGAACAAATGAACAAATGAACAAATGAACAAATGAACAAATGATCAAATGAACAAATGAACAAATGAACAAATGAACAAATGAACAAATGAACAAATGAACCAATGAACAAATGAACAAATGAACAAATGAACAAATGAACAAATGAACAAATGAAAGAATGAACAAATGAACATATGAAAGAATGATCAAATGAACAAATGAACAAATGAACAAATGAACAAATGAACAAATGAACAAATGAACAAATGAACAAATGAAAGAATGAACAAATGAAAGAATGAACAAATGAACAAATGAAAGAATGAACAAATGAACAAATGAACAAATGAACAAATGAACAAATGAACAAATGAACAAATGAACAAATGAACAAATGAACAAATGAACAAATGAACAAATGAACAAATGAACAAATGATCAAATGATCAAATGAACAAATGAACAAATGAACAAATGAACAAATGAACAAATGAACAAATGAACAAATGAACAAATGAACAAATGAACAAATGAACAAATGAACAAATGAACAAATGAACAAATGAACAAATGAACAAATGAACAAATGAACAAATGAACAAATGAACAAATGAACAAATGAACAAATGAACAAATGAACAAATGAACAAATGAACAAATGAACAAATGAACAAATGAACAAATGAACAAATGAACAAATGAACAAATGAACAAATGAACAAATGAACAAATGAACAAATGAAAGAATGAACAAATGAACAAATGAACAAATGAAAGAATGAACAAATGAACAAATGAACAAATGAACAAATAAACAAATGAACAAATGAACAAATGAACAAATGAACAAATGAACAAATGAACAAATGAATAAATGAACAAATGAACAAATGAACAAATGAACAAATGAACAAATGAACAAATGAACAAATGAACAAATGAACAAATGAACAAATGAACAAATGAACAAATGAACAAATGAACAAATGAACAAATGAACAAATGAACAAATGAACAAATGAACAAATGAACAAATGAACAAATGAACAAATGAACAAGTGAACAAATGAACAAATGAACAAATGAACAAATGAACAAATGAACAAATGAACAAATGAACAAATGAACAAATGAACAAATGAACAAATGAACAAATGAACAAATGAACAAATGAACAAATGAACAAATGAACAGATGAACAGATGAACAGATGAACAAATGAACAAATGAACAAATGAACAAATGAACAAATGAACAAATGAACAAATGAACTAATGAACAAATGAACAAATGAACAAATGAACAAATGAACATATGAACAAATGAACAAATGAACAAATGAACAAATGAACAAATGATCAAATGATCAAATGAACAAATGAACAAATGAACAAATGAACAAATGAACAAATGAACCAATGAACAAATAAACAAATGAACAAATGAACAAATGAACAAATGAACAAATGAAAGAATGAACAAATGAACATATGAAAGAATGATCAAATGAACAAATGAACAAATGAACAAATGAACAAATGAACAAATGAACAAATGAACAAATGAAAGAATGAACAAATGAAAGAATGAACAAATGAACAAATGAACAAATGAACAAATGAACAAATGAACAAATGAACAAATGAACAAATGAACAAATGAACAAATGAACAAATGAACAGATGAACAGATGAACAGATGAACAAATGAACAAATGAACAAATGAACAAATGAACAAATGAACAAATGAACAAATGAACAAATGAACAAATGAACAAATGAACAAATGAACAAATGAACAAATGAACAAATGAACAAATGAACAAATGAACAAATGAACATATGAACAAATGAACAAATGAACAAATGAACATATGAACAAATGAACAAATGAACAAATGAACAAATGAACAAATGATCAAATGAACAAATGAACAAATGAACAAATGAACAAATGAACAAATGAACAAATGAACCAATGAACAAATGAACAAATGAACAAATGAACAAATGAACAAATGAACAAATGAAAGAATGAACAAATGAACATATGAAAGAATGATCAAATGAACAAATGAACAAATGAACAAATGAACAAATGAACAAATGAACAAATGAACAAATGAACAAATGAAAGAATGAACAAATGAAAGAATGAACAAATGAACAAATGAAAGAATGAACAAATGAACAAATGAACAAATGAACAAATGAACAAATGAACAAATGAACAAATGAACAAATGAACAAATGAACAAATGAACAAATGAACAAATGAACAAATGATCAAATGATCAAATGAACAAATGAACAAATGAACAAATGAACAAATGAACAAATGAACAAATGAACAAATGAACAAATGAACAAATGAACAAATGAACAAATGAACAAATGAACAAATGAACAAATGAACAAATGAACAAATGAACAAATGAACAAATGAACAAATGAACAAATGAACAAATGAACAAATGAACAAATGAACAAATGAACAAATGAACAAATGAACAAATGAACAAATGAACAAATGAACAAATGAACAAATGAACAAATGAACAAATGAACAAATGAACAAATGAAAGAATGAACAAATGAACAAATGAACAAATGAAAGAATGAACAAATGAACAAATGAACAAATGAACAAATAAACAAATGAACAAATGAACAAATGAACAAATGAACAAATGAACAAATGAACAAATGAATAAATGAACAAATGAACAAATGAACAAATGAACAAATGAACAAATGAACAAATGAACAAATGAACAAATGAACAAATGAACAAATGAACAAATGAACAAATGAACAAATGAACAAATGAACAAATGAACAAATGAACAAATGAACAAATGAACAAATGAACAAATGAACAAGTGAACAAATGAACAAATGAACAAATGAACAAATGAACAAATGAACAAATGAACAAATGAACAAATGAACAAATGAACAAATGAACAAATGAACAAATGAACAAATGAACAAATGAACAAATGAACTAATGAACAAATGAACAAATGAACAAATTAACAAATTAACAAATGAACAAATGAACAAATGAACATATGAACAAATGAACAAATGAACAAATGAACAAATGAACAAATGAACAAATGAACAAATGAACAAATGAACAAATGAACAAATGAACAAATGAACAAATGAACAAATGAACAAATGAACAAATGAACAAATGAACAAATGAACAAATGAACAAATGAACAAATGAACAAATGAACAAATGAACAAATGAACAAATGAACAAATGAACAAATGAACAAATGAACAAATGAACAAATGAACAAATGAACAAATGAACAAATGAACAAATGAACAAATGAACAAATGAACAAATGAACAAATGAACAAATGAACAAATGAACAAATGAACAAATGAACAAATGAACAAATGAACCAATGAACAAATGAACAAATGAACAAATGAACAAATGAACAAATGAAAGAATGAACAAATGAACATATGAAAGAATGAACAAATGAACAAATGATCAAATGAACAAATGAACAAATGAACAAATGAACAAATGAACAAATGAAAGAATGAACAAATGAAAGAATGAACAAATGAACAAATGAAAGAATGAACAAATGAACAAATGAACAAATGAACAAATGAACAAATGAACAAATGAACAAATGAACAAATGAACAAATGAACAAATGAACAAATGAACAAATGAACAAATGAACAAATGAAAAAATGAACAAATGAACAAATGTACAAATGATCAAATGATCAAATGAACAAATGAACAAATGAACAAATGAACAAATGATCAAATGAACAAATGAACAAATGAACAAATGAACAAATGAACAAATGAACAAATGAACAAATGAACAAATGAACAAATGATCAAATGAACAAATGAACAAATGAACAAATGAACAAATGAACAAATGAACAAATGAACAAATGAACAAATGAACAAATGAACAAATGAACAAATGAACAAATGAACAAATGAACAAATGAACAAATGAACAAATGAACAAATGAACAAATGAACAAATGAACAAATGAACAAATGAACAAATGAACAAATGAACAAATGAACAAATGAACAAATGAACAAATGAACAAATGAACAAATGAACAAATGAACAAATGAACAAATGAACAAATGAACAAATGAAAGAATGAACAAATGAACAAATGAAAGAATGAACAAATGAACAAATGAACAAATGAACAAATGAACAAATGAACAAATGAACAAATGAACAAATGAACAAATGAACAAATGAACAAATGAACAAATGAACAAATGAACAAATGAACAAATGAACAAATGAACAAATGAACAAATGAACAAATGAACAAATGAACAAATGAACAAATGAACAAATGAACAAATGAACAAATGAACAAATGAACAAATGAACAAATGAACAAATGAACAAATGAACAAATGAACAAATGAACAAATGAACAAATGAACAAATGAACAAATGAACAAATGAACAAATGAACAAATGAACAAATGAACAAATGAACAAATGAACAAATGAACAAATGAACAAATGAACAAATGAACAAATGAACAAATGAACAAATGAACAAATGAACAAATGAACAAATGAACAAATGAACAAATGAACAAATGAACAAATGAACAAATGAACAAATGAACAAATGAACAAATGAACAAATGAACAAATGAACAAATGAACAAATGAACAAATGAACAAATGAACAAATGAACAAATGAACAAATGAACAAATGAACAAATGAACAAATGAACAAATGAACAAATGAACAAATGAACAAATGAACAAATGAACAAATGAACAAATGAACAAATGACAAATGAACAAATGAACAAATGAACAAATGAACAAATGAACAAATGAACAAATGAACAAATGATCAAATGAACAAATGAACAAATGAACAAATGAACAAATGAACAAATGAACAAATGAACCAATGAACCAATGAACAAATGAACCAATGAACAAATGAACAAATGAACAAATGAACAAATGAACAAATGAACAAATGAACAAATGAACAAATGAACATATGAAAGAATGAACAAATGAACAAATGAAAGAATGAACAAATGAACAAATGAACAAATGAAGAAATGAACAAATGAACAAATGAACAAATGAACAAATGAACAAATGAACAAATGAACAAATGAACAAATGAACCAATGAACAAATGAACAAATGAACAAATGAACAAATGAAAGAATGAACAAATGAACATATGAAAGAATGATCAAATGAACAAATGAACAAATGAACAAATGAACAAATGAACAAATGAACAAATGAAAGAATGAACAAATGAAAGAATGAACAAATGAACAAATGAAAGAATGAACAAATGAACAAATGAACAAATGAACAAATGAACAAATGAACAAATGAACAAATGAACAAATGAACAAATGAACAAATGAACAAATGAACAAATGAACAAATGAACAAATGAACCAATGAACAAATGAACAAATGAACAAATGAAAGAATGAACAAATGAACATATGAAAGAATGATCAAATGAACAAATGAACAAATGCACAAATGAACAAATGAACAAATGAAAGAATGAACAAATGAAAGAATGAACAAATGAACAAATGAAAGAATGAACAAATGAACAAATGAACAAATGAACAAATGAACAAATGAACAAATGAACAAATGAACAAATGAACAAATGAACAAATGAACAAATGATCAAATGATCAAATGAACAAATGAACAAATGAACAAATGAACAAATGAACAAATGAACAAATGAACAAATGAACAAATGAACAAATGAACAAATGAACAAATGATCAAATGAACAAATGAACAAATGAACAAATGAACAAATGAACAAATGAACAAATGAACAAATGAACAAATGAACAAATGAACAAATGAACAAATGAACAAATGAACAAATTAACAAATGAACAAATGAACAAATGAACAAATGAACAAATGAACAAATGAACAAATGAACAAATGAACAAATGAATAAATGAACAAATGAACAAATGAACAAATGAACAAATGAACAAATGAACAAATGAACAAATGAACAAATGAACAAATGAACAAATGAACAAATGAACAAATGAACAAATGAACATATGAACAAATGAACAAATGAACAAATGAACAAATGAACAAATGAACAAATGAACAAATGAACAAATGAACAAATGAACAAATGAACAAATGAACAAATGAACAAATGAACAAATGAACAAATGAACAAATGAACAAATGAACAAATGAACAAATGAACAAATGAACAAATGAACAAATGAACCAATGAACCAATGAACCAAAGAACCAAAGAACCAATGACCCAATGAACCAATGAACCAATGAACCAATGAACCAATGAACCAATGAACCAATGAACCAATGAACCAATGAACCAATGAACCAATGAACCAATGAACCAATGAACCAATGAACCAATGAACCAATGAACCAATGAACCAATGAACCAATGAACCAATGAACCAATGAAACAATGAACCAATGACCCAATGAACCAATGAACCAATGAACCAATGAACCAGTGAACCAATGAACTAATGAACCAATGAACCAATGAACCAATGAACCTATGAACCAATGAACAAATGAACAAATGAACAAATGAACAAATGAACAAATGAACAAATGAACAAATGAAAGAATGAACAAATGAACAAATGAAAGAATGAACAAATGAACAAATGAACAAATGAACAAATGAACAAATGAACAAATGAACAAATGAACAAATGAACAAATGAACAAATGAACAAATGAACAAATGAACAAATGAACAAATGAACAAATGAACAAATGAACAAATGAACAAATGAATAAATGAACAAATGAACAAATGAACAAATGAACAAATGAACAAATGAACAAAAGAACAAATGAACAAATGAACAAATGAACAAATGAACAAATGAACAAATGAACAAATGAACAAATGAACAAATGAACAAATGAACAAATGAACAAATGAACAAATGAACAAATGAACAAATGAACAAATGAACAAATGAAGAAATGAACAAATGAACAAATGAACAAATGAACAAATGAACAAATGAACAAATGAACAAATGAACAAATGAACAAATGAACAAATGAACAAATGAACAGATGAACAGATGAACAGATGAACAAATGAACAAATGAACAAATGAACAAATGAACAAATGAACAAATGAACAAATGAACAAATGAACAAATGAACAAATGAACAAATGAACAAATGAACAAATGAACAAATGAACATATGAACAAATGAACAAATGAACAAATGAACATATGAACAAATGAACAAATGAACAAATGAACAAATGAACAAATGATCAAATGAACAAATGAACAAATGAACAAATGAACAAATGAACAAATGAACAAATGAACCAATGAACAAATGAACAAATGAACAAATGAACAAATGAACAAATGAACAAATGAAAGAATGAACAAATGAACATATGAAAGAATGATCAAATGAACAAATGAACAAATGAACAAATGAACAAATGAACAAATGAACAAATGAACAAATGAACAAATGAACAAATGAACAAATGAAAGAATGAACAAATGAAAGAATGAACAAATGAACAAATGAAAGAATGAACAAATGAACAAATGAACAAATGAACAAATGAACAAATGAACAAATGAACAAATGAACAAATGAACAAATGAACAAATGAACAAATGAACAAATGAACAAATGAACAAATGATCAAATGATCAAATGAACAAATGAACAAATGAACAAATGAACAAATGAACAAATGAACAAATGAACAAATGAACAAATGAACAAATGAACAAATGAACAAATGAACAAATGAACAAATGAACAAATGAACAAATGAACAAATGAACAAATGAACAAATGAACAAATGAACAAATGAACAAATGAACAAATGAACAAATGAACAAATGAACAAATGAACAAATGAACAAATGAACAAATGAACAAATGAACAAATGAACAAATGAACAAATGAACAAATGAAAGAATGAACAAATGAACAAATGAACAAATGAAAGAATGAACAAATGAACAAATGAACAAATGAACAAATAAACAAATGAACAAATGAACAAATGAACAAATGAACAAATGAACAAATGAACAAATGAATAAATGAACAAATGAACAAATGAACAAATGAACAAATGAACAAATGAACAAATGAACAAATGAACAAATGAACAAATGAACAAATGAACAAATGAACAAATGAACAAATGAACAAATGAACAAATGAACAAATGAACAAATGAACAAATGAACAAATGAACAAATGAACAAATGAACAAATGAACAAGTGAACAAATGAACAAATGAACAAATGAACAAATGAACAAATGAACAAATGAACAAATGAACAAATGAACAAATGAACAAATGAACAAATGAACAAATGAACAAATGAACAAATGAACAAATGAACAAATGAACAGATGAACAGATGAACAGATGAACAAATGAACAAATGAACAAATGAACAAATGAACAAATGAACAAATGAACAAATGAACTAATGAACAAATGAACAAATGAACAAATGAACAAATGAACATATGAACAAATGAACAAATGAACAAATGAACAAATGAACAAATGATCAAATGATCAAATGAACAAATGAACAAATGAACAAATGAACAAATGAACAAATGAACCAATGAACAAATAAACAAATGAACAAATGAACAAATGAACAAATGAACAAATGAAAGAATGAACAAATGAACATATGAAAGAATGATCAAATGAACAAATGAACAAATGAACAAATGAACAAATGAACAAATGAACAAATGAACAAATGAAAGAATGAACAAATGAAGGAATGAACAAATGAACAAATGAACAAATGAACAAATGAACAAATGAACAAATGAACAAATGAACAAATGAACAAATGAACAAATGAACAAATGAACAGATGAACAGATGAACAGATGAACAAATGAACAAATGAACAAATGAACAAATGAACAAATGAACAAATGAACAAATGAACAAATGAACAAATGAACAAATGAACAAATGAACAAATGAACAAATGAACAAATGAACAAATGAACAAATGAACAAATGAACATATGAACAAATGAACAAATGAACAAATGAACATATGAACAAATGAACAAATGAACAAATGAACAAATGAACAAATGATCAAATGAACAAATGAACAAATGAACAAATGAACAAATGAACAAATGAACAAATGAACCAATGAACAAATGAACAAATGAACAAATGAACAAATGAACAAATGAACAAATGAAAGAATGAACAAATGAACATATGAAAGAATGATCAAATGAACAAATGAACAAATGAACAAATGAACAAATGAACAAATGAACAAATGAACAAATGAACAAATGAAAGAATGAACAAATGAAAGAATGAACAAATGAACAAATGAAAGAATGAACAAATGAACAAATGAACAAATGAACAAATGAACAAATGAACAAATGAACAAATGAACAAATGAACAAATGAACAAATGAACAAATGAACAAATGAACAAATGATCAAATGATCAAATGAACAAATGAACAAATGAACAAATGAACAAATGAACAAATGAACAAATGAACAAATGAACAAATGAACAAATGAACAAATGAACAAATGAACAAATGAACAAATGAACAAATGAACAAATGAACAAATGAACAAATGAACAAATGAACAAATGAACAAATGAACAAATGAACAAATGAACAAATGAACAAATGAACAAATGAACAAATGAACAAATGAACAAATGAACAAATGAACAAATGAACAAATGAACAAATGAAAGAATGAACAAATGAACAAATGAACAAATGAAAGAATGAACAAATGAACAAATGAACAAATGAACAAATAAACAAATGAACAAATGAACAAATGAACAAATGAACAAATGAACAAATGAATAAATGAACAAATGAACAAATGAACAAATGAACAAATGAACAAATGAACAAATGAACAAATGAACAAATGAACAAATGAACAAATGAACAAATGAACAAATGAACAAATGAACAAATGAACAAATGAACAAATGAACAAATGAACAAATGAACAAATGAACAAATGAACAAGTGAACAAATGAACAAATGAACAAATGAACAAATGAACAAATGAACAAATGAACAAATGAACAAATGAACAAATGAACAAATGAACAAATGAACAAATGAACAAATGAACAAATGAACAAATGAACTAATGAACAAATGAACAAATGAACAAATTAACAAATTAACAAATGAACAAATGAACAAATGAACATATGAACAAATGAACAAATGAACAAATGAACAAATGAACAAATGAACAAATGAACAAATGAACAAATGAACAAATGAACAAATGAACAAATGAACAAATGAACAAATGAACAAATGAACAAATGAACAAATGAACAAATGAACAAATGAACAAATGAACAAATGAACAAATGAACAAATGAACAAATGAACAAATGAACAAATGAACAAATGAACAAATGAACAAATGAACAAATGAACAAATGAACAAATGAACAAATGAACAAATGAACAAATGAACAAATGAACAAATGAACAAATGAACAAATGAACAAATGAACAAATGAACAAATGAACAAATGAACAAATGAACAAATGAACCAATGAACAAATGAACAAATGAACAAATGAACAAATGAACAAATGAAAGAATGAACAAATGAACATATGAAAGAATGAACAAATGAACAAATGATCAAATGAACAAATGAACAAATGAACAAATGAACAAATGAACAAATGAAAGAATGAACAAATGAAAGAATGAACAAATGAACAAATGAAAGAATGAACAAATGAACAAATGAACAAATGAACAAATGAACAAATGAACAAATGAACAAATGAACAAATGAACAAATGAACAAATGAACAAATGAACAAATGAACAAATGAACAAATGAACAAATGAAAAAATGAACAAATGAACAAATGTACAAATGATCAAATGATCAAATGAACAAATGAACAAATGAACAAATGAACAAATGATCAAATGAACAAATGAACAAATGAACAAATGAACAAATGAACAAATGAACAAATGAACAAATGAACAAATGAACAAATGATCAAATGAACAAATGAACAAATGAACAAATGAACAAATGAACAAATGAACAAATGAACAAATGAACAAATGAACAAATGAACAAATGAACAAATGAACAAATGAACAAATGAACAAATGAACAAATGAACAAATGAACAAATGAACAAATGAACAAATGAACAAATGAACAAATGAACAAATGAACAAATGAACAAATGAACAAATGAACAAATGAACAAATGAACAAATGAACAAATGAACAAATGAACAAATGAACAAATGAAAGAATGAACAAATGAACAAATGAAAGAATGAACAAATGAACAAATGAACAAATGAACAAATGAACAAATGAACAAATGAACAAATGAACAAATGAACAAATGAACAAATGAACAAATGAACAAATGAACAAATGAACAAATGAACAAATGAACAAATGAACAAATGAACAAATGAACAAATGAACAAATGAACAAATGAACAAATGAACAAATGAACAAATGAACAAATGAACAAATGAACAAATGAACAAATGAACAAATGAACAAATGAACAAATGAACAAATGAACAAATGAACAAATGAACAAATGAACAAATGAACAAATGAACAAATGAACAAATGAACAAATGAACAAATGAACAAATGAACAAATGAACAAATGAACAAATGAACAAATGAACAAATGAACAAATGAACAAATGAACAAATGAACAAATGAACAAATGAACAAATGAACAAATGAACAAATGAACAAATGAACAAATGAACAAATGAACAAATGAACAAATGAACAAATGAACAAATGAACAAATGAACAAATGAACAAATGAACAAATGAACAAATGAACAAATGAACAAATGAACAAATGAACAAATGAACAAATGACAAATGAACAAATGAACAAATGAACAAATGAACAAATGAACAAATGAACAAATGATCAAATGAACAAATGAACAAATGAACAAATGAACAAATGAACAAATGAACAAATGAACCAATGAACCAATGAACAAATGAACCAATGAACAAATGAACAAATGAACAAATGAACAAATGAACAAATGAACAAATGAACAAATGAACAAATGAACATATGAAAGAATGAACAAATGAACAAATGAAAGAATGAACAAATGAACAAATGAACAAATGAAGAAATGAACAAATGAACAAATGAACAAATGAACAAATGAACAAATGAACAAATGAACAAATGAACAAATGAACCAATGAACAAATGAACAAATGAACAAATGAACAAATGAAAGAATGAACAAATGAACATATGAAAGAATGATCAAATGAACAAATGAACAAATGAACAAATGAACAAATGAACAAATGAACAAATGAAAGAATGAACAAATGAAAGAATGAACAAATGAACAAATGAAAGAATGAACAAATGAACAAATGAACAAATGAACAAATGAACAAATGAACAAATGAACAAATGAACAAATGAACAAATGAACAAATGAACAAATGAACAAATGAACAAATGAACAAATGAACCAATGAACAAATGAACAAATGAACAAATGAAAGAATGAACAAATGAACATATGAAAGAATGATCAAATGAACAAATGAACAAATGCACAAATGAACAAATGAACAAATGAACAAATGAAAGAATGAACAAATGAAAGAATGAACAAATGAACAAATGAAAGAATGAACAAATGAACAAATGAACAAATGAACAAATGAACAAATGAACAAATGAACAAATGAACAAATGAACAAATGAACAAATGAACAAATGATCAAATGATCAAATGAACAAATGAACAAATGAACAAATGAACAAATGAACAAATGAACAAATGAACAAATGAACAAATGAACAAATGAACAAATGAACAAATGATCAAATGAACAAATGAACAAATGAACAAATGAACAAATGAACAAATGAACAAATGAACAAATGAACAAATGAACAAATGAACAAATGAACAAATGAACAAATGAACAAATTAACAAATGAACAAATGAACAAATGAACAAATGAACAAATGAACAAATGAACAAATGAACAAATGAACAAATGAATAAATGAACAAATGAACAAATGAACAAATGAACAAATGAACAAATGAACAAATGAACAAATGAACAAATGAACAAATGAACAAATGAACAAATGAACAAATGAACAAATGAACATATGAACAAATGAACAAATGAACAAATGAACAAATGAACAAATGAACAAATGAACAAATGAACAAATGAACAAATGAACAAATGAACAAATGAACAAATGAACAAATGAACAAATGAACAAATGAACAAATGAACAAATGAACAAATGAACAAATGAACAAATGAACAAATGAACAAATGAACAAATGAACAAATGAACAAATGAACCAATGAACCAATGAACCAAAGAACCAAAGAACCAATGACCCAATGAACCAATGAACCAATGAACCAATGAACCAATGAACCAATGAACCAATGAACCAATGAACCAATGAACCAATGAACCAATGAACCAATGAACCAATGAACCAATGAACCAATGAACCAATGAACCAATGAACCAATGAACCAATGAACCAATGAACCAATGAAACAATGAACCAATGACCCAATGAACCAATGAACCAATGAACCAATGAACCAGTGAACCAATGAACTAATGAACCAATGAACCAATGAACCAATGAACCTATGAACCAATGAACAAATGAACAAATGAACAAATGAACAAATGAACAAATGAACAAATGAACAAATGAAAGAATGAACAAATGAACAAATGAAAGAATGAACAAATGAACAAATGAACAAATGAACAAATGAACAAATGAACAAATGAACAAATGAACAAATGAACAAATGAACAAATGAACAAATGAACAAATGAACAAATGAACAAATGAACAAATGAACAAATGAACAAATGAATAAATGAACAAATGAACAAATGAACAAATGAACAAATGAACAAATGAACAAAAGAACAAATGAACAAATGAACAAATGAACAAATGAACAAATGAACAAATGAACAAATGAACAAATGAACAAATGAACAAATGAACAAATGAACAAATGAACAAATGAACAAATGAACAAATGAACAAATGAACAAATGAAGAAATGAACAAATGAACAAATGAACAAATGAACAAATGAACAAATGAACAAATGAACAAATGAACAAATGAACAAATGAACAAATGAACAAATGAACAGATGAACAGATGAACAGATGAACAAATGAACAAATGAACAAATGAACAAATGAACAAATGAACAAATGAACAAATGAACAAATGAACAAATGAACAAATGAACAAATGAACAAATGAACAAATGAACAAATGAACAAATGAACAAATGAACAAATGAACATATGAACAAATGAACAAATGAACAAATGAACATATGAACAAATGAACAAATGAACAAATGAACAAATGAACAAATGATCAAATGAACAAATGAACAAATGAACAAATGAACAAATGAACAAATGAACAAATGAACCAATGAACAAATGAACAAATGAACAAATGAACAAATGAACAAATGAACAAATGAAAGAATGAACAAATGAACATATGAAAGAATGATCAAATGAACAAATGAACAAATGAACAAATGAACAAATGAACAAATGAACAAATGAACAAATGAACAAATGAAAGAATGAACAAATGAAAGAATGAACAAATGAACAAATGAAAGAATGAACAAATGAACAAATGAACAAATGAACAAATGAACAAATGAACAAATGAACAAATGAACAAATGAACAAATGAACAAATGAACAAATGAACAAATGAACAAATGAACAAATGATCAAATGATCAAATGAACAAATGAACAAATGAACAAATGAACAAATGAACAAATGAACAAATGAACAAATGAACAAATGAACAAATGAACAAATGAACAAATGAACAAATGAACAAATGAACAAATGAACAAATGAACAAATGAACAAATGAACAAATGAACAAATGAACAAATGAACAAATGAACAAATGAACAAATGAACAAATGAACAAATGAACAAATGAACAAATGAACAAATGAACAAATGAACAAATGAACAAATGAACAAATGAACAAATGAACAAATGAACAAATGAAAGAATGAACAAATGAACAAATGAACAAATGAAAGAATGAACAAATGAACAAATGAACAAATGAACAAATAAACAAATGAACAAATGAACAAATGAACAAATGAACAAATGAACAAATGAACAAATGAATAAATGAACAAATGAACAAATGAACAAATGAACAAATGAACAAATGAACAAATGAACAAATGAACAAATGAACAAATGAACAAATGAACAAATGAACAAATGAACAAATGAACAAATGAACAAATGAACAAATGAACAAATGAACAAATGAACAAATGAACAAATGAACAAATGAACAAATGAACAAGTGAACAAATGAACAAATGAACAAATGAACAAATGAACAAATGAACAAATGAACAAATGAACAAATGAACAAATGAACAAATGAACAAATGAACAAATGAACAAATGAACAAATGAACAAATGAACAAATGAACAGATGAACAGATGAACAGATGAACAAATGAACAAATGAACAAATGAACAAATGAACAAATGAACAAATGAACAAATGAACTAATGAACAAATGAACAAATGAACAAATGAACAAATGAACATATGAACAAATGAACAAATGAACAAATGAACAAATGAACAAATGATCAAATGATCAAATGAACAAATGAACAAATGAACAAATGAACAAATGAACAAATGAACCAATGAACAAATAAACAAATGAACAAATGAACAAATGAACAAATGAACAAATGAAAGAATGAACAAATGAACATATGAAAGAATGATCAAATGAACAAATGAACAAATGAACAAATGAACAAATGAACAAATGAACAAATGAACAAATGAAAGAATGAACAAATGAAAGAATGAACAAATGAACAAATGAACAAATGAACAAATGAACAAATGAACAAATGAACAAATGAACAAATGAACAAATGAACAAATGAACAAATGAACAAATGAACAGATGAACAGATGAACAGATGAACAAATGAACAAATGAACAAATGAACAAATGAACAAATGAACAAATGAACAAATGAACAAATGAACAAATGAACAAATGAACAAATGAACAAATGAACAAATGAACAAATGAACAAATGAACAAATGAACAAATGAACATATGAACAAATGAACAAATGAACAAATGAACATATGAACAAATGAACAAATGAACAAATGAACAAATGAACAAATGATCAAATGAACAAATGAACAAATGAACAAATGAACAAATGAACAAATGAACAAATGAACCAATGAACAAATGAACAAATGAACAAATGAACAAATGAACAAATGAACAAATGAAAGAATGAACAAATGAACATATGAAAGAATGATCAAATGAACAAATGAACAAATGAACAAATGAACAAATGAACAAATGAACAAATGAACAAATGAACAAATGAAAGAATGAACAAATGAAAGAATGAACAAATGAACAAATGAAAGAATGAACAAATGAACAAATGAACAAATGAACAAATGAACAAATGAACAAATGAACAAATGAACAAATGAACAAATGAACAAATGAACAAATGAACAAATGAACAAATGATCAAATGATCAAATGAACAAATGAACAAATGAACAAATGAACAAATGAACAAATGAACAAATGAACAAATGAACAAATGAACAAATGAACAAATGAACAAATGAACAAATGAACAAATGAACAAATGAACAAATGAACAAATGAACAAATGAACAAATGAACAAATGAACAAATGAACAAATGAACAAATGAACAAATGAACAAATGAACAAATGAACAAATGAACAAATGAACAAATGAACAAATGAACAAATGAACAAATGAACAAATGAACAAATGAACAAATGAAAGAATGAACAAATGAACAAATGAACAAATGAAAGAATGAACAAATGAACAAATGAACAAATGAACAAATAAACAAATGAACAAATGAACAAATGAACAAATGAACAAATGAACAAATGAACAAATGAATAAATGAACAAATGAACAAATGAACAAATGAACAAATGAACAAATGAACAAATGAACAAATGAACAAATGAACAAATGAACAAATGAACAAATGAACAAATGAACAAATGAACAAATGAACAAATGAACAAATGAACAAATGAACAAATGAACAAATGAACAAATGAACAAGTGAACAAATGAACAAATGAACAAATGAACAAATGAACAAATGAACAAATGAACAAATGAACAAATGAACAAATGAACAAATGAACAAATGAACAAATGAACAAATGAACTAATGAACAAATGAACAAATGAACAAATTAACAAATTAACAAATGAACAAATGAACAAATGAACATATGAACAAATGAACAAATGAACAAATGAACAAATGAACAAATGAACAAATGAACAAATGAACAAATGAACAAATGAACAAATGAACAAATGAACAAATGAACAAATGAACAAATGAACAAATGAACAAATGAACAAATGAACAAATGAACAAATGAACAAATGAACAAATGAACAAATGAACAAATGAACAAATGAACAAATGAACAAATGAACAAATGAACAAATGAACAAATGAACAAATGAACAAATGAACAAATGAACAAATGAACAAATGAACAAATGAACAAATGAACAAATGAACAAATGAACAAATGAACAAATGAACAAATGAACAAATGAACCAATGAACAAATGAACAAATGAACAAATGAACAAATGAACAAATGAAAGAATGAACAAATGAACATATGAAAGAATGAACAAATGAACAAATGATCAAATGAACAAATGAACAAATGAACAAATGAACAAATGAACAAATGAAAGAATGAACAAATGAAAGAATGAACAAATGAACAAATGAAAGAATGAACAAATGAACAAATGAACAAATGAACAAATGAACAAATGAACAAATGAACAAATGAACAAATGAACAAATGAACAAATGAACAAATGAACAAATGAACAAATGAAAAAATGAACAAATGAACAAATGTACAAATGATCAAATGATCAAATGAACAAATGAACAAATGAACAAATGAACAAATGATCAAATGAACAAATGAACAAATGAACAAATGAACAAATGAACAAATGAACAAATGAACAAATGAACAAATGAACAAATGATCAAATGAACAAATGAACAAATGAACAAATGAACAAATGAACAAATGAACAAATGAACAAATGAACAAATGAACAAATGAACAAATGAACAAATGAATAAATGAACAAATGAACAAATGAACAAATGAACAAATGAACAAATGAACAAATGAACAAATGAACAAATGAACAAATGAACAAATGAACAAATGAACAAATGAACAAATGAACAAATGAACAAATGAACAAATGAACAAATGAACAAATGAACAAATGAACAAATGAAAGAATGAACAAATGAACAAATGAAAGAATGAACAAATGAACAAATGAACAAATGAACAAATGAACAAATGAACAAATGAACAAATGAACAAATGAACAAATGAACAAATGAACAAATGAACAAATGAACAAATGAACAAATGAACAAATGAACAAATGAACAAATGAACAAATGAACAAATGAACAAATGAACAAATGAACAAATGAACAAATGAACAAATGAACAAATGAACAAATGAACAAATGAACAAATGAACAAATGAACAAATGAACAAATGAACAAATGAACAAATGAACAAATGAACAAATGAACAAATGAACAAATGAACAAATGAACAAATGAACAAATGAACAAATGAACAAATGAACAAATGAACAAATGAACAAATGAACAAATGAACAAATGAACAAATGAACAAATGAACAAATGAACAAATGAACAAATGAACAAATGAACAAATGAACAAATGAACAAATGAACAAATGAACAAATGAACAAATGAACAAATGAACAAATGAACAAATGAACAAATGAACAAATGAACAAATGAACAAATGAACAAATGAACAAATGAACAAATGAACAAATGAACAAATGAACAAATGAACAAATGAACAAATGAACAAATGAACAAATGAACAAATGAACAAATGAACAAATGACAAATGAACAAATGAACAAATGAACAAATGAACAAATGAACAAATGAACAAATGATCAAATGAACAAATGAACAAATGAACAAATGAACAAATGAACAAATGAACAAATGAACCAATGAACCAATGAACAAATGAACCAATGAACAAATGAACAAATGAACAAATGAACAAATGAACAAATGAACAAATGAACAAATGAACAAATGAACATATGAAAGAATGAACAAATGAACAAATGAAAGAATGAACAAATGAACAAATGAACAAATGAAGAAATGAACAAATGAACAAATGAACAAATGAACAAATGAACAAATGAACAAATGAACAAATGAACAAATGAACCAATGAACAAATGAACAAATGAACAAATGAACAAATGAAAGAATGAACAAATGAACATATGAAAGAATGATCAAATGAACAAATGAACAAATGAACAAATGAACAAATGAACAAATGAACAAATGAAAGAATGAACAAATGAAAGAATGAACAAATGAACAAATGAAAGAATGAACAAATGAACAAATGAACAAATGAACAAATGAACAAATGAACAAATGAACAAATGAACAAATGAACAAATGAACAAATGAACAAATGAACAAATGAACAAATGAACAAATGAACCAATGAACAAATGAACAAATGAACAAATGAAAGAATGAACAAATGAACATATGAAAGAATGATCAAATGAACAAATGAACAAATGCACAAATGAACAAATGAACAAATGAACAAATGAAAGAATGAACAAATGAAAGAATGAACAAATGAACAAATGAAAGAATGAACAAATGAACAAATGAACAAATGAACAAATGAACAAATGAACAAATGAACAAATGAACAAATGAACAAATGAACAAATGAACAAATGATCAAATGATCAAATGAACAAATGAACAAATGAACAAATGAACAAATGAACAAATGAACAAATGAACAAATGAACAAATGAACAAATGAACAAATGAACAAATGATCAAATGAACAAATGAACAAATGAACAAATGAACAAATGAACAAATGAACAAATGAACAAATGAACAAATGAACAAATGAACAAATGAACAAATGAACAAATGAACAAATTAACAAATGAACAAATGAACAAATGAACAAATGAACAAATGAACAAATGAACAAATGAACAAATGAACAAATGAATAAATGAACAAATGAACAAATGAACAAATGAACAAATGAACAAATGAACAAATGAACAAATGAACAAATGAACAAATGAACAAATGAACAAATGAACAAATGAACAAATGAACATATGAACAAATGAACAAATGAACAAATGAACAAATGAACAAATGAACAAATGAACAAATGAACAAATGAACAAATGAACAAATGAACAAATGAACAAATGAACAAATGAACAAATGAACAAATGAACAAATGAACAAATGAACAAATGAACAAATGAACAAATGAACAAATGAACAAATGAACAAATGAACAAATGAACCAATGAACCAATGAACCAAAGAACCAAAGAACCAATGACCCAATGAACCAATGAACCAATGAACCAATGAACCAATGAACCAATGAACCAATGAACCAATGAACCAATGAACCAATGAACCAATGAACCAATGAACCAATGAACCAATGAACCAATGAACCAATGAACCAATGAACCAATGAACCAATGAAACAATGAACCAATGACCCAATGAACCAATGAACCAATGAACCAATGAACCAGTGAACCAATGAACTAATGAACCAATGAACCAATGAACCAATGAACCTATGAACCAATGAACAAATGAACAAATGAACAAATGAACAAATGAACAAATGAACAAATGAACAAATGAACAAATGAAAGAATGAACAAATGAACAAATGAAAGAATGAACAAATGAACAAATGAACAAATGAACAAATGAACAAATGAACAAATGAACAAATGAACAAATGAACAAATGAACAAATGAACAAATGAACAAATGAACAAATGAACAAATGAACAAATGAACAAATGAACAAATGAACAAATGAATAAATGAACAAATGAACAAATGAACAAATGAACAAATGAACAAATGAACAAAAGAACAAATGAACAAATGAACAAATGAACAAATGAACAAATGAACAAATGAACAAATGAACAAATGAACAAATGAACAAATGAACAAATGAACAAATGAACAAATGAACAAATGAACAAATGAACAAATGAACAAATGAACAAATGAAGAAATGAACAAATGAACAAATGAACAAATGAACAAATGAACAAATGAACAAATGAACAAATGAACAAATGAACAAATGAACAAATGAACAAATGAACAGATGAACAGATGAACAGATGAACAAATGAACAAATGAACAAATGAACAAATGAACAAATGAACAAATGAACAAATGAACAAATGAACAAATGAACAAATGAACAAATGAACAAATGAACAAATGAACAAATGAACAAATGAACAAATGAACAAATGAACATATGAACAAATGAACAAATGAACAAATGAACATATGAACAAATGAACAAATGAACAAATGAACAAATGAACAAATGATCAAATGAACAAATGAACAAATGAACAAATGAACAAATGAACAAATGAACAAATGAACCAATGAACAAATGAACAAATGAACAAATGAACAAATGAACAAATGAACAAATGAAAGAATGAACAAATGAACATATGAAAGAATGATCAAATGAACAAATGAACAAATGAACAAATGAACAAATGAACAAATGAACAAATGAACAAATGAACAAATGAACAAATGAACAAATGAAAGAATGAACAAATGAAAGAATGAACAAATGAACAAATGAAAGAATGAACAAATGAACAAATGAACAAATGAACAAATGAACAAATGAACAAATGAACAAATGAACAAATGAACAAATGAACAAATGAACAAATGAACAAATGAACAAATGAACAAATGATCAAATGATCAAATGAACAAATGAACAAATGAACAAATGAACAAATGAACAAATGAACAAATGAACAAATGAACAAATGAACAAATGAACAAATGAACAAATGAACAAATGAACAAATGAACAAATGAACAAATGAACAAATGAACAAATGAACAAATGAACAAATGAACAAATGAACAAATGAACAAATGAACAAATGAACAAATGAACAAATGAACAAATGAACAAATGAACAAATGAACAAATGAACAAATGAACAAATGAACAAATGAAAGAATGAACAAATGAACAAATGAACAAATGAAAGAATGAACAAATGAACAAATGAACAAATGAACAAATAAACAAATGAACAAATGAACAAATGAACAAATGAACAAATGAACAAATGAACAAATGAATAAATGAACAAATGAACAAATGAACAAATGAACAAATGAACAAATGAACAAATGAACAAATGAACAAATGAACAAATGAACAAATGAACAAATGAACAAATGAACAAATGAACAAATGAACAAATGAACAAATGAACAAATGAACAAATGAACAAATGAACAAATGAACAAATGAACAAATGAACAAATGAACAAGTGAACAAATGAACAAATGAACAAATGAACAAATGAACAAATGAACAAATGAACAAATGAACAAATGAACAAATGAACAAATGAACAAATGAACAAATGAACAAATGAACAAATGAACAAATGAACAAATGAACAGATGAACAGATGAACAGATGAACAAATGAACAAATGAACAAATGAACAAATGAACAAATGAACAAATGAACAAATGAACTAATGAACAAATGAACAAATGAACAAATGAACAAATGAACATATGAACAAATGAACAAATGAACAAATGAACAAATGAACAAATGATCAAATGATCAAATGAACAAATGAACAAATGAACAAATGAACAAATGAACAAATGAACCAATGAACAAATAAACAAATGAACAAATGAACAAATGAACAAATGAACAAATGAAAGAATGAACAAATGAACATATGAAAGAATGATCAAATGAACAAATGAACAAATGAACAAATGAACAAATGAACAAATGAACAAATGAACAAATGAAAGAATGAACAAATGAAAGAATGAACAAATGAACAAATGAACAAATGAACAAATGAACAAATGAACAAATGAACAAATGAACAAATGAACAAATGAACAAATGAACAAATGAACAGATGAACAGATGAACAGATGAACAAATGAACAAATGAACAAATGAACAAATGAACAAATGAACAAATGAACAAATGAACAAATGAACAAATGAACAAATGAACAAATGAACAAATGAACAAATGAACAAATGAACAAATGAACAAATGAACAAATGAACATATGAACAAATGAACAAATGAACAAATGAACATATGAACAAATGAACAAATGAACAAATGAACAAATGAACAAATGATCAAATGAAAAAATGAACAAATGAACAAATGAACAAATGAACAAATGAACAAATGAACCAATGAACAAATGAACAAATGAACAAATGAACAAATGAACAAATGAACAAATGAAAGAATGAACAAATGAACATATGAAAGAATGATCAAATGAACAAATGAACAAATGAACAAATGAACAAATGAACAAATGAACAAATGAACAAATGAACAAATGAAAGAATGAACAAATGAAAGAATGAACAAATGAACAAATGAAAGAATGAACAAATGAACAAATGAACAAATGAACAAATGAACAAATGAACAAATGAACAAATGAACAAATGAACAAATGAACAAATGAACAAATGAACAAATGAACAAATGAACAAATGATCAAATGATCAAATGAACAAATGAACAAATGAACAAATGAACAAATGAACAAATGAACAAATGAACAAATGAACAAATGAACAAATGAACAAATGAACAAATGAACAAATGAACAAATGAACAAATGAACAAATGAACAAATGAACAAATGAACAAATGAACAAATGAACAAATGAACAAATGAACAAATGAACAAATGAACAAATGAACAAATGAACAAATGAACAAATGAACAAATGAACAAATGAACAAATGAACAAATGAACAAATGAACAAATGAAAGAATGAACAAATGAACAAATGAACAAATGAAAGAATGAACAAATGAACAAATGAACAAATGAACAAATAAACAAATGAACAAATGAACAAATGAACAAATGAACAAATGAACAAATGAACAAATGAATAAATGAACAAATGAACAAATGAACAAATGAACAAATGAACAAATGAACAAATGAACAAATGAACAAATGAACAAATGAACAAATGAACAAATGAACAAATGAACAAATGAACAAATGAACAAATGAACAAATGAACAAATGAACAAATGAACAAATGAACAAATGAACAAATGAACAAATGAACAAGTGAACAAATGAACAAATGAACAAATGAACAAATGAACAAATGAACAAATGAACAAATGAACAAATGAACAAATGAACAAATGAACAAATGAACAAATGAACAAATGAACAAATGAACAAATGAACAAATGAACTAATGAACAAATGAACAAATGAACAAATTAACAAATTAACAAATGAACAAATGAACAAATGAACATATGAACAAATGAACAAATGAACAAATGAACAAATGAACAAATGAACAAATGAACAAATGAACAAATGAACAAATGAACAAATGAACAAATGAACAAATGAACAAATGAACAAATGAACAAATGAACAAATGAACAAATGAACAAATGAACAAATGAACAAATGAACAAATGAACAAATGAACAAATGAACAAATGAACAAATGAACAAATGAACAAATGAACAAATGAACAAATGAACAAATGAACAAATGAACAAATGAACAAATGAACAAATGAACAAATGAACAAATGAACAAATGAACAAATGAACAAATGAACAAATGAACAAATGAACAAATGAACCAATGAACAAATGAACCAATGAACAAATGAACAAATGAACAAATGAACAAATGAACAAATGAAAGAATGAACAAATGAACATATGAAAGAATGAACAAATGAACAAATGATCAAATGAACAAATGAACAAATGAACAAATGAACAAATGAACAAATGAAAGAATGAACAAATGAAAGAATGAACAAATGAACAAATGAAAGAATGAACAAATGAACAAATGAACAAATGAACAAATGAACAAATGAACAAATGAACAAATGAACAAATGAACAAATGAACAAATGAACAAATGAACAAATGAACAAATGAACAAATGAACAAATGAAAAAATGAACAAATGAACAAATGTACAAATGATCAAATGATCAAATGAACAAATGAACAAATGAACAAATGAACAAATGATCAAATGAACAAATGAACAAATGAACAAATGAACAAATGAACAAATGAACAAATGAACAAATGAACAAATGAACAAATGATCAAATGAACAAATGAACAAATGAACAAATGAACAAATGAACAAATGAACAAATGAACAAATGAACAAATGAACAAATGAACAAATGAACAAATGAACAAATGAACAAATGAACAAATGAACAAATGAACAAATGAACAAATGAACAAATGAACAAATGAACAAATGAACAAATGAACAAATGAACAAATGAACAAATGAACAAATGAACAAATGAACAAATGAACAAATGAACAAATGAACAAATGAACAAATGAACAAATGAACAAATGAACAAATGAACAAATGAAAGAATGAACAAATGAACAAATGAAAGAATGAACAAATGAACAAATGAACAAATGAACAAATGAACAAATGAACAAATGAACAAATGAACAAATGAACAAATGAACAAATGAACAAATGAACAAATGAACAAATGAACAAATGAACAAATGAACAAATGAACAAATGAACAAATGAACAAATGAACAAATGAACAAATGAACAAATGAACAAATGAACAAATGAACAAATGAACAAATGAACAAATGAACAAATGAACAAATGAACAAATGAACAAATGAACAAATGAACAAATGAACAAATGAACAAATGAACAAATGAACAAATGAACAAATGAACAAATGAACAAATGAACAAATGAACAAATGAACAAATGAACAAATGAACAAATGAACAAATGAACAAATGAACAAATGAACAAATGAACAAATGAACAAATGAACAAATGAACAAATGAACAAATGAACAAATGAACAAATGAACAAATGAACAAATGAACAAATGAACAAATGAACAAATGAACAAATGAACAAATGAACAAATGAACAAATGAACAAATGAACAAATGAACAAATGAACAAATGAACAAATGAACAAATGACAAATGAACAAATGAACAAATGAACAAATGAACAAATGAACAAATGAACAAATGATCAAATGAACAAATGAACAAATGAACAAATGAACAAATGAACAAATGAACAAATGAACAAATGAACCAATGAACCAATGAACAAATGAACCAATGAACAAATGAACAAATGAACAAATGAACAAATGAACAAATGAACAAATGAACAAATGAACAAATGAACATATGAAAGAATGAACAAATGAACAAATGAAAGAATGAACAAATGAACAAATGAACAAATGAAGAAATGAACAAATGAACAAATGAACAAATGAACAAATGAACAAATGAACAAATGAACAAATGAACAAATGAACCAATGAACAAATGAACAAATGAACAAATGAACAAATGAAAGAATGAACAAATGAACATATGAAAGAATGATCAAATGAACAAATGAACAAATGAACAAATGAACAAATGAACAAATGAACAAATGAAAGAATGAACAAATGAAAGAATGAACAAATGAACAAATGAAAGAATGAACAAATGAACAAATGAACAAATGAACAAATGAACAAATGAACAAATGAACAAATGAACAAATGAACAAATGAACAAATGAACAAATGAACAAATGAACAAATGAACCAATGAACAAATGAACAAATGAACAAATGAAAGAATGAACAAATGAACATATGAAAGAATGATCAAATGAACAAATGAACAAATGCACAAATGAACAAATGAACAAATGAACAAATGAAAGAATGAACAAATGAAAGAATGAACAAATGAACAAATGAAAGAATGAACAAATGAACAAATGAACAAATGAACAAATGAACAAATGAACAAATGAACAAATGAACAAATGAACAAATGAACAAATGAACAAATGATCAAATGATCAAATGAACAAATGAACAAATGAACAAATGAACAAATGAACAAATGAACAAATGAACAAATGAACAAATGAACAAATGAACAAATGAACAAATGATCAAATGAACAAATGAACAAATGAACAAATGAACAAATGAACAAATGAACAAATGAACAAATGAACAAATGAACAAATGAACAAATGAACAAATGAACAAATGAACAAATTAACAAATGAACAAATGAACAAATGAACAAATGAACAAATGAACAAATGAACAAATGAACAAATGAACAAATGAATAAATGAACAAATGAACAAATGAACAAATGAACAAATGAACAAATGAACAAATGAACAAATGAACAAATGAACAAATGAACAAATGAACAAATGAACAAATGAACAAATGAACAAATGAACATATGAACAAATGAACAAATGAACAAATGAACAAATGAACAAATGAACAAATGAACAAATGAACAAATGAACAAATGAACAAATGAACAAATGAACAAATGAACAAATGAACAAATGAACAAATGAACAAATGAACAAATGAACAAATGAACAAATGAACAAATGAACAAATGAACAAATGAACAAATGAACAAATGAACAAATGAACAAATGAACAAATGAACAAATGAACAAATGAACAAATGAACAAATGAACAAATGAACAGATGAACAGATGAACAGATGAACAAATGAACAAATGAACAAATGAACAAATGAACAAATGAACAAATGAACAAATGAACAAATGAACAAATGAACAAATGAACAAATGAACAAATGAACAAATGAACAAATGAACAAATGAACAAATGAACAAATGAACATATGAACAAATGAACAAATGAACAAATGAACATATGAACAAATGAACAAATGAACAAATGAACAAATGAACAAATGATCAAATGAACAAATGAACAAATGAACAAATGAACAAATGAACAAATGAACAAATGAACCAATGAACAAATGAACAAATGAACAAATGAACAAATGAACAAATGAACAAATGAAAGAATGAACAAATGAACATATGAAAGAATGATCAAATGAACAAATGAACAAATGAACAAATGAACAAATGAACAAATGAACAAATGAACAAATGAACAAATGAACAAATGAACAAATGAAAGAATGAACAAATGAAAGAATGAACAAATGAACAAATGAAAGAATGAACAAATGAACAAATGAACAAATGAACAAATGAACAAATGAACAAATGAACAAATGAACAAATGAACAAATGAACAAATGAACAAATGAACAAATGAACAAATGAACAAATGATCAAATGATCAAATGAACAAATGAACAAATGAACAAATGAACAAATGAACAAATGAACAAATGAACAAATGAACAAATGAACAAATGAACAAATGAACAAATGAACAAATGAACAAATGAACAAATGAACAAATGAACAAATGAACAAATGAACAAATGAACAAATGAACAAATGAACAAATGAACAAATGAACAAATGAACAAATGAACAAATGAACAAATGAACAAATGAACAAATGAACAAATGAACAAATGAACAAATGAACAAATGAACAAATGAACAAATGAACAAATGAACAAATGAACAAATGAAAGAATGAACAAATGAACAAATGAACAAATGAAAGAATGAACAAATGAACAAATGAACAAATGAACAAATAAACAAATGAACAAATGAACAAATGAACAAATGAACAAATGAACAAATGAACAAATGAATAAATGAACAAATGAACAAATGAACAAATGAACAAATGAACAAATGAACAAATGAACAAATGAACAAATGAACAAATGAACAAATGAACAAATGAACAAATGAACAAATGAACAAATGAACAAATGAACAAATGAACAAATGAACAAATGAACAAATGAACAAATGAACAAATGAACAAATGAACAAATGAACAAGTGAACAAATGAACAAATGAACAAATGAACAAATGAACAAATGAACAAATGAACAAATGAACAAATGAACAAATGAACAAATGAACAAATGAACAAATGAACAAATGAACAAATGAACAAATGAACAAATGAACAAATGAACAGATGAACAGATGAACAGATGAACAAATGAACAAATGAACAAATGAACAAATGAACAAATGAACAAATGAACAAATGAACTAATGAACAAATGAACAAATGAACAAATGAACAAATGAACATATGAACAAATGAACAAATGAACAAATGAACAAATGAACAAATGATCAAATGATCAAATGAACAAATGAACAAATGAACAAATGAACAAATGAACAAATGAACCAATGAACAAATAAACAAATGAACAAATGAACAAATGAACAAATGAACAAATGAAAGAATGAACAAATGAACATATGAAAGAATGATCAAATGAACAAATGAACAAATGAACAAATGAACAAATGAACAAATGAACAAATGAACAAATGAAAGAATGAACAAATGAAAGAATGAACAAATGAACAAATGAACAAATGAACAAATGAACAAATGAACAAATGAACAAATGAACAAATGAACAAATGAACAAATGAACAAATGAACAGATGAACAGATGAACAGATGAACAAATGAACAAATGAACAAATGAACAAATGAACAAATGAACAAATGAACAAATGAACAAATGAACAAATGAACAAATGAACAAATGAACAAATGAACAAATGAACAAATGAACAAATGAACAAATGAACAAATGAACATATGAACAAATGAACAAATGAACAAATGAACATATGAACAAATGAACAAATGAACAAATGAACAAATGAACAAATGATCAAATGAACAAATGAACAAATGAACAAATGAACAAATGAACAAATGAACAAATGAACCAATGAACAAATGAACAAATGAACAAATGAACAAATGAACAAATGAACAAATGAAAGAATGAACAAATGAACATATGAAAGAATGATCAAATGAACAAATGAACAAATGAACAAATGAACAAATGAACAAATGAACAAATGAACAAATGAACAAATGAAAGAATGAACAAATGAAAGAATGAACAAATGAACAAATGAAAGAATGAACAAATGAACAAATGAACAAATGAACAAATGAACAAATGAACAAATGAACAAATGAACAAATGAACAAATGAACAAATGAACAAATGAACAAATGAACAAATGATCAAATGATCAAATGAACAAATGAACAAATGAACAAATGAACAAATGAACAAATGAACAAATGAACAAATGAACAAATGAACAAATGAACAAATGAACAAATGAACAAATGAACAAATGAACAAATGAACAAATGAACAAATGAACAAATGAACAAATGAACAAATGAACAAATGAACAAATGAACAAATGAACAAATGAACAAATGAACAAATGAACAAATGAACAAATGAACAAATGAACAAATGAACAAATGAACAAATGAACAAATGAACAAATGAACAAATGAACAAATGAAAGAATGAACAAATGAACAAATGAACAAATGAAAGAATGAACAAATGAACAAATGAACAAATGAACAAATAAACAAATGAACAAATGAACAAATGAACAAATGAACAAATGAACAAATGAACAAATGAATAAATGAACAAATGAACAAATGAACAAATGAACAAATGAACAAATGAACAAATGAACAAATGAACAAATGAACAAATGAACAAATGAACAAATGAACAAATGAACAAATGAACAAATGAACAAATGAACAAATGAACAAATGAACAAATGAACAAATGAACAAATGAACAAGTGAACAAATGAACAAATGAACAAATGAACAAATGAACAAATGAACAAATGAACAAATGAACAAATGAACAAATGAACAAATGAACAAATGAACAAATGAACAAATGAACAAATGAACAAATGAACTAATGAACAAATGAACAAATGAACAAATTAACAAATTAACAAATGAACAAATGAACAAATGAACATATGAACAAATGAACAAATGAACAAATGAACAAATGAACAAATGAACAAATGAACAAATGAACAAATGAACAAATGAACAAATGAACAAATGAACAAATGAACAAATGAACAAATGAACAAATGAACAAATGAACAAATGAACAAATGAACAAATGAACAAATGAACAAATGAACAAATGAACAAATGAACAAATGAACAAATGAACAAATGAACAAATGAACAAATGAACAAATGAACAAATGAACAAATGAACAAATGAACAAATGAACAAATGAACAAATGAACAAATGAACAAATGAACAAATGAACAAATGAACAAATGAACAAATGAACAAATGAACAAATGAACAAATGAACCAATGAACAAATGAACAAATGAACAAATGAACAAATGAACAAATGAAAGAATGAACAAATGAACATATGAAAGAATGAACAAATGAACAAATGATCAAATGAACAAATGAACAAATGAAAGAATGAACAAATGAAAGAATGAACAAATGAACAAATGAAAGAATGAACAAATGAACAAATGAAAGAATGAACAAATGAACAAATGAACAAATGAACAAATGAACAAATGAACAAATGAACAAATGAACAAATGAACAAATGAACAAATGAACAAATGAACAAATGAACAAATGAACAAATGAACAAATGAAAAAATGAACAAATGAACAAATGTACAAATGATCAAATGATCAAATGAACAAATGAACAAATGAACAAATGAACAAATGATCAAATGAACAAATGAACAAATGAACAAATGAACAAATGAACAAATGAACAAATGAACAAATGAACAAATGAACAAATGATCAAATGAACAAATGAACAAATGAACAAATGAACAAATGAACAAATGAACAAATGAACAAATGAACAAATGAACAAATGAACAAATGAACAAATGAACAAATGAACAAATGAACAAATGAACAAATGAACAAATGAACAAATGAACAAATGAACAAATGAACAAATGAACAAATGAACAAATGAACAAATGAACAAATGAACAAATGAACAAATGAACAAATGAACAAATGAACAAATGAACAAATGAACAAATGAACAAATGAACAAATGAACAAATGAACAAATGAACAAATGAAAGAATGAACAAATGAACAAATGAAAGAATGAACAAATGAACAAATGAACAAATGAACAAATGAACAAATGAACAAATGAACAAATGAACAAATGAACAAATGAACAAATGAACAAATGAACAAATGAACAAATGAACAAATGAACAAATGAACAAATGAACAAATGAACAAATGAACAAATGAACAAATGAACAAATGAACAAATGAACAAATGAACAAATGAACAAATGAACAAATGAACAAATGAACAAATGAACAAATGAACAAATGAACAAATGAACAAATGAACAAATGAACAAATGAACAAATGAACAAATGAACAAATGAACAAATGAACAAATGAACAAATGAACAAATGAACAAATGAACAAATGAACAAATGAACAAATGAACAAATGAACAAATGAACAAATGAACAAATGAACAAATGAACAAATGAACAAATGAACAAATGAACAAATGAACAAATGAACAAATGAACAAATGAACAAATGAACAAATGAACAAATGAACAAATGAACAAATGAACAAATGAACAAATGAACAAATGAACAAATGAACAAATGAACAAATGAACAAATGAACAAATGAACAAATGAACAAATGACAAATGAACAAATGAACAAATGAACAAATGAACAAATGAACAAATGAACAAATGATCAAATGAACAAATGAACAAATGAACAAATGAACAAATGAACAAATGAACAAATGAACCAATGAACCAATGAACAAATGAACCAATGAACAAATGAACAAATGAACAAATGAACAAATGAACAAATGAACAAATGAACAAATGAACAAATGAACATATGAAAGAATGAACAAATGAACAAATGAAAGAATGAACAAATGAACAAATGAACAAATGAAGAAATGAACAAATGAACAAATGAACAAATGAACAAATGAACAAATGAACAAATGAACAAATGAACAAATGAACCAATGAACAAATGAACAAATGAACAAATGAACAAATGAAAGAATGAACAAATGAACATATGAAAGAATGATCAAATGAACAAATGAACAAATGAACAAATGAACAAATGAACAAATGAACAAATGAAAGAATGAACAAATGAAAGAATGAACAAATGAACAAATGAAAGAATGAACAAATGAACAAATGAACAAATGAACAAATGAACAAATGAACAAATGAACAAATGAACAAATGAACAAATGAACAAATGAACAAATGAACAAATGAACAAATGAACAAATGAACCAATGAACAAATGAACAAATGAACAAATGAAAGAATGAACAAATGAACATATGAAAGAATGATCAAATGAACAAATGAACAAATGCACAAATGAACAAATGAACAAATGAACAAATGAAAGAATGAACAAATGAAAGAATGAACAAATGAACAAATGAAAGAATGAACAAATGAACAAATGAACAAATGAACAAATGAACAAATGAACAAATGAACAAATGAACAAATGAACAAATGAACAAATGAACAAATGATCAAATGATCAAATGAACAAATGAACAAATGAACAAATGAACAAATGAACAAATGAACAAATGAACAAATGAACAAATGAACAAATGAACAAATGAACAAATGATCAAATGAACAAATGAACAAATGAACAAATGAACAAATGAACAAATGAACAAATGAACAAATGAACAAATGAACAAATGAACAAATGAACAAATGAACAAATGAACAAATTAACAAATGAACAAATGAACAAATGAACAAATGAACAAATGAACAAATGAACAAATGAACAAATGAACAAATGAATAAATGAACAAATGAACAAATGAACAAATGAACAAATGAACAAATGAACAAATGAACAAATGAACAAATGAACAAATGAACAAATGAACAAATGAACAAATGAACAAATGAACATATGAACAAATGAACAAATGAACAAATGAACAAATGAACAAATGAACAAATGAACAAATGAACAAATGAACAAATGAACAAATGAACAAATGAACAAATGAACAAATGAACAAATGAACAAATGAACAAATGAACAAATGAACAAATGAACAAATGAACAAATGAACAAATGAACAAATGAACAAATGAACAAATGAACCAATGAACCAATGAACCAAAGAACCAAAGAACCAATGACCCAATGAACCAATGAACCAATGAACCAATGAACCAATGAACCAATGAACCAATGAACCAATGAACCAATGAACCAATGAACCAATGAACCAATGAACCAATGAACCAATGAACCAATGAACCAATGAACCAATGAACCAATGAACCAATGAAACAATGAACCAATGACCCAATGAACCAATGAACCAATGAACCAATGAACCAGTGAACCAATGAACTAATGAACCAATGAACCAATGAACCAATGAACCTATGAACCAATGAACAAATGAACAAATGAACAAATGAACAAATGAACAAATGAACAAATGAACAAATGAAAGAATGAACAAATGAACAAATGAAAGAATGAACAAATGAACAAATGAACAAATGAACAAATGAACAAATGAACAAATGAACAAATGAACAAATGAACAAATGAACAAATGAACAAATGAACAAATGAACAAATGAACAAATGAACAAATGAACAAATGAACAAATGAACAAATGAACAAATGAATAAATGAACAAATGAACAAATGAACAAATGAACAAATGAACAAATGAACAAAAGAACAAATGAACAAATGAACAAATGAACAAATGAACAAATGAACAAATGAACAAATGAACAAATGAACAAATGAACAAATGAACAAATGAACAAATGAACAAATGAACAAATGAACAAATGAACAAATGAACAAATGAAGAAATGAACAAATGAACAAATGAACAAATGAACAAATGAACAAATGAACAAATGAACAAATGAACAAATGAACAAATGAACAAATGAACAAATGAACAGATGAACAGATGAACAGATGAACAAATGAACAAATGAACAAATGAACAAATGAACAAATGAACAAATGAACAAATGAACAAATGAACAAATGAACAAATGAACAAATGAACAAATGAACAAATGAACAAATGAACAAATGAACAAATGAACAAATGAACATATGAACAAATGAACAAATGAACAAATGAACATATGAACAAATGAACAAATGAACAAATGAACAAATGAACAAATGATCAAATGAACAAATGAACAAATGAACAAATGAACAAATGAACAAATGAACAAATGAACCAATGAACAAATGAACAAATGAACAAATGAACAAATGAACAAATGAACAAATGAAAGAATGAACAAATGAACATATGAAAGAATGATCAAATGAACAAATGAACAAATGAACAAATGAACAAATGAACAAATGAACAAATGAACAAATGAACAAATGAAAGAATGAACAAATGAAAGAATGAACAAATGAACAAATGAAAGAATGAACAAATGAACAAATGAACAAATGAACAAATGAACAAATGAACAAATGAACAAATGAACAAATGAACAAATGAACAAATGAACAAATGAACAAATGAACAAATGAACAAATGATCAAATGATCAAATGAACAAATGAACAAATGAACAAATGAACAAATGAACAAATGAACAAATGAACAAATGAACAAATGAACAAATGAACAAATGAACAAATGAACAAATGAACAAATGAACAAATGAACAAATGAACAAATGAACAAATGAACAAATGAACAAATGAACAAATGAACAAATGAACAAATGAACAAATGAACAAATGAACAAATGAACAAATGAACAAATGAACAAATGAACAAATGAACAAATGAACAAATGAACAAATGAACAAATGAACAAATGAACAAATGAAAGAATGAACATATGAACAAATGAACAAATGAAAGAATGAACAAATGAACAAATGAACAAATGAACAAATAAACAAATGAACAAATGAACAAATGAACAAATGAACAAATGAACAAATGAACAAATGAATAAATGAACAAATGAACAAATGAACAAATGAACAAATGAACAAATGAACAAATGAACAAATGAACAAATGAACAAATGAACAAATGAACAAATGAACAAATGAACAAATGAACAAATGAACAAATGAACAAATGAACAAATGAACAAATGAACAAATGAATAAATGAACAAATGAACAAATGAACAAGTGAACAAATGAACAAATGAACAAATGAACAAATGAACAAATGAACAAATGAACAAATGAACAAATGAACAAATGAACAAATGAACAAATGAACAAATGAACAAATGAACAAATGAACAAATGAACAAATGAACAGATGAACAGATGAACAGATGAACAAATGAACAAATGAACAAATGAACAAATGAACAAATGAACAAATGAACAAATGAACTAATGAACAAATGAACAAATGAACAAATGAACAAATGAACATATGAACAAATGAACAAATGAACAAATGAACAAATGAACAAATGATCAAATGATCAAATGAACAAATGAACAAATGAACAAATGAACAAATGAACAAATGAACCAATGAACAAATAAACAAATGAACAAATGAACAAATGAACAAATGAACAAATGAAAGAATGAACAAATGAACATATGAAAGAATGATCAAATGAACAAATGAACAAATGAACAAATGAACAAATGAACAAATGAACAAATGAACAAATGAAAGAATGAACAAATGAAAGAATGAACAAATGAACAAATGAACAAATGAACAAATGAACAAATGAACAAATGAACAAATGAACAAATGAACAAATGAACAAATGAACAAATGAACAGATGAACAGATGAACAGATGAACAAATGAACAAATGAACAAATGAACAAATAAACAAATGAACAAATGAACAAATGAACAAATGAACAAATGAACAAATGAACAAATGAACAAATGAACAAATGAACAAATGAACAAATGAACAAATGAACAAATGAACATATGAACAAATGAACAAATGAACAAATGAACATATGAACAAATGAACAAATGAACAAATGAACAAATGAACAAATGATCAAATGAACAAATGAACAAATGAACAAATGAACAAATGAACAAATGAACAAATGAACCAATGAACAAATGAACAAATGAACAAATGAACAAATGAACAAATGAACAAATGAAAGAATGAACAAATGAACATATGAAAGAATGATCAAATGAACAAATGAACAAATGAACAAATGAACAAATGAACAAATGAACAAATGAACAAATGAACAAATGAAAGAATGAACAAATGAAAGAATGAACAAATGAACAAATGAAAGAATGAACAAATGAACAAATGAACAAATGAACAAATGAACAAATGAACAAATGAACAAATGAACAAATGAACAAATGAACAAACGAACAAATGAACAAATGAACAAATGATCAAATGATCAAATGAACAAATGAACAAATGAACAAATGAACAAATGAACAAATGAACAAATGAACAAATGAACAAATGAACAAATGAACAAATGAACAAATGAACAAATGAACAAATGAACAAATGAACAAATGAACAAATGAACAAATGAACAAATGAACAAATGAACAAATGAACAAATGAACAAATGAACAAATGAACAAATGAACAAATGAACAAATGAACAAATGAACAAATGAACAAATGAACAAATGAACAAATGAACAAATGAACAAATGAAAGAATGAACAAATGAACAAATGAACAAATGAAAGAATGAACAAATGAACAAATGAACAAATGAACAAATAAACAAATGAACAAATGAACAAATGAACAAATGAACAAATGAACAAATGAACAAATGAATAAATGAACAAATGAACAAATGAACAAATGAACAAATGAACAAATGAACAAATGAACAAATGAACAAATGAACAAATGAACAAATGAACAAATGAACAAATGAACAAATGAACAAATGAACAAATGAACAAATGAACAAATGAACAAATGAACAAATGAACAAGTGAACAAATGAACAAATGAACAAATGAACAAATGAACAAATGAACAAATGAACAAATGAACAAATGAACAAATGAACAAATGAACAAATGAACAAATGAACAAATGAACAAATGAACAAATGAACTAATGAACAAATGAACAAATGAACAAATTAACAAATTAACAAATGAACAAATGAACAAATGAACATATGAACAAATGAACAAATGAACAAATGAACAAATGAACAAATGAACAAATGAACAAATGAACAAATGAACAAATGAACAAATGAACAAATGAACAAATGAACAAATGAACAAATGAACAAATGAACAAATGAACAAATGAACAAATGAACAAATGAACAAATGAACAAATGAACAAATGAACAAATGAACAAATGAACAAATGAACAAATGAACAAATGAACAAATGAACAAATGAACAAATGAACAAATGAACAAATGAACAAATGAACAAATGAACAAATGAACAAATGAACAAATGAACAAATGAACAAATGAACAAATGAACAAATGAACCAATGAACAAATGAACAAATGAACAAATGAACAAATGAACAAATGAAAGAATGAACAAATGAACATATGAAAGAATGAACAAATGAACAAATGATCAAATGAACAAATGAACAAATGAACAAATGAACAAATGAACAAATGAAAGAATGAACAAATGAAAGAATGAACAAATGAACAAATGAAAGAATGAACAAATGAACAAATGAACAAATGAACAAATGAACAAATGAACAAATGAACAAATGAACAAATGAACAAATGAACAAATGAACAAATGAACAAATGAACAAATGAACAAATGAACAAATGAAAAAATGAACAAATGAACAAATGTACAAATGATCAAATGATCAAATGAACAAATGAACAAATGAACAAATGAACAAATGATCAAATGAACAAATGAACAAATGAACAAATGAACAAATGAACAAATGAACAAATGAACAAATGAACAAATGAACAAATGATCAAATGAACAAATGAACAAATGAACAAATGAACAAATGAACAAATGAACAAATGAACAAATGAACAAATGAACAAATGAACAAATGAACAAATGAACAAATGAACAAATGAACAAATGAACAAATGAACAAATGAACAAATGAACAAATGAACAAATGAACAAATGAACAAATGAACAAATGAACAAATGAACAAATGAACAAATGAACAAATGAACAAATGAACAAATGAACAAATGAACAAATGAACAAATGAACAAATGAACAAATGAACAAATGAACAAATGAAAGAATGAACAAATGAACAAATGAAAGAATGAACAAATGAACAAATGAACAAATGAACAAATGAACAAATGAACAAATGAACAAATGAACAAATGAACAAATGAACAAATGAACAAATGAACAAATGAACAAATGAACAAATGAACAAATGAACAAATGAACAAATGAACAAATGAACAAATGAACAAATGAACAAATGAACAAATGAACAAATGAACAAATGAACAAATGAACAAATGAACAAATGAACAAATGAACAAATGAACAAATGAACAAATGAACAAATGAACAAATGAACAAATGAACAAATGAACAAATGAACAAATGAACAAATGAACAAATGAACAAATGAACAAATGAACAAATGAACAAATGAACAAATGAACAAATGAACAAATGAACAAATGAACAAATGAACAAATGAACAAATGAACAAATGAACAAATGAACAAATGAACAAATGAACAAATGAACAAATGAACAAATGAACAAATGAACAAATGAACAAATGAACAAATGAACAAATGAACAAATGAACAAATGAACAAATGAACAAATGAACAAATGAACAAATGAACAAATGAACAAATGAACAAATGACAAATGAACAAATGAACAAATGAACAAATGAACAAATGAACAAATGAACAAATGATCAAATGAACAAATGAACAAATGAACAAATGAACAAATGAACAAATGAACAAATGAACCAATGAACCAATGAACAAATGAACCAATGAACAAATGAACAAATGAACAAATGAACAAATGAACAAATGAACAAATGAACAAATGAACAAATGAACATATGAAAGAATGAACAAATGAACAAATGAAAGAATGAACAAATGAACAAATGAACAAATGAAGAAATGAACAAATGAACAAATGAACAAATGAACAAATGAACAAATGAACAAATGAACAAATGAACAAATGAACCAATGAACAAATGAACAAATGAACAAATGAACAAATGAAAGAATGAACAAATGAACATATGAAAGAATGATCAAATGAACAAATGAACAAATGAACAAATGAACAAATGAACAAATGAACAAATGAAAGAATGAACAAATGAAAGAATGAACAAATGAACAAATGAAAGAATGAACAAATGAACAAATGAACAAATGAACAAATGAACAAATGAACAAATGAACAAATGAACAAATGAACAAATGAACAAATGAACAAATGAACAAATGAACAAATGAACCAATGAACAAATGAACAAATGAACAAATGAAAGAATGAACAAATGAACATATGAAAGAATGATCAAATGAACAAATGAACAAATGCACAAATGAACAAATGAACAAATGAACAAATGAAAGAATGAACAAATGAAAGAATGAACAAATGAACAAATGAAAGAATGAACAAATGAACAAATGAACAAATGAACAAATGAACAAATGAACAAATGAACAAATGAACAAATGAACAAATGAACAAATGAACAAATGATCAAATGATCAAATGAACAAATGAACAAATGAACAAATGAACAAATGAACAAATGAACAAATGAACAAATGAACAAATGAACAAATGAACAAATGAACAAATGATCAAATGAACAAATGAACAAATGAACAAATGAACAAATGAACAAATGAACAAATGAACAAATGAACAAATGAACAAATGAACAAATGAACAAATGAACAAATGAACAAATTAACAAATGAACAAATGAACAAATGAACAAATGAACAAATGAACAAATGAACAAATGAACAAATGAACAAATGAATAAATGAACAAATGAACAAATGAACAAATGAACAAATGAACAAATGAACAAATGAACAAATGAACAAATGAACAAATGAACAAATGAACAAATGAACAAATGAACAAATGAACAAATGAACATATGAACAAATGAACAAATGAACAAATGAACAAATGAACAAATGAACAAATGAACAAATGAACAAATGAACAAATGAACAAATGAACAAATGAACAAATGAACAAATGAACAAATGAACAAATGAACAAATGAACAAATGAACAAATGAACAAATGAACAAATGAACAAATGAACAAATGAACAAATGAACAAATGAACCAATGAACCAATGAACCAAAGAACCAAAGAACCAATGACCCAATGAACCAATGAACCAATGAACCAATGAACCAATGAACCAATGAACCAATGAACCAATGAACCAATGAACCAATGAACCAATGAACCAATGAACCAATGAACCAATGAACCAATGAACCAATGAACCAATGAACCAATGAACCAATGAACCAATGAACCAATGAACCAATGAAACAATGAACCAATGACCCAATGAACCAATGAACCAATGAACCAATGAACCAGTGAACCAATGAACTAATGAACCAATGAACCAATGAACCAATGAACCTATGAACCAATGAACAAATGAACAAATGAACAAATGAACAAATGAACAAATGAACAAATGAACAAATGAAAGAATGAACAAATGAACAAATGAAAGAATGAACAAATGAACAAATGAACAAATGAACAAATGAACAAATGAACAAATGAACAAATGAACAAATGAACAAATGAACAAATGAACAAATGAACAAATGAACAAATGAACAAATGAACAAATGAACAAATGAACAAATGAACAAATGAACAAATGAATAAATGAACAAATGAACAAATGAACAAATGAACAAATGAACAAATGAACAAAAGAACAAATGAACAAATGAACAAATGAACAAATGAACAAATGAACAAATGAACAAATGAACAAATGAACAAATGAACAAATGAACAAATGAACAAATGAACAAATGAACAAATGAACAAATGAACAAATGAACAAATGAAGAAATGAACAAATGAACAAATGAACAAATGAACAAATGAACAAATGAACAAATGAACAAATGAACAAATGAACAAATGAACAAATGAACAAATGAACAGAACAACAGATGAACAGATGAACAAATGAACAAATGAACAAATGAACAAATGAACAAATGAACAAATGAACAAATGAACAAATGAACAAATGAACAAATGAACAAATGAACAAATGAACAAATGAACAAATGAACAAATGAACAAATGAACATATGAACAAATGAACAAATGAACAAATGAACATATGAACAAATGAACAAATGAACAAATGAACAAATGAACAAATGATCAAATGAACAAATGAACAAATGAACAAATGAACAAATGAACAAATGAACAAATGAACCAATGAACAAATGAACAAATGAACAAATGAACAAATGAACAAATGAACAAATGAAAGAATGAACAAATGAACATATGAAAGAATGATCAAATGAACAAATGAACAAATGAACAAATGAACAAATGAACAAATGAACAAATGAACAAATGAACAAATGAACAAATGAACAAATGAACAAATGAACAAATGAAGAAATGAACAAATGAACAAATGAACAAATGAACAAATGAACAAATGAACAAATGAACAAATGAACAAATGAACAAATGAACAAATGAACAAATGAACAGATGAACAGATGAACAGATGAACAAATGAACAAATGAACAAATGAACAAATGAACAAATGAACAAATGAACAAATGAACAAATGAACAAATGAACAAATGAACAAATGAACAAATGAACAAATGAACAAATGAACAAATGAACAAATGAACAAATGAACAAATGAACAAATGAACAAATGAACAAGTGAACAAATGAACAAATGAACAAATGAACAAATGAACAAATGAACAAATGAACAAATGAACAAATGAACAAATGAACAAATGAACAAATGAACAAGTGAACAAATGAACAAATGAACAAATGAACAAATGAACAAATGAACAAATGAACAAATGAACAAATGAACAAATGAACAAATGAACAAATGAACAAATGAACAAATGAACAAATGAACAAATGAACAAATGAACAGATGAACAGATGAACAGATGAACAAATGAACAAATGAACAAATGAACAAATGAACAAATGAACAAATGAACAAATGAACTAATGAACAAATGAACAAATGAACAAATGAACAAATGAACATATGAACAAATGAACAAATGAACAAATGAACAAATGAACAAATGATCAAATGATCAAATGAACAAATGAACAAATGAACAAATGAACAAATGAACAAATGAACCAATGAACAAATAAACAAATGAACAAATGAACAAATGAACAAATGAACAAATGAAAGAATGAACAAATGAACATATGAAAGAATGATCAAATGAACAAATGAACAAATGAACAAATGAACAAATGAACAAATGAACAAATGAACAAATGAACAAATGAAAGAATGAACAAATGAAAGAATGAACAAATGAACAAATGAACAAATGAACAAATGAACAAATGAACAAATGAACAAATGAACAAATGAACAAATGAACAAATGAACAAATGAACAGATGAACAGATGAACAGATGAACAAATGAACAAATGAACAAATGAACAAATGAACAAATGAACAAATGAACAAATGAACAAATGAACAAATGAACAAATGAACAAATGAACAAATGAACAAATGAACAAATGAACAAATGAACAAATGAACAAATGAACATATGAACAAATGAACAAATGAACAAATGAACATATGAACAAATGAACAAATGAACAAATGAACAAATGAACAAATGATCAAATGAACAAATGAACAAATGAACAAATGAACAAATGAACAAATGAACAAATGAACCAATGAACAAATGAACAAATGAACAAATGAACAAATGAACAAATGAACAAATGAAAGAATGAACAAATGAACATATGAAAGAATGATCAAATGAACAAATGAACAAATGAACAAATGAACAAATGAACAAATGAACAAATGAACAAATGAACAAATGAAAGAATGAACAAATGAAAGAATGAACAAATGAACAAATGAAAGAATGAACAAATGAACAAATGAACAAATGAACAAATGAACAAATGAACAAATGAACAAATGAACAAATGAACAAATGAACAAATGAACAAATGAACAAATGAACAAATGATCAAATGATCAAATGAACAAATGAACAAATGAACAAATGAACAAATGAACAAATGAACAAATGAACAAATGAACAAATGAACAAATGAACAAATGAACAAATGAACAAATGAACAAATGAACAAATGAACAAATGAACAAATGAACAAATGAACAAATGAACAAATGAACAAATGAACAAATGAACAAATGAACAAATGAACAAATGAACAAATGAACAAATGAACAAATGAACAAATGAACAAATGAACAAATGAACAAATGAACAAATGAACAAATGAACAAATGAAAGAATGAACAAATGAACAAATGAACAAATGAAAGAATGAACAAATGAACAAATGAACAAATGAACAAATAAACAAATGAACAAATGAACAAATGAACAAATGAACAAATGAACAAATGAACAAATGAATAAATGAACAAATGAACAAATGAACAAATGAACAAATGAACAAATGAACAAATGAACAAATGAACAAATGAACAAATGAACAAATGAACAAATGAACAAATGAACAAATGAACAAATGAACAAATGAACAAATGAACAAATGAACAAATGAACAAGTGAACAAATGAACAAATGAACAAATGAACAAATGAACAAATGAACAAATGAACAAATGAACAAATGAACAAATGAACAAATGAACAAATGAACAAATGAACAAATGAACAAATGAACAAATGAACTAATGAACAAATGAACAAATGAACAAATTAACAAATTAACAAATGAACAAATGAACAAATGAACATATGAACAAATGAACAAATGAACAAATGAACAAATGAACAAATGAACAAATGAACAAATGAACAAATGAACAAATGAACAAATGAACAAATGAACAAATGAACAAATGAACAAATGAACAAATGAACAAATGAACAAATGAACAAATGAACAAATGAACAAATGAACAAATGAACAAATGAACAAATGAACAAATGAACAAATGAACAAATGAACAAATGAACAAATGAACAAATGAACAAATGAACAAATGAACAAATGAACAAATGAACAAATGAACAAATGAACAAATGAACAAATGAACAAATGAACAAATGAACAAATGAACCAATGAACAAATGAACAAATGAACAAATGAACAAATGAACAAATGAAAGAATGAACAAATGAACATATGAAAGAATGAACAAATGAACAAATGATCAAATGAACAAATGAACAAATGAACAAATGAACAAATGAACAAATGAAAGAATGAACAAATGAAAGAATGAACAAATGAACAAATGAAAGAATGAACAAATGAACAAATGAACAAATGAACAAATGAACAAATGAACAAATGAACAAATGAACAAATGAACAAATGAACAAATGAACAAATGAACAAATGAACAAATGAACAAATGAACAAATGAACAAATGAAAAAATGAACAAATGAACAAATGTACAAATGATCAAATGATCAAATGAACAAATGAACAAATGAACAAATGAACAAATGATCAAATGAACAAATGAACAAATGAACAAATGAACAAATGAACAAATGAACAAATGAACAAATGAACAAATGAACAAATGATCAAATGAACAAATGAACAAATGAACAAATGAACAAATGAACAAATGAACAAATGAACAAATGAACAAATGAACAAATGAACAAATGAACAAATGAACAAATGAACAAATGAACAAATGAACAAATGAACAAATGAACAAATGAACAAATGAACAAATGAACAAATGAACAAATGAACAAATGAACAAATGAACAAATGAACAAATGAACAAATGAACAAATGAACAAATGAACAAATGAACAAATGAACAAATGAACAAATGAACAAATGAAAGAATGAACAAATGAACAAATGAAAGAATGAACAAATGAACAAATGAACAAATGAACAAATGAACAAATGAACAAATGAACAAATGAACAAATGAACAAATGAACAAATGAACAAATGAACAAATGAACAAATGAACAAATGAACAAATGAACAAATGAACAAATGAACAAATGAACAAATGAACAAATGAACAAATGAACAAATGAACAAATGAACAAATGAACAAATGAACAAATGAACAAATGAACAAATGAACAAATGAACAAATGAACAAATGAACAAATGAACAAATGAACAAATGAACAAATGAACAAATGAACAAATGAACAAATGAACAAATGAACAAATGAACAAATGAACAAATGAACAAATGAACAAATGAACAAATGAACAAATGAACAAATGAACAAATGAACAAATGAACAAATGAACAAATGAACAAATGAACAAATGAACAAATGAACAAATGAACAAATGAACAAATGAACAAATGAACAAATGAACAAATGAACAAATGAACAAATGAACAAATGAACAAATGAACAAATGAACAAATGAACAAATGAACAAATGAACAAATGAACAAATGAACAAATGACAAATGAACAAATGAACAAATGAACAAATGAACAAATGAACAAATGAACAAATGATCAAATGAACAAATGAACAAATGAACAAATGAACAAATGAACAAATGAACAAATGAACCAATGAACCAATGAACAAATGAACCAATGAACAAATGAACAAATGAACAAATGAACAAATGAACAAATGAACAAATGAACATATGAAAGAATGAACAAATGAACAAATGAAAGAATGAACAAATGAACAAATGAACAAATGAAGAAATGAACAAATGAACAAATGAACAAATGAACAAATGAACAAATGAACAAATGAACAAATGAACAAATGAACCAATGAACAAATGAACAAATGAACAAATGAACAAATGAAAGAATGAACAAATGAACATATGAAAGAATGATCAAATGAACAAATGAACAAATGAACAAATGAACAAATGAACAAATGAACAAATGAAAGAATGAACAAATGAAAGAATGAACAAATGAACAAATGAAAGAATGAACAAATGAACAAATGAACAAATGAACAAATGAACAAATGAACAAATGAACAAATGAACAAATGAACAAATGAACAAATGAACAAATGAACAAATGAACAAATGAACAAATGAACCAATGAACAAATGAACAAATGAACAAATGAAAGAATGAACAAATGAACATATGAAAGAATGATCAAATGAACAAATGAACAAATGCACAAATGAACAAATGAACAAATGAACAAATGAAAGAATGAACAAATGAAAGAATGAACAAATGAACAAATGAAAGAATGAACAAATGAACAAATGAACAAATGAACAAATGAACAAATGAACAAATGAACAAATGAACAAATGAACAAATGAACAAATGAACAAATGATCAAATGATCAAATGAACAAATGAACAAATGAACAAATGAACAAATGAACAAATGAACAAATGAACAAATGAACAAATGAACAAATGAACAAATGAACAAATGATCAAATGAACAAATGAACAAATGAACAAATGAACAAATGAACAAATGAACAAATGAACAAATGAACAAATGAACAAATGAACAAATGAACAAATGAACAAATGAACAAATTAACAAATGAACAAATGAACAAATGAACAAATGAACAAATGAACAAATGAACAAATGAACAAATGAACAAATGAATAAATGAACAAATGAACAAATGAACAAATGAACAAATGAACAAATGAACAAATGAACAAATGAACAAATGAACAAATGAACAAATGAACAAATGAACAAATGAACAAATGAACATATGAACAAATGAACAAATGAACAAATGAACAAATGAACAAATGAACAAATGAACAAATGAACAAATGAACAAATGAACAAATGAACAAATGAACAAATGAACAAATGAACAAATGAACAAATGAACAAATGAACAAATGAACAAATGAACAAATGAACAAATGAACAAATGAACAAATGAACAAATGAACAAATGAACCAATGAACCAATGAACCAAAGAACCAAAGAACCAATGACCCAATGAACCAATGAACCAATGAACCAATGAACCAATGAACCAATGAACCAATGAACCAATGAACCAATGAACCAATGAACCAATGAACCAATGAACCAATGAACCAATGAACCAATGAACCAATGAACCAATGAACCAATGAACCAATGAACCAATGAACCAATGAAACAATGAACCAATGACCCAATGAACCAATGAACCAATGAACCAATGAACCAGTGAACCAATGAACTAATGAACCAATGAACCAATGAACCAATGAACCTATGAACCAATGAACAAATGAACAAATGAACAAATGAACAAATGAACAAATGAACAAATGAACAAATGAAAGAATGAACAAATGAACAAATGAAAGAATGAACAAATGAACAAATGAACAAATGAACAAATGAACAAATGAACAAATGAACAAATGAACAAATGAACAAATGAACAAATGAACAAATGAACAAATGAACAAATGAACAAATGAACAAATGAACAAATGAACAAATGAACAAATGAATAAATGAACAAATGAACAAATGAACAAATGAACAAATGAACAAATGAACAAAAGAACAAATGAACAAATGAACAAATGAACAAATGAACAAATGAACAAATGAACAAATGAACAAATGAACAAATGAACAAATGAACAAATGAACAAATGAACAAATGAACAAATGAACAAATGAACAAATGAACAAATGAAGAAATGAACAAATGAACAAATGAACAAATGAACAAATGAACAAATGAACAAATGAACAAATGAACAAATGAACAAATGAACAAATGAACAAATGAACAGATGAACAGATGAACAGATGAACAAATGAACAAATGAACAAATGAACAAATGAACAAATGAACAAATGAACAAATGAACAAATGAACAAATGAACAAATGAACAAATGAACAAATGAACAAATGAACAAATGAACAAATGAACAAATGAACAAATGAACATATGAACAAATGAACAAATGAACAAATGAACATATGAACAAATGAACAAATGAACAAATGAACAAATGAACAAATGATCAAATGAACAAATGAACAAATGAACAAATGAACAAATGAACAAATGAACAAATGAACCAATGAACAAATGAACAAATGAACAAATGAACAAATGAACAAATGAACAAATGAAAGAATGAACAAATGAACATATGAAAGAATGATCAAATGAACAAATGAACAAATGAACAAATGAACAAATGAACAAATGAACAAATGAACAAATGAACAAATGAAAGAATGAACAAATGAAAGAATGAACAAATGAACAAATGAAAGAATGAACAAATGAACAAATGAACAAATGAACAAATGAACAAATGAACAAATGAACAAATGAACAAATGAACAAATGAACAAATGAACAAATGAACAAATGAACAAATGAACAAATGATCAAATGATCAAATGAACAAATGAACAAATGAACAAATGAACAAATGAACAAATGAACAAATGAACAAATGAACAAATGAACAAATGAACAAATGAACAAATGAACAAATGAACAAATGAACAAATGAACAAATGAACAAATGAACAAATGAACAAATGAACAAATGAACAAATGAACAAATGAACAAATGAACAAATGAACAAATGAACAAATGAACAAATGAACAAATGAACAAATGAACAAATGAACAAATGAACAAATGAACAAATGAACAAATGAACAAATGAACAAATGAACAAATGAACAAATGAACAAATGAACAAATGAACAAATGAACAAATGAACAAATGAAAGAATGAACAAATGAACAAATGAACAAATGAAAGAATGAACAAATGAACAAATGAACAAATGAACAAATAAACAAATGAACAAATGAACAAATGAACAAATGAACAAATGAACAAATGAACAAATGAATAAATGAACAAATGAACAAATGAACAAATGAACAAATGAACAAATGAACAAATGAACAAATGAACAAATGAACAAATGAACAAATGAACAAATGAACAAATGAACAAATGAACAAATGAACAAATGAACAAATGAACAAATGAACAAATGAACAAATGAACAAATGAACAAATGAACAAATGAACAAGTGAACAAATGAACAAATGAACAAATGAACAAATGAACAAATGAACAAATGAACAAATGAACAAATGAACAAATGAACAAATGAACAAATGAACAAATGAACAAATGAACAAATGAACAAATGAACAAATGAACAGATGAACAGATGAACAGATGAACAAATGAACAAATGAACAAATGAACAAATGAACAAATGAACAAATGAACAAATGAACTAATGAACAAATGAACAAATGAACAAATGAACAAATGAACATATGAACAAATGAACAAATGAACAAATGAACAAATGAACAAATGATCAAATGATCAAATGAACAAATGAACAAATGAACAAATGAACAAATGAACAAATGAACCAATGAACAAATAAACAAATGAACAAATGAACAAATGAACAAATGAACAAATGAAAGAATGAACAAATGAACATATGAAAGAATGATCAAATGAACAAATGAACAAATGAACAAATGAACAAATGAACAAATGAACAAATGAACAAATGAAAGAATGAACAAATGAAAGAATGAACAAATGAACAAATGAACAAATGAACAAATGAACAAATGAACAAATGAACAAATGAACAAATGAACAAATGAACAGATGAACAGATGAACAGATGAACAAATGAACAAATGAACAAATGAACAAATGAACAAATGAACAAATGAACAAATGAACAAATGAACAAATGAACAAATGAACAAATGAACAAATGAACAAATGAACAAATGAACAAATGAACAAATGAACAAATGAACATATGAACAAATGAACAAATGAACAAATGAACATATGAACAAATGAACAAATGAACAAATGAACAAATGAACAAATGATCAAATGAACAAATGAACAAATGAACAAATGAACAAATGAACAAATGAACAAATGAACCAATGAACAAATGAACAAATGAACAAATGAACAAATGAACAAATGAACAAATGAAAGAATGAACAAATGAACATATGAAAGAATGATCAAATGAACAAATGAACAAATGAACAAATGAACAAATGAACAAATGAACAAATGAACAAATGAACAAATGAAAGAATGAACAAATGAAAGAATGAACAAATGAACAAATGAAAGAATGAACAAATGAACAAATGAACAAATGAACAAATGAACAAATGAACAAATGAACAAATGAACAAATGAACAAATGAACAAATGAACAAATGAACAAATGATCAAATGATCAAATGAACAAATGAACAAATGAACAAATGAACAAATGAACAAATGAACAAATGAACAAATGAACAAATGAACAAATGAACAAATGAACAAATGAACAAATGAACAAATGAACAAATGAACAAATGAACAAATGAACAAATGAACAAATGAACAAATGAACAAATGAACAAATGAACAAATGAACAAATGAACAAATGAACAAATGAACAAATGAACAAATGAACAAATGAACAAATGAACAAATGAACAAATGAACAAATGAACAAATGAACAAATGAACAAATGAAAGAATGAACAAATGAACAAATGAACAAATGAAAGAATGAACAAATGAACAAATGAACAAATGAACAAATAAACAAATGAACAAATGAACAAATGAACAAATGAACAAATGAACAAATGAACAAATGAATAAATGAACAAATGAACAAATGAACAAATGAACAAATGAACAAATGAACAAATGAACAAATGAACAAATGAACAAATGAACAAATGAACAAATGAACAAATGAACAAATGAACAAATGAACAAATGAACAAATGAACAAATGAACAAATGAACAAATGAACAAATGAACAAGTGAACAAATGAACAAATGAACAAATGAACAAATGAACAAATGAACAAATGAACAAATGAACAAATGAACAAATGAACAAATGAACAAATGAACAAATGAACAAATGAACAAATGAACAAATGAACTAATGAACAAATGAACAAATGAACAAATTAACAAATTAACAAATGAACAAATGAACAAATGAACATATGAACAAATGAACAAATGAACAAATGAACAAATGAACAAATGAACAAATGAACAAATGAACAAATGAACAAATGAACAAATGAACAAATGAACAAATGAACAAATGAACAAATGAACAAATGAACAGATGAACAAATGAACAAATGAACAAATGAACAAATGAACAAATGAACAAATGAACAAATGAACAAATGAACAAATGAACAAATGAACAAATGAACAAATGAACAAATGAACAAATGAACAAATGAACAAATGAACAAATGAACAAATGAACAAATGAACAAATGAACAAATGAACAAATGAACAAATGAACAAATGAACAAATGAACCAATGAACAAATGAACAAATGAACAAATGAACAAATGAACAAATGAAAGAATGAACAAATGAACATATGAAAGAATGAACAAATGAACAAATGATCAAATGAACAAATGAACAAATGAACAAATGAACAAATGAACAAATGAAAGAATGAACAAATGAAAGAATGAACAAATGAACAAATGAAAGAATGAACAAATGAACAAATGAACAAATGAACAAATGAACAAATGAACAAATGAACAAATGAACAAATGAACAAATGAACAAATGAACAAATGAACAAATGAACAAATGAACAAATGAACAAATGAAAAAATGAACAAATGAACAAATGTACAAATGATCAAATGATCAAATGAACAAATGAACAAATGAACAAATGAACAAATGATCAAATGAACAAATGAACAAATGAACAAATGAACAAATGAACAAATGAACAAATGAACAAATGAACAAATGAACAAATGATCAAATGAACAAATGAACAAATGAACAAATGAACAAATGAACAAATGAACAAATGAACAAATGAACAAATGAACAAATGAACAAATGAACAAATGAACAAATGAACAAATGAACAAATGAACAAATGAACAAATGAACAAATGAACAAATGAACAAATGAACAAATGAACAAATGAACAAATGAACAAATGAACAAATGAACAAATGAACAAATGAACAAATGAACAAATGAACAAATGAACAAATGAACAAATGAACAAATGAACAAATGAAAGAATGAACAAATGAACAAATGAAAGAATGAACAAATGAACAAATGAACAAATGAACAAATGAACAAATGAACAAATGAACAAATGAACAAATGAACAAATGAACAAATGAACAAATGAACAAATGAACAAATGAACAAATGAAAGAATGAACAAATGAAAGAATGAACAAATGAACAAATGAAAGAATGAACAAATGAACAAATGAACAAATGAACAAATGAACAAATGAACAAATGAACAAATGAACAAATGAACAAATGAACAAATGAACAAATGAACAAATGAACAAATGAACAAATGAACCAATGAACAAATGAACAAATGAACAAATGAAAGAATGAACAAATGAACATATGAAAGAATGATCAAATGAACAAATGAACAAATGCACAAATGAACAAATGAACAAATGAACAAATGAAAGAATGAACAAATGAAAGAATGAACAAATGAACAAATGAAAGAATGAACAAATGAACAAATGAACAAATGAACAAATGAACAAATGAACAAATGAACAAATGAACAAATGAACAAATGAACAAATGAACAAATGAACAAATGAACAAATGATCAAATGATCAAATGAACAAATGAACAAATGAACAAATGAACAAATGAACAAATGAACAAATGAACAAATGAACAAATGAACAAATGAACAAATGAACAAATGAACAAATGATCAAATGAACAAATGAACAAATGAACAAATGAACAAATGAACAAATGAACAAATGAACAAATGAACAAATGAACAAATGAACAAATGAACAAATGAACAAATGAACAAATTAACAAATGAACAAATGAACAAATGAACAAATGAACAAATGAACAAATGAACAAATGAACAAATGAACAAATGAATAAATGAACAAATGAACAAATGAACAAATGAACAAATGAACAAATGAACAAATGAACAAATGAACAAATGAACAAATGAACAAATGAACAAATGAACAAATGAACAAATGAACATATGAACAAATGAACAAATGAACAAATGAACAAATGAACAAATGAACAAATGAACAAATGAACAAATGAACAAATGAACAAATGAACAAATGAACAAATGAACAAATGAACAAATGAACAAATGAACAAATGAACAAATGAACAAATGAACAAATGAACAAATGAACAAATGAACAAATGAACAAATGAACAAATGAACCAATGAACCAATGAACCAAAGAACCAAAGAACCAATGACCCAATGAACCAATGAACCAATGAACCAATGAACCAATGAACCAATGAACCAATGAACCAATGAACCAATGAACCAATGAACCAATGAACCAATGAACCAATGAACCAATGAACCAATGAACCAATGAACCAATGAACCAATGAACCAATGAACCAATGAACCAATGAAACAATGAACCAATGACCCAATGAACCAATGAACCAATGAACCAATGAACCAGTGAACCAATGAACTAATGAACCAATGAACCAATGAACCAATGAACCTATGAACCAATGAACAAATGAACAAATGAACAAATGAACAAATGAACAAATGAACAAATGAACAAATGAAAGAATGAACAAATGAACAAATGAAAGAATGAACAAATGAACAAATGAACAAATGAACAAATGAACAAATGAACAAATGAACAAATGAACAAATGAACAAATGAACAAATGAACAAATGAACAAATGAACAAATGAA
>CAWLCU010000148.1:600000-852590 GCA_963855975.1 Andrena chrysosceles
TATGAGTTTGAGTATGAGTATGAGTATGAGTATGAGTATGAGTATGAGTTTGAGTATGAGTATGAGTATGAGTTTGAGTATGAGTATGAGTATGAGTATGAGTATGAGTATGAGTATGAGTATGAGTAAGAGTATGAGTATGAGTATGAGTATGAGTATGAGTATGAGTATGAGTATGAGTATGACTATGAGTATGAGTGTGAGTATGAGTATGAGTATGAGTATGTGTATGAGTGTAAGTATGAGTATGAGTATGAGTATGAGTATGAGTATGAGTACGAGTATGAGTATGAGTATGTGTATGAGTATGAGTATGAGTATGAGTATGAGTATGAGTATGAACATGAGCATGAGTATGAGTATGTGTATGAGTATGAGTATGAGCCTGAATATGAGTATGAGTATGAGTATGAGCATGGGTATGAGCATGAGCATGCGTATGAGTATGAGTATGAGTATGAGTATGAGTATGATTATGAGTATGAGCATGAGTATATGTATGAGTATGGGTATGAGTATGAGTATGAGTATGAGTATGAGTATGAGTATGCGTATGAGTATGAGTATGAGTATGATTATGAGTATGAGTATGAGTATGAGTATGAGTATGAGTATGAGTATGAGTACGAGTATGAGTATGGGTATGAGTATGAGTATGAGTATGAGTATGGGTATGGGTATGGGTATGGGTATGAGTATGAGTATGAGTATGCGTATGCGTATGCGTATGAATATGAGAATGAGTATGAGTATTAGTATGAGTATGAGTATGAGTATGTGTATGAGTATGAGTATGAGTATGAGTATGAGTATGAGTATGAGTATGAGTATGAGTATGAGTATGAGTATGAGTGTGAGTATGAGTGTGAGTATGAGTATGAGTATGAGTGTGAGTATGAGTGTGAGTATGAGTATGAGTATGCGTATGTGTATGAGTATGAGTATGATTATGAGTATGAGTATGAGTATGAGTATGAGTATGAGTATGAGTTAGAGTATGAGTATGGGTATGAGCATGAGGATGAGTATGAGTATGAGTATGAGTATGGGTATGGGTATGGGTATGGGCATGAGTATGAGTATGAGTATGAGTATGAGTATGAATATGTGTATGAGTATGGGTATGAGTATGAGTATGAGTATGAGTATGAGTATGAGTATGAACATGAGCATGAGTATGAGTATGTGTATGAGTATGAGTATGAGCCTGAATATGAGTATGAGTATGAGTATGAGCATGGGTATGAGCATGAGCATGCGTATGAGTATGAGTATGAGTATGAGTATGAGTATGATTATGAGTATGAGCATGAGTATATGTATGAGTATGGGTATGAGTATGAGTATGAGTATGAGTATGAGTATGAGTATGCGTATGAGTATGAGTATGAGTATGATTATGAGTATGAGTATGAGTATGAGTATGAGTATGAGTATGAGTATGAGTACGAGTATGAGTATGGGTATGAGTATGAGTATGAGTATGGGTATGGGTATGGGTATGGGTATGAGTATGAGTATGAGTATGAGTATGTGTATGAGTGTAAGTATGAGTATGAGTATGAGTATGAGTATGAGTATGAGTACGAGTATGAGTATGAGTATGTGTATGAGTATGAGTATGAGTATGAGTATGAGTATGAGTATGAGTATGAGTATGAGTATGAGTATGAGTATGAGTATGAGAATGAGTGTGTGTATGAGTATGAGTATGAGTGTGAGTGTGAGTATGAGTGTGAGTATGAGTATGAGTATGAGTATGCGTATGTGTATGAGTATGAGTATGATTATGAGTATGAGTATGAGTATGAGTATGAGTATGAGTATGAGTATGAGTAAGAGTATGAGTATGGGTATGAGTATGAGTATGAGTATGAGTATGGGTATGGGTATGGGTATGGGCATGAGTATGAGTATGAGTATGAGTATGAGTATGAGTATGAGTATGAGTATGAGTATGTGTATGAGTATGGGTATGAGTATGAGTATGAGTATTAGTATGAGTATGAGTATGAACATGAGCATGAGTATGAGTATGTGTATGGATATGAGTATGATTATGAGTATGAGTATGAGTACGAGTATGAGCATGGGTATGAGTAAGAGCATGAGTATGAGTATCAGTATGAGTAGGAGTAGGAGTATGAGTATGTGTATGAGTATGAGTATGAGTATGAGTATGAGTATGAGTATGAGTATGAGTTTGAGTATGAGTATGAGTATGAGTATGAGTATGAGTATGAGTATGAGAATGAGTGTGAGTATGAGTATGAGTTTGAGTATGAGTATGAGTATGAGCATGAGCATGAGTATGAGTATGAGTATGAGTACGAATATGAGTATGGGTATGAGTATGAGTATGAGTATGAGTATGGGAATGGGTATGGGTATGGGTATGGGTATGAGTATGAGTATGAGTATGCGTATGCGTATGCGTATGAATATGAGAATGAGTATGAGTATGAGTATGAGTATGAGTATGAGTATGAGTATGAGTATGAGTATGAGTATGAGTATGAGTATGAGTATGAGTATGAGTATGAGTATGAGTATGAGTATGAGTATGAGTATGAGTATGAGTGTGAGTATGAGTGTGAGTATGAGTATGAGTATGCGTATGTGTATGAGTATGAGTATGAGTATGAGTATGAGTATGAGTATGAGTATGAGTATGAGTTAGAGTATGAGTATGGGTATGAGTATGAGTATGAGTATGAGTATGAGTATGGGTATGGGTATGGGTATGGGCATGAGTATGAGTATGAGTATGAGTATGAGTATGAGTATGAGTATGTGTATGAGTATGGGTATGAGTATGAGTATGAGTATGAGTATGAGTATGAACATGAGCATGAGTATGAGTATGTGTATGGATATGAGTATGATTATGAGTATGAGTATGAGTATGAGTATCAGCATGGGTATGAGTAAGAGCATGAGTATGAGTGTCAGTATGAGTAGGAGTAGGAGTATGAGTATGTGTATGAGTATGAGTATGAGTATGAGTATGAGTATGAGTATGAGTATGAGTTTGAGTATGAGTATGAGTATGAGTATGAGTATGAGTATGAGTACGAGTATGAGAATGAGTGTGAGTATGAGTATGAGTTTGAGTATGAGTATGAGTATGAGTATGAGTTTGAGTATGAGTATGAGTATGAGTATGAGTATGAGTATGAGTATGAGTATGAGAATGAGTGTGTGTATGAGTATGAGTGTGAGTGTGAGTATGAGTGTGAGTATGAGTATGAGTATGCGTATGCGTATGAGTATGAGTATGAGTATGAGTATGATTATGAGTATGAGTATGAGTATGAGTATGAGTATGAGTATGAGTATGAGTATATGAATGAGTGTGAGTATGAGTATGAGTATGAGTATGAGTATGAGTATGAGTATGTGTATGAGTATGAGTATGAGTATGAGTATGAGTATGAGTATGATTATGAGTATGAGTATGAGTATGAGTATGAGTATGAGTATGAGTATGAGTATGAGTATGAGTATGAGAATGAGTATGAGTATGAGTATGAGTATGAGTATGAGAATGAGTGTGTGTATGAGTATGAGTATGAGTGTGAGTGAGTATGAGTATGAGTTTGAGTATGAGTATGAGTATGAGTATGAGTATGAGTATGAGTATGAGTATGAGAATGAGTGTGTGTATGAGTATGAGTATGAGTGTGAGTGTGAGTATGAGTGTGAGTATGAGTATGAGTATGAGTATGCGTATGTGTATGAGTATGAGTATGATTATGAGTATGAGTATGAGTATGAGTATGAGTATGCGTATGAGTATGACTATGAGTAAGAGTATGAGTATGGGTATGAGTATGAGTATGAGTATGAGTATGAGTATGGGTATGGGTATGGGTATGGGTATGGGCATGAGTATGAGTATGAGTATGAGTATGAGTATGAGTATGAGTATGAGTATGAGTATGTGTATGAGTATGGGTATGAGTATGAGTATGAGTATTAGTATGAGTATGAGTATGAACATGAGCATGAGTATGAGTATGTGTATGGATATTAGTATGATTATGAGTATGAGTATGAGTATGAGTATGAGCATGGGTATGAGTAAGAGCATGAGTATGAGTATCAGTATGAGTAGGAGTAGGAGTATGAGTATGTGTATGAGTATTAGTATGAGTATGAGTATGAGTATGAGTATGAGTATGAGTATGAGTTTGAGTATGAGTATGAGTATGAGTATGAGTATGAGTATGAGTATGAGAATGAGTGTGAGTATGAGTATGAGTTTGAGTATGAGTATGAGTATGAGTATGAGTATGAGTATGAGTTTGAGTATGAGTATGAGTATGAGTTTGAGTATGAGTATGAGTATGAGTATGAGTATGAGTATGAGTATGAGTATGAGTAAGAGTATGAGTATGAGTATGAGTATGAGTATGAGTATGAGTATGAGTATGAGTATGACTATGAGTATGAGTGTGAGTATGAGTATGAGTATGAGTATGTGTATGAGTGTAAGTATGAGTATGAGTATGAGTATGAGTATGAGTATGAGTACGAGTATGAGTATGAGTATGTGTATGAGTATGAGTATGAGTATGAGTATGAGTATGAGTATGAACATGAGCATGAGTATGAGTATGTGTATGAGTATGAGTATGAGCCTGAATATGAGTATGAGTATGAGTATGAGCATGGGTATGAGCATGAGCATGCGTATGAGTATGAGTATGAGTATGAGTATGAGTATGATTATGAGTATGAGCATGAGTATATGTATGAGTATGGGTATGAGTATGAGTATGAGTATGAGTATGAGTATGAGTATGCGTATGAGTATGAGTATGAGTATGATTATGAGTATGAGTATGAGTATGAGTATGAGTATGAGTATGAGTATGAGTACGAGTATGAGTATGGGTATGAGTATGAGTATGAGTATGAGTATGGGTATGGGTATGGGTATGGGTATGAGTATGAGTATGAGTATGCGTATGCGTATGCGTATGAATATGAGAATGAGTATGAGTATTAGTATGAGTATGAGTATGAGTATGTGTATGAGTATGAGTATGAGTATGAGTATGAGTATGAGTATGAGTATGAGTATGAGTATGAGTATGAGTATGAGTGTGAGTATGAGTGTGAGTATGAGTATGAGTATGAGTGTGAGTATGAGTGTGAGTATGAGTATGAGTATGCGTATGTGTATGAGTATGAGTATGATTATGAGTATGAGTATGAGTATGAGTATGAGTATGAGTATGAGTTAGAGTATGAGTATGGGTATGAGCATGAGGATGAGTATGAGTATGAGTATGAGTATGGGTATGGGTATGGGTATGGGCATGAGTATGAGTATGAGTATGAGTATGAGTATGAATATGTGTATGAGTATGGGTATGAGTATGAGTATGAGTATGAGTATGAGTATGAGTATGAACATGAGCATGAGTATGAGTATGTGTATGAGTATGAGTATGAGCCTGAATATGAGTATGAGTATGAGTATGAGCATGGGTATGAGCATGAGCATGCGTATGAGTATGAGTATGAGTATGAGTATGAGTATGATTATGAGTATGAGCATGAGTATATGTATGAGTATGGGTATGAGTATGAGTATGAGTATGAGTATGAGTATGAGTATGCGTATGAGTATGAGTATGAGTATGATTATGAGTATGAGTATGAGTATGAGTATGAGTATGAGTATGAGTATGAGTACGAGTATGAGTATGGGTATGAGTATGAGTATGAGTATGGGTATGGGTATGGGTATGGGTATGAGTATGAGTATGAGTATGAGTATGTGTATGAGTGTAAGTATGAGTATGAGTATGAGTATGAGTATGAGTATGAGTACGAGTATGAGTATGAGTATGTGTATGAGTATGAGTATGAGTATGAGTATGAGTATGAGTATGAACATGAGCATGAGTATGAGTATGTGTATGAGTATGAGTATGAGCCTGAATATGAGTATGAGTATGAGTATGAGCATGGGTATGAGCATGAGCATGCGTATGAGTATGAGTATGAGTATGAGTATGAGTATGATTATGAGTATGAGCATGAGTATATGTATGAGTATGGGTATGAGTATGAGTATGAGTATGAGTATGAGTATGAGTATGCGTATGAGTATGAGTATGAGTATGATTATGAGTATGAGTATGAGTATGAGTATGAGTATGAGTATGAGTATGAGTACGAGTATGAGTATGGGTATGAGTATGAGTATGAGTATGAGTATGGGTATGGGTATGGGTATGGGTATGAGTATGAGTATGAGTATGAGTATGCGTATGCGTATGCGTATGAATATGAGAATGAGTATGAGTATTAGTATGAGTATGAGTATGAGTATGTGTATGAGTATGAGTATGAGTATGAGTATGAGTATGAGTATGAGTATGAGTATGAGTATGAGTATGAGTATGAGTGTGAGTATGAGTGTGAGTATGAGTATGAGTATGAGTGTGAGTATGAGTGTGAGTATGAGTATGAGTATGCGTATGTGTATGAGTATGAGTATGATTATGAGTATGAGTATGAGTATGAGTATGAGTATGAGTATGAGTTAGAGTATGAGTATGGGTATGAGCATGAGGATGAGTATGAGTATGAGTATGAGTATGGGTATGGGTATGGGTATGGGCATGAGTATGAGTATGAGTATGAGTATGAGTATGAATATGTGTATGAGTATGGGTATGAGTATGAGTATGAGTATGAGTATGAGTATGAGTATGAACATGAGCATGAGTATGAGTATGTGTATGAGTATGAGTATGAGCCTGAATATGAGTATGAGTATGAGTATGAGCATGGGTATGAGCATGAGCATGCGTATGAGTATGAGTATGAGTATGAGTATGAGTATGATTATGAGTATGAGCATGAGTATATGTATGAGTATGGGTATGAGTATGAGTATGAGTATGAGTATGAGTATGCGTATGAGTATGAGTATGAGTATGATTATGAGTATGAGTATGAGTATGAGTATGAGTATGAGTATGAGTATGAGTACGAGTATGAGTATGGGTATGAGTATGAGTATGAGTATGAGTATGGGTATGGGTATGGGTATGGGTATGAGTATGAGTATGAGTATGCGTATGCGTATGCGTATGAATATGAGAATGAGTATGAGTATTAGTATGAGTATGAGTATGAGTATGTGTATGAGTATGAGTATGAGTATGAGTATGAGTATGAGTATGAGTATGAGTATGAGTATGAGTATGAGTATGAGTGTGAGTATGAGTGTGAGTATGAGTATGAGTATGAGTGTGAGTATGAGTGTGAGTATGAGTATGAGTATGCGTATGTGTATGAGTATGAGTATGATTATGAGTATGAGTATGAGTATGAGTATGAGTATGAGTATGAGTTAGAGTATGAGTATGGGTATGAGCATGAGGATGAGTATGAGTATGAGTATGAGTATGGGTATGGGTATGGGTATGGGCATGAGTATGAGTATGAGTATGAGTATGAGTATGAATATGTGTATGAGTATGGGTATGAGTATGAGTATGAGTATGAGTATGAGTATGAATATGAACATGAGCATGAGTATGAGTATGTGTATGGATATGAGTATGATTATGAGTATGAGTATGAGTATGAGTATGAGCATGGGTATGAGTAAGAGCATGAGTATGAGTATCAGTATGAGTAGGAGTAGGAGTATGAGTATGTGTATGAGTATGAGTATGAGTATGAGTATGAGTATGAGTATGAGTATGAGTTTGAGTATGAGTATGAGTATGAGTATGAGTATGTGTATGAGTACGAGTATGAGAATGAGTGTGAGTATGAGTATGAGTTTGAGTATGAGTATGAGTATGAGTATGAGTTTGAGTATGAGTATGAGTATGAGTATGAGTATGAGTATGAGTATGAGTATGAGAATGAGTGTGTGTATGAGTATGAGTGTGAGTGTGAGTATGAGTGTGAGTATGAGTATGAGTATGCGTATGCGTATGAGTATGAGTATGAGTATGATTATGAGTATGAGTATGAGTATGAGTATGAGTATGAGTATGAGTATATGAATGAGTGTGAGTATGAGTATGAGTATGAGTATGAGTATGAGTATGAGTATGTGTATGAGTATGAGTATGAGTATGAGTATGAGTATGATTATGAGTATGAGTATGAGTATGAGTATGAGTATGAGTATGAGTATGAGTATGAGTATGAGAATGAGTATGAGTATGAGTATGAGTATGAGTATGAGAATGAGTGTGTGTATGAGTATGAGTATGAGTGTGAGTGAGTATGAGTATGAGTTTGAGTATGAGTATGAGTATGAGTATGAGTATGAGTTTGAGTATGAGTATGAGTATGAGTATGAGTATGAGTATGAGTATGAGTATGAGTATGAGTATGAGAATGAGTGTGTGTATGAGTATGAGTATGAGTATGAGTGTGAGTATGAGTGTGAGTATGAGTATGAGTATGAGTATGCGTATGTGTATGAGTATGAGTATGATTATGAGTATGAGTATGAGTATGAGTATGAGTATGAGTATGAGTATGAGTATGAGTAAGAGTATGAGTATGGGTATGAGTATGAGCATGAGCATGCGTATGAGTATGAGTATGAGTATGAGTATGAGTATGAGTATGAGTATGAGTATGAATATGTGTATGAGTATGAGTATGAGTATGAGTATGAGTATGAGTATGAACATGAGCATGAGCATGAGTATGTGTATGAGAATGAGTATGAGTATGAGTATGAGTATGAGCATGAGTATGAGTATGAGTATGAGTACGAATATGAGTATGGGTATGAGTATGAGTATGAGTATGAGTATGGGAATGGGTATGGGTATGGGTATGGGTATGAGTATGAGTATGAGTATGCGTATGCGTATGCGTATGAATATGAGAATGAGTATGAGTATGAGTATGAGTATGAGTATGAGTATGAGTATGAGTATGAGTATGAGTATGAGTATGAGTATGAGTATGAGTATGAGTATGAGTATGAGTATGAGTATGAGTATGAGTATGAGTATGAGTATGAGTATGAGTATGAGTGTGAGTATGAGTGTGAGTATGAGTATGAGTATGCGTATGTGTATGAGTATGAGTATGAGTATGATTATGAGTATGAGTATGAGTATGAGTATGAGTATGAGTATGAGTTAGAGTATGAGTATGGGTATGAGTATGAGTATGAGTATGAGTATGAGTATGAGTATGGGTATGGGTATGGGTATGGGCATGAGTATGAGTATGAGTATGAGTATGAGTATGAGTATGAGTATGTGTATGAGTATGGGTATGAGTATGAGTATGAGTATGAGTATGAGTATGAGTATGAGTATGAACATGAGCATGAGTATGAGTATGTGTATGGATATGAGTATGATTATGAGTATGAGTATGAGTATGAGTATGAGTATATGAATGAGTGTGAGTATGAGTATGAGTATGAGTATGAGTATGAGTATGAGTATGTGTATGAGTATGAGTATGAGTATGAGTATGATTATGAGTATGAGTATGAGTATGAGTATGAGTATGAGTATGAGTATGAGAATGAGTATGAGTATGAGTATGAGTATGAGTATGAGAATGAGTGTGTGTATGAGTATGAGTATGAGTGTGAGTGAGTATGAGTATGAGTTTGAGTATGAGTATGAGTATGAGTATGAGTATGAGTATGAGTATGAGTATGAGTATGAGTATGAGTATGAGTATGAGAATGAGTGTGTGTATGAGTATGAGTATGAGTGTGAGTGTGAGTATGAGTGTGAGTATGAGTATGAGTATGATTATGCGTATGTGTATGAGTATGAGTATGATTATGAGTATGAGTATGAGTATGAGTATGAGTATGAGTATGAGTATGAGTAAGAGTATGAGTATGGGTATGAGTATGAGTATGAGTATGAGTATGGGTATGGGTATGGGTATGGGCATGAGTATGAGTATGAGTATGAGTATGAGTATGAGTATGAGTATGAGTATGAGTATGTGTATGAGTATGGGTATGAGTATGAGTATGAGTATTAGTATGAGTATGAGTATGAACATGAGCATGAGTATGAGTATGTGTATGGATATGAGTATGATTATGAGTATGAGTATGAGTATGAGTATGAGCATGGGTATGAGTAAGAGCATGAGTATGAGTATCAGTATGAGTAGGAGTAGGAGTATGAGTATGTGTATGAGTATGAGTATGAGTATGAGTATGAGTATGAGTATGAGTTTGAGTATGAGTATGAGTATGAGTATGAGTATGAGTATGAGTATGAGAATGAGTGTGAGTATGAGTATGAGTTTGAGTATGAGTATGAGTATGAGTATGAGTTTGAGTATGAGTATGAGTATGAGTATGAGTATGAGTATGAGTATGAGTATGAGAATGAGTGTGTGTATGAGTATGATTATGAGTGTGAGTGTGAGTATGAGTATGAGTATGAGTATGAGTATGAGTATGAGTATGGGTATGAGTATGAGTATGAGTATGAGTATGAGTATGAACATGAGCATGAGTATGAGTATGTGTATGGATATGAGTATGATTATGAGTATGAGTATGAGTATGAGTATGAGCATGGGTATGAGTAAGAGCATGAGTATGAGTATCAGTATGAGTAGGAGTAGGAGTATGAGTATGTGTATGAGTATGAGTATGAGTATGAGTATGAGTATGAGTATGAGTATGAGTATGAGTTTGAGTATGAGTATGAGTATGAGTATGAGTATGAGTATGAGTATGAGTAAGAGTATGAGTATGAGTATGAGTATGAGTATGAGTATGAGTATGAGTATGACTATGAGTATGAGTGTGAGTATGAGTATGAGTATGAGTATGTGTATGAGTGTAAGTATGAGTATGAGTATGAGTATGAGTATGAGTATGAGTATGAGTATGAGTATGAGTATGTGTATGAGTATGAGTATGAGTATGAGTATGAGTATGAGTATGAGTATGAACATGAGCATGAGTATGAGTATGTGTATGAGTATGAGTATGAGCCTGAATATGAGTATGAGTATGAGTATGAGCATGGGTATGAGCATGAGCATGCGTATGAGTATGAGTATGAGTATGAGTATGAGTATGAGTATGAGTATGAGTATGAGTATGAGTATGAGTATGTGTATGAGTATGGGTATGAGTATGAGTATGAGTATGAGTATGAGTATGCGTATGAGTATGAGTATGAGTATGATTATGAGTATGAGTATGAGTATGAGTATGAGTATGAGTATGAGTATGAGTACGAGTATGAGTATGGGTATGAGTATGAGTATGAGTATGGGTATGGGTATGGGTATGGGTATGAGTATGAGTATGAGTATGCGTATGCGTATGCGTATGAATATGAGTAAGAGCATGAGTATGAGTATCAGGATGAGTAGGAGTAGGAGTATGAGTATGTGTATGAGTATGAGTATGAGTATGAGTATGAGTATGAGTATGAGTATGAGTTTGAGTATGAGTATGAGTATGAGTATGAGTATGAGTACGAGTATGAGAATGAGTGTGAGTATGAGTATGAGTTTGAGTATGAGTATGAGTATGAGTATGAGTTTGAGTATGAGTATGAGTATGAGTATGAGTATGAGTATGAGAATGAGTGTGTGTATGAGTATGAGTGTGAGTGTGAGTATGAGTGTGAGTATGAGTATGAGTATGCGTATGCGTATGAGTATGAGTATGAGTATGATTATGAGTATGAGTATGAGTATGAGTATGAGTATATGAATGAGTGTGAGTATGAGTATGAGTATGAGTATGAGTATGAGTATGAGTATGAGTATGTGTATGAGTATGAGTATGAGTATGAGTATGAGTATGATTATGAGTATGAGTATGAGTATGAGTATGAGTATGAGTATGAGTATGAGAATGAGTATGAGTATGAGTATGAGTATGAGTATGAGAATGAGTGTGTGTATGAGTATGAGTATGAGTGTGAGTGAGTATGATTATGAGTATGAGTATGAGTATGAGTATGAGTATGAGTATGAGTATGAGAATGAGTATGAGTATGAGTATGAGTATGAGTATGAGAATGAGTGTGTGTATGAGTATGAGTATGAGTGTGAGTGAGTATGAGTATGAGTTTGAGTATGAGTATGAGTATGAGTATGAGTATGAGTATGAGTATGAGTATGAGTATGAGTATGAGTATGAGTATGAGAATGAGTGTGTGTATGAGTATGAGTATGAGTGTGAGTGTGAGTATGAGTGTGAGTATGAGTATGAGTATGATTATGCGTATGTGTATGAGTATGAGTATGATTATGAGTATGAGTATGAGTATGAGTATGAGTATGAGTATGAGTATGAGTAAGAGTATGAGTATGGGTATGAGTATGAGTATGAGTATGAGTATGGGTATGGGTATGGGTATGGGCATGAGTATGAGTATGAGTATGAGTATGAGTATGAGTATGAGTATGAGTATGAGTATGTGTATGAGTATGGGTATGAGTATGAGTATGAGTATTAGTATGAGTATGAGTATGAACATGAGCATGAGTATGAGTATGTGTATGGATATGAGTATGATTATGAGTATGAGTATGAGTATGAGTATGAGCATGGGTATGAGTAAGAGCATGAGTATGAGTATCAGTATGAGTAGGAGTATGAGTATGAGTATGAGTATGAGTATGAGTATGAGTAAGAGTATGAGTATGAGTATGAGTATGAGTATGAGTATGAGTATGAGTATGACTATGAGTATGAGTGTGAGTATGAGTATGAGTATGAGTATGTGTATGAGTGTAAGTATGAGTATGAGTATGAGTATGAGTATGAGTATGAGTATGAGTATGAGTATGAGTATGTGTATGAGTATGAGTATGAGTATGAGTATGAGTATGAGTATGAGTATGAACATGAGCATGAGTATGAGTATGTGTATGAGTATGAGTATGAGCCTGAATATGAGTATGAGTATGAGTATGAGCATGGGTATGAGCATGAGCATGCGTATGAGTATGAGTATGAGTATGAGTATGAGTATGAGTATGAGTATGAGTATGAGTATGAGTATGAGCATGTGTATGAGTATGGGTATGAGTATGAGTATGAGTATGAGTATGAGTATGCGTATGAGTATGAGTATGAGTATGATTATGAGTATGAGTATGAGTATGAGTATGAGTATGAGTATGAGTATGAGTACGAGTATGAGTATGGGTATGAGTATGAGTATGAGTATGGGTATGGGTATGGGTATGGGTATGAGTATGAGTATGAGTATGCGTATGCGTATGCGTATGAATATGAGTAAGAGCATGAGTATGAGTATCAGGATGAGTAGGAGTAGGAGTATGAGTATGTGTATGAGTATGAGTATGAGTATGAGTATGAGTATGAGTATGAGTATGAGTTTGAGTATGAGTATGAGTATGAGTATGAGTATGAGTACGAGTATGAGAATGAGTGTGAGTATGAGTATGAGTTTGAGTATGAGTATGAGTATGAGTATGAGTTTGAGTATGAGTATGAGTATGAGTATGAGTATGAGTATGAGAATGAGTGTGTGTATGAGTATGAGTGTGAGTGTGAGTATGAGTGTGAGTATGAGTATGAGTATGCGTATGCGTATGAGTATGAGTATGAGTATGATTATGAGTATGAGTATGAGTATGAGTATGAGTATATGAATGAGTGTGAGTATGAGTATGAGTATGAGTATGAGTATGAGTATGAGTATGAGTATGTGTATGAGTATGAGTATGAGTATGAGTATGAGTATGATTATGAGTATGAGTATGAGTATGAGTATGAGTATGAGTATGAGTATGAGAATGAGTATGAGTATGAGTATGAGTATGAGTATGAGTATGAGAATGAGTGTGTGTATGAGTATGAGTATGAGTGTGAGTGAGTATGAGTATGAGTTTGAGTATGAGTATGAGTATGAGTATGAGTATGAGTATGAGTATGAGTATGAGAATGAGTGTGTGTATGAGTATGAGTATGAGTGTGAGTGTGAGTATGAGTGTGAGTATGAGTATGAGTATGATTATGCGTATGTGTATGAGTATGAGTATGATTATGAGTATGAGTATGAGTATGAGTATGAGTATGAGTATGAGTATGAGTAAGAGTATGAGTATGGGTATGAGTATGAGTATGAGTATGAGTATGGGTATGGGTATGGGTATGGGCATGAGTATGAGTATGAGTATGAGTATGAGTATGAGTATGAGTATGAGTATGAGTATGTGTATGAGTATGGGTATGAGTATGAGTATGAGTATTAGTATGAGTATGAGTATGAACATGAGCATGAGTATGAGTATGTGTATGGATATGAGTATGATTATGAGTATGAGTATGAGTATGAGTATGAGCATGGGTATGAGTAAGAGCATGAGTATGAGTATCAGTATGAGTAGGAGTAGGAGTATGAGTATGTGTATGAGTATGAGTATGAGTATGAGTATGAGTATGAGTATGAGTTTGAGTATGAGTATGAGTATGAGTATGAGTATGAGTATGAGTATGAGTATGAGAATGAGTGTGAGTATGAGTATGAGTTTGAGTATGAGTATGAGTATGAGTATGAGTTTGAGTATGAGTATGAGTATGAGTATGAGTATGAGTATGAGTATGAGTATGAGAATGAGTGTGTGTATGAGTATGATTATGAGTGTGAGTGTGAGTATGAGTATGAGTATGAGTATGAGTATGAGTATGAGTATGGGTATGAGTATGAGTATGAGTATGAGTATGAGTATGAGTATGAACATGAGCATGAGTATGAGTATGTGTATGGATATGAGTATGATTATGAGTATGAGTATGAGTATGAGTATGAGCATGGGTATGAGTAAGAGCATGAGTATGAGTATCAGTATGAGTAGGAGTAGGAGTATGAGTATGTGTATGAGTATGAGTATGAGTATGAGTATGAGTATGAGTATGAGTATGAGTATGAGTTTGAGTATGAGTATGAGTATGAGTATGAGTATGAGTATGAGTATGAGTAAGAGTATGAGTATGAGTATGAGTATGAGTATGAGTATGAGTATGAGTATGACTATGAGTATGAGTGTGAGTATGAGTATGAGTATGAGTATGTGTATGAGTGTAAGTATGAGTATGAGTATGAGTATGAGTATGAGTATGAGTATGAGTATGAGTATGAGTATGTGTATGAGTATGAGTATGAGTATGAGTATGAGTATGAGTATGAGTATGAACATGAGCATGAGTATGAGTATGTGTATGAGTATGAGTATGAGCCTGAATATGAGTATGAGTATGAGTATGAGCATGGGTATGAGCATGAGCATGCGTATGAGTATGAGTATGAGTATGAGTATGAGTATGAGTATGAGTATGAGTATGAGTATGAGTATGTGTATGAGTATGGGTATGAGTATGAGTATGAGTATGAGTATGAGTATGCGTATGAGAATGAGTATGAGTATGATTATGAGTATGAGTATGAGTATGAGTATGAGTATGAGTATGAGTATGAGTACGAGTATGAGTATGGGTATGAGTATGAGTATGAGTATGGGTATGGGTATGGGTATGAGTATGAGTATGAGTATGCGTATGCGTATGCGTATGAATATGAGTAAGAGCATGAGTATGAGTATCAGGATGAGTAGGAGTAGGAGTATGAGTATGTGTATGAGTATGAGTATGAGTATGAGTATGAGTATGAGTATGAGTATGAGTTTGAGTATGAGTATGAGTATGAGTATGAGTATGAGTACGAGTATGAGAATGAGTGTGAGTATGAGTATGAGTTTGAGTATGAGTATGAGTATGAGTATGAGTTTGAGTATGAGTATGAGTATGAGTATGAGTATGAGTATGAGAATGAGTGTGTGTATGAGTATGAGTGTGAGTGTGAGTATGAGTGTGAGTATGAGTATGAGTATGCGTATGCGTATGAGTATGAGTATGAGTATGATTATGAGTATGAGTATGAGTATGAGTATGAGTATATGAATGAGTGTGAGTATGAGTATGAGTATGAGTATGAGTATGAGTATGAGTATGAGTATGTGTATGAGTATGAGTATGAGTATGAGTATGAGTATGATTATGAGTATGAGTATGAGTATGAGTATGAGTATGAGTATGAGTATGAGAATGAGTATGAGTATGAGTATGAGTATGAGTATGAGAATGAGTGTGTGTATGAGTATGAGTATGAGTGTGAGTGAGTATGAGTATGAGTTTGAGTATGAGTATGAGTATGAGTATGAGTATGAGTATGAGTATGAGTATGAGAATGAGTGTGTGTATGAGTATGAGTATGAGTGTGAGTGCGAGTATGAGTGTGAGTATGAGTATGAGTATGAGTATGCGTATGTGTATGAGTATGAGTATGATTATGAGTATGAGTATGAGTATGAGTATGAGTATGAGTATGAGTAAGAGTATGAGTATGGGTATGAGTATGAGTATGAGTATGAGTATGGGTATGGGTATGGGTATGGGTATGGGCATGAGTATGAGTATGAGTATGAGTGTGAGTATGAGTATGAGTATGAGTATGAGTATGAGTATGTGTATGAGTATGGGTATGAGTATGAGTATGAGTATTAGTATGAGTATGAGTATGAACATGAGCATGAGTATGAGTATGTGTATGGATATGAGTATGATTATGAGTATGAGTATGAGTATGAGTATGAGCATGGGTATGAGTAAGAGCATGAGTATGAGTATCAGTATGAGTAGGAGTAGGAGTATGAGTATGTGTATGAGTATGAGTATGAGTATGAGTATGAGTATGAGTATGAGTATGAGTATGAGTTTGAGTATGAGTATGAGTATGAGTATGAGTATGAGTATGAGTATGAGTATGAGTATGAGTTTGAGTATGAGTATGAGTATGAGTATGAGTATGAGTACGAGTATGAGAATGAGTGTGAGTATGAGTATGAGTTTGAGTATGAGTATGAGTATGAGTATGAGTTTGAGTATGAGTATGAGTATGAGTATGAGTATGAGTATGAGTATGAGAATGAGTGTGTGTATGAGTATGAGTGTGAGTGTGAGTATGAGTGTGAGTATGAGTATGAGTATGCGTATGCGTATGAGTATGAGTATGAGTATGATTATGAGTATGAGTATGAGTATGAGTATGAGTATGAGTATGAGTATATGAATGAGTGTGAGTATGAGTATGAGTATGAGTATGAGTATGAGTATGAGTATGAGTATGTGTATGAGTATGAGTATGAGTATGAGTATGAGTATGAGTATGAGTATGAGTTTGAGTATGAGTATGAGTATGAGTACGAGTATGAGTATGAGTATGAGTATGAGTATGAGAATGAGTGTGTGTATGAGTATGAGTATGAGTGTGAGTGTGAGTATGAGTGTGAGTATGAGTATGAGTATGAGTATGCGTATGTGTATGAGTATGAGTATGAGTATGAGTATGAGTATGAGTATGAGTAAGAGTATGAGTATGGGTATGAGTATGAGTATGAGTATGGGTATGGGTATGGGTATGGGCATGAGTGTGAGTATGAGTATGAGTATGAGTATGAGTATGAGTATGAGTATGAGTATGAGTATGTGTATGAGTATGGGTATGAGTATGAGTATGAGTATGAGAATGAGTGTGTGTATGAGTATGAGTATGAGTGTGAGTGAGTATGAGTATGAGTTTGAGTATGAGTATGAGTATGAGTATGAGTATGAGTATGAGTATGAGTATGAGAATGAGTGTGTGTATGAGTATGAGTATGAGTGTGAGTGCGAGTATGAGTGTGAGTATGAGTATGAGTATGAGTATGCGTATTTGTATGAGTATGAGTATGATTATGAGTATGAGTATGAGTATGAGTATGAGTATGAGTATGAGTAAGAGTATGAGTATGGGTATGAGTATGAGTATGAGTATGAGTATGGGTATGGGTATGGGTATGGGTATGGGCATGAGTATGAGTATGAGTATGAGTGTGAGTATGAGTATGAGTATGAGTATGAGTATGAGTATGTGTATGAGTATGGGTATGAGTATGAGTATGAGTATTAGTATGAGTATGAGTATGAACATGAGCATGAGTATGAGTATGTGTATGGATATGAGTATGATTATGAGTATGAGTATGAGTATGAGTATGAGCATGGGTATGAGTAAGAGCATGAGTATGAGTATCAGTATGAGTAGGAGTAGGAGTATGAGTATGTGTATGAGTATGAGTATGAGTATGAGTATGAGTATGAGTATGAGTATGAGTATGAGTTTGAGTATGAGTATGAGTATGAGTATGAGTATGAGTATGAGTATGAGTATGAGTATGAGTTTGAGTATGAGTATGAGTATGAGTATGAGTATGAGTATGAGTACGAGTATGAGAATGAGTGTGAGTATGAGTATGAGTTTGAGTATGAGTATGAGTATGAGTATGAGTTTGAGTATGAGTATGAGTATGAGTATGAGTATGAGAATGAGAATGAGTGTGTGTATGAGTATGAGTGTGAGTGTGAGTATGAGTGTGAGTATGAGTATGAGTATGCGTATGCGTATGAGTATGAGTATGAGTATGATTATGAGTATGAGTATGAGTATGAGTATGAGTATGAGTATGAGTATATGAATGAGTGTGAGTATGAGTATGAGTATGAGTATGAGTATGAGTATGAGTATGAGTATGAGTATGAGTATGTGTATGAGTATGAGTATGAGTATGAGTATGAGTATGAGTATGATTATGAGTATGAGTACGAGTATGAGTATGAGTATGAGTATGAGTATGAGTATGTGTATGAGTACGAGTATGAGAATGAGTGTGAGTATGAGTATGAGTTTGAGTATGAGTATGAGTATGAGTATGAGTTTGAGTATGAGTATGAGTATGAGTATGAGTATGAGTATGAGTATGAGTATGAGAATGAGAATGAGTGTGTGTATGAGTATGAGTGTGAGTGTGAGTATGAGTGTGAGTATGAGTATGAGTATGCGTATGCGTATGAGTATGAGTATGAGTATGATTATGAGTATGAGTATGAGTATGAGTATGAGTATGAGTATGAGTATATGAATGAGTGTGAGTATGAGTATGAGTATGAGTATGAGTATGAGTATGTGTATGAGTATGAGTATGAGTATGAGTATGAGTATGATTATGAGTATGAGTATGAGTATGAGTATGAGTATGAGTATGAGTATGAGTATGAGTATGAGAATGAGTATGAGTATGAGTATGAGTATGAGTATGAGTATGAGAATGAGTGTGTGTATGAGTATGAGTATGAGTGTGAGTGAGTATGAGTATGATTTTGAGTATGAGTATGAGTATGAGTATGAGTATGAGTTTGAGTATGAGTATGAGTATGAGTATGAGTACAAGTATGAGTATGAGTATGAGTATGAGTATGAGAATGAGTGTGTGTATGAGTATGAGTATGAGTGTGAGTGTGAGTATGAGTGTGAGTATGAGTATGAGTATGAGTATGCGTATGTGTATGAGTATGAGTATGAGTATGAGTATGAGTATGAGTATGAGTAAGAGTATGAGTATGGGTATGAGTATGAGTATGAGTATGAGTATGGGTATGGGTATGGGTATGGGCATGAGTGTGAGTATGAGTATGAGTATGAGTATGAGTATGAGTATGAGTATGAGTATGAGTATGAGTATGTGTATGAGTATGGGTATGAGTATGAGTATGAGTATGAGTATGAGTATGAGTATGAGTATGAGTATGAGTATGAACATGAGCATGAGTATGAGTATGTGTATGGATATGAGTATGATTATGAGTATGAGTATGAGTATGAGTATGAGCATGGGTATGAGTAAGAGCATGAGTATGAGTATCAGTATGAGTAGGAGTAGGAGTATGAGTATGTGTATGAGTATGAGTATGAGTATGAGTATGAGTATGAGTATGTGTATGAGTATGAGTTTGAGTATGATTATGAGTATGAGTATGAGTATGAGTATATGAATGAGTGTGAGTATGATTATGAGTATGAGTATGAGTATGAGTATGAGCATGGGTATGAGTAAGAGCATGACTATGAGTATCAGTATGAGTAGGAGTAGGAGTATGAGTATGTGTATGAGTATGAGTATGAGTATGAGTATGAGTATGAGTATGAGTATGAGTATGAGTTTGAGTATGAGTATGAGTATGAGCATGAGCATGCGTATGAGTATGAGTATGAGTATGAGTATGAGTATGAGTATGAGTATGAGTATGAATATGTGTATGAGTATGAGTATGAGTATGAGTATGAGTATGAGTATGAACATGAGCATGAGCATGAGTATGTGTATGAGAATGAGTATGAGTATGATTATGAGTATGAGCATGAGTATGAGTATGAGTATGAGTACGAATATGAGTATGGGTATGAGTATGAGTATGAGTATGAGTATGGGAATGGGTATGGGTATGGGTATGGGTATGAGTATGAGTATGAGTATGCGTATGCGTATGCGTATGAATATGAGAATGAGTATGAGTATGAGTATGAGTATGAGTATGAGTATGAGTATGAGTATGAGTATGAGTATGAGTATGAGTATGAGTATGAGTATGAGTATGAGTATGAGTATGAGTATGAGTATGAGTATGAGTGTGAGTATGAGTGTGAGTATGAGTATGAGTATGCGTATGTGTATGAGTATGAGTATGATTATGAGTATGAGTATGAGTATGAGTATGAGTATGAGTATGAGTTAGAGTATGAGTATGGGTATGAGTATGAGTATGAGTATGAGTATGAGTATGGGTATGGGTATGGGTATGGGCATGAGTATGAGTATGAGTATGAGTATGAGTATGAGTATGAGTATGTGTATGAGTATGGGTATGAGTATGAGTATGAGTATGAGTATGAGTATGAACATGAGCATGAGTATGAGTATGTGTATGGATATGAGTATGATTATGAGTATGAGTATGAGTATGAGTATCAGCATGGGTATGAGTAAGAGCATGAGTATGAGTATCAGTATGAGTAGGAGTAGGAGTATGAGTATGTGTATGAGTATGAGTATGAGTATGAGTATGAGTATGAGTATGAGTATGAGTTTGAGTATGAGTATGAGTATGAGTATGAGTATGAGTATGAGTATGAGTACGAGTATGAGAATGAGTGTGAGTATGAGTATGAGTTTGAGTATGAGTATGAGTATGAGTATGAGTTTGAGTATGAGTATGAGTATGAGTATGAGTATGAGTATGAGTATGAGAATGAGTGTGTGTATGAGTATGAGTGTGAGTGTGAGTATGAGTGTGAGTATGAGTATGAGTATGCGTATGCGTATGAGTATGAGTATGAGTATGAGTATGATTATGAGTATGAGTATGAGTATGAGTATGAGTATGAGTATATGAATGAGTGTGAGTATGAGTATGAGTATGAGTATGAGTATGAGTATGTGTATGAGTATGAGTATGAGTATGAGTATGAGTATGATTATGAGTATGAGTATGAGTATGAGTATGAGTATGAGTATGAGTATGAGTATGAGTATGAGTATGAGTATGAACATGAGCATGAGCATGAGTATGTGTATGAGAATGAGTATGAGTATGAGTATGAGTATGAGCATGAGTATGAGTATGAGTATGAGTACGAATATGAGTATGGGTATGAGTATGAGTATGAGTATGAGTATGGGAATGGGTATGGGTATGGGTATGGGTATGAGTATGAGTATGAGTATGCGTATGCGTATGCGTATGAATATGAGAATGAGTATGAGTATGAGTATGAGTGTGAGTATGAGTATGAGTATGAGTATGAGTATGAGTATGAGTACGAGTATGAGTATGAGTATGAGTATGAGTGTGAGTATGAGTATGAGTATGAGTATGAGTATGAGTATGAGTATGAGTATGAGTGTGAGTATGAGTATGAGTATGAGTATGAGAATGAGTGTGTGTATGAGTATGAGTGTGAGTGTGAGTATGAGTGTGAGTATGAGTATGAGTATGCGTATGCGTATGAGTATGAGTATGAGTATGAGTATGATTATGAGTATGAGTATGAGTATGAGTATGAGTATGAGTATGAGTATATGAATGAGTGTGAGTATGAGTATGAGTATGAGTATGAGTATGAGTATGAGTATGTGTATGAGTATGAGTATGAGTATGAGTATGAGTATGAGTATGATTATGAGTATGAGTATGAGTATGAGTATGAGTATGAGTATGAGTATGAGTATGAGTATGAGTATGAGAATGAGTATGAGTATGAGTATGAGTATGAGTATGAGAATGAGTGTGTGTATGAGTATGAGTATGAGTGTGAGTGAGTATGAGTATGAGTTTGAGTATGAGTATGAGTATGAGTATGAGTATGAGTATGAGTATGAGTATGAGAATGAGTGTGTGTATGAGTATGAGTATGAGTGTGAGTGTGAGTATGAGTGTGAGTATGAGTATGAGTATGAGTATGCGTATGTGTATGAGTATGAGTATGATTATGAGTATGAGTATGAGTATGAGTATGCGTATGAGTATGAGTATGAGTAAGAGTATGAGTATGGGTATGAGTATGAGTATGAGTATGAGTATGAGTATGGGTATGGGTATGGGTATGGGTATGGGCATGAGTATGAGTATGAGTATGAGTATGAGTATGAGTATGAGTATGAGTATGAGTATGTGTGTGAGTATGGGTATGAGTATGAGTATGAGTATGAGTATTAGTATGAGTATGAGTATGAACATGAGCATGAGTATGAGTATGTGTATGGATATGAGTATGATTATGAGTATGAGTATGAGTATGAGTATGAGCATGGGTATGAGTAAGAGCATGAGTATGAGTATCAGTATGAGTAGGAGTAGGAGTATGAGTATGTGTATGAGTATGAGTATGAGTATGAGTATGAGTATGAGTATGAATATGAGTATGAGTATGAGTATGAGTTTGAGTATGAGTATGAGTATGAGTATGAGTATGAGTATGAGTATGAGAATGAGTGTGAGTATGAGTATGAGTTTGAGTATGAGTATGAGTATGAGTATGAGTATGAGTTTGAGTATGAGTATGAGTATGAGTATGAGTATGAGTATGAGTATGAGTATGAGTATGAGTATGAGTATGAGAATGAGTGTGTGTATGAGTATGAGTATGAGTGTGAGTGTGAGTATGAGTGTGAGTATGAGTATGAGTATGCGTATGCGTATGCGTATGACTATGAGTATGAGTATGATTATGAGTATGAGTATGAGTATGAGTATATGAATGAGTGTGAGCATGATTATGAGTATGAGTATGAGTATGAGTATGAGCATGGGTATGAGTAAGAGCATGAGTATGAGTATCAGTATGAGTAGGAGTAGGAGTATGAGTATGTGTATGAGTATGAGTATGAGTATGAGTATGAGTATGAGTATGAGTTTGAGTATGAGTATGAGTATGAGTATGAGTATGAGCATGAGCATGCGTATGAGTATGAGTATGAGTATGAGTATGAGTATGAGTATGAGTATGAGTATGAGTATGAATATGTGTATGAGTATGAGTATGAGTATGAGTATGAGTATGAGTATGAGTATGAGTATGAACATGAGCATGAGCATGAGTATGTGTATGAGAATGAGTATGAGTATGAGTATGAGTATGAGTATGAGTATGAGTATGAACATGAGCATGAGTATGAGTATGTGTATGGATATGAGTATGATTATGAGTATGAGTATGAGTATGAGTATATGAATGAGTGTGAGTATGAGTATGAGTATGAGTATGAGTATGAGTATGAGTATGAGAATGAGTGTGTGTATGAGTATGAGTATGAGTGTGAGTGTGAGTATGAGTGTGAGTATGAGTATGAGTATGAGTATGCGTATGTGTATGAGTATGAGTATGATTATGAGTATGAGTATGAGTATGAGTATGAGTATGAGTATGAGTATGAGTAAGAGTATGAGTATGGGTATGAGTATGAGTATGAGTATGAGTATGGGTATGGGTATGGGTATGGGCATGAGTATGAGTATGAGTATGAGTATGAGTATGAGTATGAGTATGAGTATGAGTATGTGTATGAGTATGGGTATGAGTATGAGTATGAGTATTAGTATGAGTATGAGTATGAACATGAGCATGAGTATGAGTATGTGTATGGATATGAGTATGATTATGAGTATGAGTATGAGTACGAGTATGAGCATGGGTATGAGTAAGAGCATGAGTATGAGTATCAGTATGAGTAGGAGTAGGAGTATGAGTATGTGTATGAGTATGAGTATGAGTATGAGTATGAGTATGAGTATGAGTTTGAGTATGAGTATGAGTATGAGTATGAGTATGAGTATGAGTATGAGAATGAGTGTGAGTATGAGTATGAGTTTGAGTATGAGTATGAGTATGAGCATGGGTATGAGTAAGAGCATGACTATGAGTATCAGTATGAGTAGGAGTAGGAGTATGAGTATGTGTATGAGTATGAGTATGAGTATGAGTATGAGTATGAGTATGAGTATGAGTATGAGTTTGAGTATGAGTATGAGTATGAGCATGAGCATGCGTATGAGTATGAGTATGAGTATGAGTATGAGTATGAGTATGAGTATGAGTATGAGTATGAGTATGAATATGTGTATGAGTATGAGTATGAGTATGAGTATGAGTATGAGTATGAACATGAGCATGAGCATGAGTATGTGTATGAGAATGAGTATGAGTATGAGTATGAGTATGAGCATGAGTATGAGTATGAGTATGAGTACGAATATGAGTATGGGTATGAGTATGAGTATGAGTATGAGTATGGGAATGGGTATGGGTATGGGTATGGGTATGAGTATGAGTATGAGTATGCGTATGCGTATGCGTATGAATATGAGAATGAGAATGAGTATGAGTATGAGTATGAGTATGAGTATGAGTATGAGTATGAGTATGAGTATGAGTATGAGTATGAGTATGAGTATGAGTATGAGTATGAGTATGAGTATGAGTATGAGTATGAGTATGAGTGTGAGTATGAGTGTGAGTATGAGTATGAGTATGCGTATGTGTATGAGTATGAGTATGATTATGAGTATGAGTATGAGTATGAGTATGAGTATGAGTATGAGTTAGAGTATGAGTATGGGTATGAGTATGAGTATGAGTATGAGTATGAGTATGGGTATGGGTATGGGTATGGGCATGAGTATGAGTATGAGTATGAGTATGAGTATGAGTATGAGTATGTGTATGAGTATGGGTATGAGTATGAGTATGAGTATGAGTATGAGTATGAACATGAGCATGAGTATGAGTATGTGTATGGATATGAGTATGATTATGAGTATGAGTATGAGTATGAGTATCAGCATGGGTATGAGTAAGAGCATGAGTATGAGTATCAGTATGAGTAGGAGTAGGAGTATGAGTATGTGTATGAGTATGAGTATGAGTATGAGTATGAGTATGAGTATGAGTATGAGTTTGAGTATGAGTATGAGTATGAGTATGAGTATGAGTATGAGTATGAGTACGAGTATGAGAATGAGTGTGAGTATGAGTATGAGTTTGAGTATGAGTATGAGTATGAGTATGAGTTTGAGTATGAGTATGAGTATGAGTATGAGTATGAGTATGAGAATGAGTGTGTGTATGAGTATGAGTGTGAGTGTGAGTATGAGTGTGAGTATGAGTATGAGTATGCGTATGCGTATGAGTATGAGTATGAGTATGAGTATGATTATGAGTATGAGTATGAGTATGAGTATGAGTATGAGTATATGAATGAGTGTGAGTATGAGTATGAGTATGAGTATGAGTATGAGTATGAGTATGAGTATGTGTATGAGTATGAGTATGAGTATGAGTATGAGTATGAGTTTGAGTATGAGTATGAGTATGAGTATGAGTATGAGTATGAGTATGAGAATGAGTGTGTGTATGAGTATGAGTGTGAGTGTGAGTATGAGTGTGAGTATGAGTATGAGTATGCGTATGCGTATGAGTATGAGTATGAGTATGAGTATGATTATGAGTATGAGTATGAGTATGAGTATGAGTATGAGTATGAGTATATGAATGAGTGTGAGTATGAGTATGAGTATGAGTATGAGTATGAGTATGAGTATGTGTATGAGTATGAGTATGAGTATGAGTATGAGTATGAGTATGATTATGAGTATGAGTATGAGTATGAGTATGAGTATGAGTATGAGTATGAGTATGAGTATGAGTATGAGTATGAGAATGAGTATGAGTATGAGTATGAGTATGAGTATGAGAATGAGTGTGTGTATGAGTATGAGTATGAGTGTGAGTGAGTATGAGTATGAGTTTGAGTATGAGTATGAGTATGAGTATGAGTATGAGTATGAGTATGAGTATGAGAATGAGTGTGTGTATGAGTATGAGTATGAGTGTGAGTGTGAGTATGAGTGTGAGTATGAGTATGAGTATGAGTATGCGTATGTGTATGAGTATGAGTATGATTATGAGTATGAGTATGAGTATGAGTATGCGTATGAGTATGAGTATGAGTAAGAGTATGAGTATGGGTATGAGTATGAGTATGAGTATGAGTATGAGTATGGGTATGGGTATGGGTATGGGTATGGGCATGAGTATGAGTATGAGTATGAGTATGAGTATGAGTATGAGTATGAGTATGAGTATGTGTATGAGTATGGGTATGAGTATGAGTATGAGTATGAGTATTAGTATGAGTATGAGTATGAACATGAGCATGAGTATGAGTATGTGTATGGATATGAGTATGATTATGAGTATGAGTATGAGTATGAGTATGAGCATGGGTATGAGTAAGAGCATGAGTATGAGTATCAGTATGAGTAGGAGTAGGAGTATGAGTATGTGTATGAGTATGAGTATGAGTATGAGTATGAGTATGAGTATGAGTATGAGTATGAGTATGAGTTTGAGTATGAGTATGAGTATGAGTATGAGTATGAGTATGAGTATGAGAATGAGTGTGAGTATGAGTATGAGTTTGAGTATGAGTATGAGTATGAGTATGAGTATGAGTTTGAGTATGAGTATGAGTATGAGTATGAGTATGAGTATGAGTATGAGTATGAGTATGAGTATGAGTATGAGTATGAGAATGAGTGTGTGTATGAGTATGAGTATGAGTGTGAGTGTGAGTATGAGTGTGAGTATGAGTATGAGTATGAGTATGCGTATGCGTATGCGTATGACTATGAGTATGAGTATGATTATGAGTATGAGTATGAGTATGAGTATATGAATGAGTGTGAGTATGATTATGAGTATGAGTATGAGTATGAGTATGAGCATGGGTATGAGTAAGAGCATGAGTATGAGTATCAGTATGAGTAGGAGTAGGAGTATGAGTATGTGTATGAGTATGAGTATGAGTATGAGTATGAGTATGAGTATGAGTATGAGTTTGAGTATGAGTATGAGTATGAGTATGAGTATGAGTATGAGTATGAGTATGAGTATGAGAATGAGTGTGTGTATGAGTATGAGTATGAGTCTGAGTGTGAGTATGAGTGTGAGTATGAGTATGAGTATGAGTATGAGTATGCGTATGTGTATGAGTATGAGTATGAGTATGAGTATGAACATGAGCATGAGTATGAGTATGATTATGAGTATGAGTATGAGTATGAGTATGAGCATGGGTATGAGTAAGAGCATGAGTATGAGTATCAGTATGAGTAGGAGTAGGAGTATGAGTATGTGTATGAGTATGAGTATGAGTATGAGTATGAGTATGAGTATGAGTATGAGTTTGAGTATGAGTATGAGTATGAGTATGAGTATGAGTATGAGAATGAGTGTGAGTATGAGTATGAGTTTGAGTATGAGTATGAGTATGAGTATGAGTTTGAGTATGAGTATGAGTATGAGTATGAGTATGAGTATGAGTATGAGTATGAGTATGAGAATGAGTGTGTGTAAGAGTATGAGTATGAGTGTGAGTGTGAGTATGAGTGTGAGTATGAGTATGGGTATGCGTATGCGTATGACTATGAGTATGAGTATGATTATGAGTATGAGTATGAGTATGAGTATATGAATGAGTGTGAGTATGATTATGAGTATGAGTATGAGCATGGGTATGAGTAAGAGCATGAGTATGAGTATCAGTATGAGTAGGAGTAGGAGTATGAGTATGTGTATGAGTATGAGTATGAGTATGAGTATGAGTATGAGTATGAGTATGAGTATGAGTATGAGTTTGAGTATGAGTATGAGTATGAGTATGAGCATGAGCATGCGTATGAGTATGAGTATGAGTATGAGTATGAGTATGAGTATGAGTATGAGTATGAGTATGAGTATGAGTATGAATATGTGTATGAGTATGAGTATGAGTATGAGTATGAGTATGAGTATGAACATGAGCATGAGCATGAGCATGAGTATGTGTATGAGAATGAGTATGAGTATGAGTATGAGTATGAGCATGAGTATGAGTATGAGTATGAGTACGAATATGAGTATGGGTATGAGTATGAGTATGAGTATGAGTATGGGAATGGGTATGGGTATGGGTATGGGTATGGGTATGGGTATGAGTATGAGTATGAGTATGCGTATGCGTATGCGTATGAATATGAGAATGAGTATGAGTATGAGTATGAGTATGAGTATGAGTATGAGTATGAGTATGAGTATGAGTATGAGTATGAGTATGAGTATGAGTATGAGTATGAGTATGAGTATGAGTATGAGTATGAGTATGAGTGTGAGTATGAGTGCGAGTATGAGTATGAGTATGAGTATGAGTATGAGTATGTGTATGAGTATGGGTATGAGTATGAGTATGAGTATGCATATGAGTATGAGTATGAGTATGATTATGAGTATGAGTATGAGTAAGAGTATGAGTATGGGTATGAGTATGAGTATGAGTATGGGTATGGGTATGGGTATGGGCATGAGTATGAGTATGAGTATGAGTATGAGTATGAGTATGAGTATGAGTATGAGTATGAGTATGAGTATGAGTATGTGTATGAGTATGAGTATGAGTGTGAGTATGAGTGTGAGTATGAGTATGAGTATGCGTATGTGTATGAGTATGAGTATGATTATGAGTATGAGTATGAGTATGAGTATGAGTATGAGTATGAGTATGAGTATGAGTAAGAGTATGAGTATGGGTATGAGTATGAGTATGAGTATGAGTATGGGTATGGGTATGGGTATGGGCATGAGTATGAGTATGAGTATGAGTATGAGTATGAGTATGAGTATGTGTATGAGTATGGGTATGAGTATGAGTATGAGTATGAGTATGAGTATGAGTATGAACATGAGCATGAGTATGAGTATGAGTATGAGTATGAGTATGAGTATGAGTATGAGTATGAGTATGAGTACGAGTATGAGTATGGGTATGAGTATGAGTATGAGTATGACTATGAGTATGAGTGTGAGTATGAGTATGAGTATGAGTATGTGTATGAGTGTAAGTATGAGTATGAGTATGAGTATGAGTATGAGTATGAGTATGAGTATGAGTATGAGTATGAGTATGAGTATGAGTACGAGTATGAGTATGAGTATGAGTATGAGTATGAGAATGAGTGTGTGTATGAGTATGAGTATGAGTGTGAGTGTGAGTATGAGTGTGAGTATGAGTATGAGTATGAGTATGCGTATGTGTATGAGTATGAGTATGAGTATGAGTATGAGTATGAGTATGAGTAAGAGTATGAGTATGGGTATGAGTATGAGTATGAGTATGAGTATGGGTATGGGTATGGGTATGGGCATGAGTGTGAGTATGAGTATGAGTATGAGTATGAGTATGAGTATGAGTATGAGTATGAGTATGTGTATGAGTATGGGTATGACTATGAGTATGAGTATGAGTATGAGTATGAGTATGAGTATGAGTATGAGTATGAACATGAGCATGAGTATGAGTATGTGTATGGATATGAGTATGATTATGAGTATGAGTATGAGTATGAGTATGAGCATGGGTATGAGTAAGAGCATGAGTATGAGTATCAGTATGAGTAGGAGTAGGAGTATGAGTATGTGTATGAGTATGAGTATGAGTATGAGTATGAGTATGAGTATGTGTATGAGTATGAGTTTGAGTATGATTATGAGTATGAGTATGAGTATGAGTATATGAATGAGTGTGAGTATGATTATGAGTATGAGTATGAGTATGAGTATGAGCATGGGTATGAGTAAGAGCATGACTATGAGTATCAGTATGAGTAGGAGTAGGAGTATGAGTATGTGTATGAGTATGAGTATGAGTATGAGTATGAGTATGAGTATGAGTATGAGTATGAGTTTGAGTATGAGTATGAGTATGAGCATGAGCATGCGTATGAGTATGAGTATGAGTATGAGTATGAGTATGAGTATGAGTATGAGTATGAATATGTGTATGAGTATGAGTATGAGTATGAGTATGAGTATGAGTATGAACATGAGCATGAGCATGAGTATGTGTATGAGAATGAGTATGAGTATGATTATGAGTATGAGCATGAGTATGAGTATGAGTATGAGTACGAATATGAGTATGGGTATGAGTATGAGTATGAGTATGAGTATGGGAATGGGTGTGGGTATGGGTATGGGTATGAGTATGAGTATGAGTATGCGTATGCGTATGCGTATGAATATGAGAATGAGTATGAGTATGAGTATGAGTATGAGTATGAGTATGAGTATGAGTATGAGTATGAGTATGAGTATGAGTATGAGTATGAGTATGAGTATGAGTATGAGTATGAGTATGAGTATGAGTATGAGTGTGAGTATGAGTGTGAGTATGAGTATGAGTATGCGTATGTGTATGAGTATGAGTATGATTATGAGTATGAGTATGAGTATGAGTATGAGTATGAGTATGAGTTAGAGTATGAGTATGGGTATGAGTATGAGTATGAGTATGAGTATGAGTATGGGTATGGGTATGGGTATGGGCATGAGTATGAGTATGAGTATGAGTATGAGTATGAGTATGAGTATGTGTATGAGTATGGGTATGAGTATGAGTATGAGTATGAGTATGAGTATGAACATGAGCATGAGTATGAGTATGTGTATGGATATGAGTATGATTATGAGTATGAGTATGAGTATGAGTATCAGCATGGGTATGAGTAAGAGCATGAGTATGAGTATCAGTATGAGTAGGAGTAGGAGTATGAGTATGTGTATGAGTATGAGTATGAGTATGAGTATGAGTATGAGTATGAGTTTGAGTATGAGTATGAGTATGAGTATGAGTATGAGTATGAGTATGAGTACGAGTATGAGAATGAGTGTGAGTATGAGTATGAGTTTGAGTATGAGTATGAGTATGAGTATGAGTTTGAGTATGAGTATGAGTATGAGTATGAGTATGAGTATGAGTATGAGAATGAGTGTGTGTATGAGTATGAGTGTGAGTGTGAGTATGAGTGTGAGTATGAGTATGAGTATGCGTATGCGTATGAGTATGAGTATGAGTATGAGTATGATTATGAGTATGAGTATGAGTATGAGTATGAGTATGAGTATATGAATGAGTGTGAGTATGAGTATGAGTATGAGTATGAGTATGAGTATGTGTATGAGTATGAGTATGAGTATGAGTATGAGTATGATTATGAGTATGAGTATGAATATGAGTATGAGTATGAGTATGAGTATGAGTATGAGTATGAGTATGAACATGAGCATGAGCATGAGTATGTGTATGAGAATGAGTATGAGTATGAGTATGAGTATGAGCATGAGTATGAGTATGAGTATGAGTACGAATATGAGTATGGGTATGAGTATGAGTATGAGTATGAGTATGGAAATGGGTATGGGTATGGGTATGGGTATGAGTATGAGTATGAGTATGCGTATGCGTATGCGTATGAATATGAGAATGAGTATGAGTATGAGTATGAGTATGAGTATGAGTATGAGTATGAGTATGAGTATGAGTATGAGTATGAGTATGAGTATGAGTATGAGTATGAGTATGAGTGTGAGTATTAGTATGAGTATGAGTATGAGTATGAGTATGAGTATGAGTATGAGTGTGAGTATGAGTGTGAGTATGAGTATGAGTATGCGTATGTGTATGAGTATGAGTATGATTATGAGTATGAGTATGAGTATGAGTATGAGTATGAGTATGAGTATGAGTTAGAGTATGAGTATGGGTATGAGTATGAGTATGAGTATGAGTATGAGTATGAGTATGGGTATGGGTATGGGTATGGGTATGGGCATGAGTATGAGTATGAGTATGAGTATGAGTATGAGAATGAGTGTGTGTATGAGTATGAGTATGAGTGTGAGTGTGAGTATGAGTGTGAGTATGAGTATGAGTATGAGTATGCGTATGTGTATGAGTATGAGTATGATTATGAGTATGAGTATGAGTATGAGTATGCGTATGAGTATGAGTATGAGTAAGAGTATGAGTATGAGTATGAGTATGAGTTTGAGTATGAGTATGAGTATGAGTATGAGTATGAGTATGAGTACGAGTATGAGAATGAGTGTGAGTATGAGTATGAGTTTGAGTATGAGTATGAGTATGAGTATGAGTTTGAGTATGAGTATGAGTATGAGTATGAGTATGAGTATGAGTATGAGAATGAGTGTGTGTATGAGTATGAGTGTGAGTGTGAGTATGAGTGTGAGTATGAGTATGAGTATGCGTATGCGTATGAGTATGAGTATGAGTATGAGTATGATTATGAGTATGAGTATGAGTATGAGTATGAGTATGAGTATGAGTATATGAATGAGTGTGAGTATGAGTATGAGTATGAGTATGAGTATGTGTATGAGTATGAGTATGTGTATGAGTATGAGTATGAGTATGAGTATGAGTATGAGTATGATTATGAGTATGAGTATGAGTATGAGTATGAGTATGAGTATGAGTATGAGTATGAGTATGAGTATGAGAATGAGTATGAGTATGAGTATGAGTATGAGTATGAGAATGAGTGTGTGTATGAGTATGAGTATGAGTGTGAGTGAGTATGAGTATGAGTTTGAGTATGAGTATGAGTATGAGTATGAGTATGAGTATGAGTATGAGAATGAGTGTGTGTATGAGTATGAGTATGAGTGTGAGTGTGAGTATGAGTGTGAGTATGAGTATGAGTATGAGTATGCGTATGTGTATGAGTATGAGTATGATTATGAGTATGAGTATGAGTATGAGTATGCGTATGAGTATGAGTATGAGTAAGAGTATGAGTATGGGTATGAGTATGAGTATGAGTATGAGTATGAGTATGGGTATGGGTATGGGTATGGGTATGGGCATGAGTATGAGTATGAGTATGAGTATGAGTATGAGTATGAGTATGAGTATGAGTATGAGTATGTGTATGAGTATGGGTATGAGTATGAGTATGAGTATGAGTATTAGTATGAGTATGAGTATGAACATGAGCATGAGTATGAGTATGTGTATGGATATGATTATGAGTATTAGTATGAGTATGAGTATGAACATGAGCATGAGTATGAGTATGTGTATGGATATGAGTATGATTATGAGTATGAGTATGAGTATGAGTATGAGCATGGGTATGAGTAAGAGCATGAGTATGAGTATCAGTATGAGTAGGAGTAGGAGTATGAGTATGTGTATGAGTATGAGTATGAGTATGAGTATGAGTATGAGTATGAGTATGAGTATGAGTATGAGTTTGAGTATGAGTATGAGTATGAGTATGAGTATGAGTATGAGTATGAGAATGAGTGTGAGTATGAGTATGAGTTTGAGTATGAGTATGAGTATGAGTATGAGTATGAGTTTGAGTATGAGTATGAGTATGAGTATGAGTATGAGTATGAGTATGAGTATGAGTATGAGTATGAGTATGAGAATGAGTGTGTGTATGAGTATGAGTATGAGTGTGAGTGTGAGTATGAGTGTGAGTATGAGTATGAGTATGCGTATGCGTATGCGTATGACTATGAGTATGAGTATGATTATGAGTATGAGTATGAGTATGAGTATATGAATGAGTGTGAGTATGATTATGAGTATGAGTATGAGTATGAGTATGAGCATGGGTATGAGTAAGAGCATGAGTATGAGTATCAGTATGAGTAGGAGTAGGAGTATGAGTATGTGTATGAGTATGAGTATGAGTATGAGTATGAGTATGAGTATGAGTTTGAGTATGAGTATGAGTATGAGTATGAGTATGAGCATGAGCATGCGTATGAGTATGAGTATGAGTATGAGTATGAGTATGAGTATGAGTATGAGTATGAGTATGAATATGTGTATGAGTATGAGTATGAGTATGAGTATGAGTATGAGTATGAGTATGAGTATGAACATGAGCATGAGCATGAGTATGTGTATGAGAATGAGTATGAGTATGAGTATGAGTATGAGTATGAGTATGAGTATGAACATGAGCATGAGTATGAGTATGTGTATGGATATGAGTATGATTATGAGTATGAGTATGAGTATGAGTATATGAATGAGTGTGAGTATGAGTATGAGTATGAGTATGAGTATGAGTATGAGTATGTGTATGAGTATGAGTATGAGTATGAGTATGATTATGAGTATGAGTATGAGTATGAGTATGAGTATGAGTATGAGAATGAGTATGAGTATGAGTATGAGTATGAGTATGAGAATGAGTGTGTGTATGAGTATGAGTATGAGTGTGAGTGAGTATGAGTATGAGTTTGAGTATGAGTATGAGTATGAGTATGAGTATGAGTATGAGTATGAGTATGAGTATGAGTATGAGTATGAGTATGAGTATGAGAATGAGTGTGTGTATGAGTATGAGTATGAGTGTGAGTGTGAGTATGAGTGTGAGTATGAGTATGAGTATGAGTATGCGTATGTGTATGAGTATGAGTATGATTATGAGTATGAGTATGAGTATGAGTATGAGTATGAGTATGAGTATGAGTAAGAGTATGAGTATGGGTATGAGTATGAGTATGAGTATGAGTATGGGTATGGGTATGGGTATGGGCATGAGTATGAGTATGAGTATGAGTATGAGTATGAGTATGAGTATGAGTATGAGTATGTGTATGAGTATGGGTATGAGTATGAGTATGAGTATTAGTATGAGTATGAGTATGAACATGAGCATGAGTATGAGTATGTGTATGGATATGAGTATGATTATGAGTATGAGTATGAGTACGAGTATGAGCATGGGTATGAGTAAGAGCATGAGTATGAGTATCAGTATGAGTAGGAGTAGGAGTATGAGTATGTGTATGAGTATGAGTATGAGTATGAGTATGAGTATGAGTATGAGTATGAGTATGAGTTTGAGTATGAGTATGAGTATGAGTATGAGTATGAGTATGAGTATGAGAATGAGTGTGAGTATGAGTATGAGTTTGAGTATGAGTATGAGTATGAGCATGGGTATGAGTAAGAGCATGACTATGAGTATCAGTATGAGTAGGAGTAGGAGTATGAGTATGTGTATGAGTATGAGTATGAGTATGAGTATGATTATGAGTATGAGTATGAGTATGAGTATGAGTATGAGTATGAGTTAGAGTATGAGTATGGGTATGAGTATGAGTATGAGTATGAGTATGAGTATGGGTATGGGTATGGGTATGGGCATGAGTATGAGTATGAGTATGAGTATGAGTATGAGTATGAGTATGTGTATGAGTATGGGTATGAGTATGAGTATGAGTATGAGTATGAGTATGAACATGAGCATGAGTATGAGTATGTGTATGGATATGAGTATGATTATGAGTATGAGTATGAGTATGAGTATCAGCATGGGTATGAGTAAGAGCATGAGTATGAGTATCAGTATGAGTAGGAGTAGGAGTATGAGTATGTGTATGAGTATGAGTATGAGTATGAGTATGAGTATGAGTATGAGTATGAGTTTGAGTATGAGTATGAGTATGAGTATGAGTATGAGTATGAGTATGAGTACGAGTATGAGAATGAGTGTGAGTATGAGTATGAGTTTGAGTATGAGTATGAGTATGAGTATGAGTTTGAGTATGAGTATGAGTATGAGTATGAGTATGAGTATGAGTATGAGTATGAGAATGAGTGTGTGTATGAGTATGAGTGTGAGTGTGAGTATGAGTGTGAGTATGAGTATGAGTATGCGTATGCGTATGAGTATGAGTATGAGTATGAGTATGATTATGAGTATGAGTATGAGTATGAGTATGAGTATGAGTATATGAATGAGTGTGAGTATGAGTATGAGTATGAGTATGAGTATGAGTATGAGTATGTGTATGAGTATGAGTATGAGTATGAGTATGAGTTTGAGTATGAGTATGAGTATGAGTATGAGTATGAGTATGAGTATGAGAATGAGTGTGTGTATGAGTATGAGTGTGAGTGTGAGTATGAGTGTGAGTATGAGTATGAGTATGCGTATGCGTATGAGTATGAGTATGAGTATGAGTATGATTATGAGTATGAGTATGAGTATGAGTATGAGTATGAGTAGGAGTATATGAATGAGTGTGAGTATGAGTATGAGTATGAGTATGAGTATGAGTATGAGTATGTGTATGAGTATGAGTATGAGTATGAGTATGAGTATGAGTATGATTATGAGTATGAGTATGAGTATGAGTATGAGTATGAGTATGAGTATGAGTATGAGTATGAGTATGAGAATGAGTATGAGTATGAGTATGAGTATGAGTATGAGAATGAGTGTGTGTATGAGTATGAGTATGAGTGTGAGTGAGTATGAGTATGAGTTTGAGTATGAGTATGAGTATGAGTATGAGTATGAGTATGAGTATGAGTATGAGAATGAGTGTGTGTATGAGTATGAGTATGAGTGTGAGTGTGAGTATGAGTGTGGGTATGAGTATGAGTATGAGTATGCGTATGTGTATGAGTATGAGTATGATTATGAGTATGAGTATGAGTATGAGTATGCGTATGAGTATGAGTATGAGTAACAGTATGAGTATGGGTATGAGTATGAGTATGAGTATGAGTATGAGTATGGGTATGGGTATGGGTATGGGTATGGGCATGAGTATGAGTATGAGTATGAGTATGAGTATGAGTATGAGTATGAGTATGAGTATGTGTATGAGTATGGGTATGAGTATGAGTATGAGTATGAGTATTAGTATGAGTATGAGTATGAACATGAGCATGAGTATGAGTATGTGTATGGATATGAGTATGATTATGAGTATGAGTATGAGTATGAGTATGAGCATGGGTATGAGTAAGAGCATGAGTATGAGTATCAGTATGAGTAGGAGTAGGAGTATGAGTATGTGTATGAGTATGAGTATGAGTATGAGTATGAGTATGAGTATGAGTATGAGTATGAGTATGAGTTTGAGTATGAGTATGAGTATGAGTATGAGTATGAGTATGAGTATGAGAATGAGTGTGAGTATGAGTATGAGTTTGAGTATGAGTATGAGTATGAGTATGAGTATGAGTTTGAGTATGAGTATGAGTATGAGTATGAGTATGAGTATGAGTATGAGTATGAGTATGAGTATGAGTATGAGAATGAGTGTGTGTATGAGTATGAGTATGAGTGTGAGTGTGAGTATGAGTGTGAGTATGAGTATGAGTATGCGTATGCGTATGCGTATGACTATGAGTATGAGTATGATTATGAGTATGAGTATGAGTATGAGTATATGAATGAGTGTGAGTATGATTATGAGTATGAGTATGAGTATGAGTATGAGCATGGGTATGAGTAAGAGCATGAGTATGAGTATCAGTATGAGTAGGAGTAGGAGTATGAGTATGTGTATGAGTATGAGTATGAGTATGAGTATGAGTATGAGTATGAGTATGAGTTTGAGTATGAGTATGAGTATGAGTATGAGTATGAGTATGAGTATGAGTATGAGTATGAGAATGAGTGTGTGTATGAGTATGAGTATGAGTCTGAGTGTGAGTATGAGTGTGAGTATGAGTATGAGTATGAGTATGAGTATGCGTATGTGTATGAGTATGAGTATGATTATGAGTATGAGTATGAGTATGAGTATGAGTATGAGTATGAGTATGAGTAAGAGTATGAGTATGGGTATGAGTATGAGTATGAGTATGAGTATGGGTATGGGTATGGGTATGGGCATGAGTATGAGTATGAGTATGAGTATGAGTATGAGTATGAGTATGTGTATGAGTATGGGTATGAGTATGAGTATGGGTATGAGTATGAGTATGAACATGAGCATGAGTATGAGTATGTGTATGGATCTGAGTATGATTATGAGTATGAGTATGAGCATGGGTATGAGTAAGAGCATGAGTATGAGTATCAGTATGAGTAGGAGTAGGAGTATGAGTATGAGTATGTGTATGAGTATGAGTGTGAGTATGAGTATGAGTATGAGTATGAGTATGAGTATGAGTTTGAGTATGAGTATGAGTATGAGTATGAACATGAGTATGAGTATGAGTATGAGTATGAGTATGAGTATGAGTATGAGTATGAGTATGTGTATGAGTATGGGTATGAGTATGAGTATGAGTATGAGTATTAGTATGAGTATGAGTATGAACATGAGCATGAGTATGAGTATGTGTATGGATATGAGTATGATTATGAGTATGAGTATGAGTATGAGTATGAGCATGGGTATGAGTAAGAGCATGAGTATGAGTATCAGTATGAGTAGGAGTAGGAGTATGAGTATGTGTATGAGTATGAGTATGAGTATGAGTATGAGTATGAGTATGAGTATGAGTATGAGTATGAGTTTGAGTATGAGTATGAGTATGAGTATGAGTATGAGTATGAGTATGAGAATGAGTGTGAGTATGAGTATGAGTTTGAGTATGAGTATGAGTATGAGTATGAGTATGAGTTTGAGTATGAGTATGAGTATGAGTATGAGTATGAGTATGAGTATGAGTATGAGTATGAGTATGAGTATGAGAATGAGTGTGTGTATGAGTATGAGTATGAGTGTGAGTGTGAGTATGAGTGTGAGTATGAGTATGAGTATGCGTATGCGTATGCGTATGACTATGAGTATGAGTATGATTATGAGTATGAGTATGAGTATGAGTATATGAATGAGTGTGAGTATGATTATGAGTATGAGTATGAGTATGAGTATGAGCATGGGTATGAGTAAGAGCATGAGTATGAGTATCAGTATGAGTAGGAGTAGGAGTATGAGTATGTGTATGAGTATGAGTATGAGTATGAGTATGAGTATGAGTATGAGTATGAGTTTGAGTATGAGTATGAGTATGAGTATGAGTATGAGTATGAGTATGAGTATGAGTATGAGAATGAGTGTGTGTATGAGTATGAGTATGAGTCTGAGTGTGAGTATGAGTGTGAGTATGAGTATGAGTATGAGTATGAGTATGCGTATGTGTATGAGTATGAGTATGATTATGAGTATGAGTATGAGTATGAGTATGAGTATGAGTATGAGTATGAGTAAGAGTATGAGTATGGGTATGAGTATGAGTATGAGTATGAGTATGGGTATGGGTATGGGTATGGGCATGAGTATGAGTATGAGTATGAGTATGAGTATGAGTATGAGTATGTGTATGAGTATGGGTATGAGTATGAGTATGGGTATGAGTATGAGTATGAACATGAGCATGAGTATGAGTATGTGTATGGATATGAGTATGATTATGAGTATGAGTATGAGCATGGGTATGAGTAAGAGCATGAGTATGAGTATCAGTATGAGTAGGAGTAGGAGTATGAGTATGAGTATGTGTATGAGTATGAGTGTGAGTATGAGTATGAGTATGAGTATGAGTATGAGTATGAGTTTGAGTATGAGTATGAGTATGAGTATGAACATGAGCATGAGTATGAGTATGTGTATGAGTATGAGTATGAGCCTGAATATGAGTATGAGTATGAGTATGAGCATGGGTATGAGCATGAGCATGCGTATGAGTATGAGTATGAGTATGAGTATGAGTATGAGTATGAGTATGTGTATGAATATGGGTATGAGTATGAGTATGAGTATGAGTATGAGTATGAGTATCTGTATGAGTATGGGTATGAGTATGAGTATGAGTATGAGTATGAGTATGAGTATGAACATGAGCATGAGTATGAGTATGATTATGAGTATGAGTATGAGTATGAGTATGAGCATGGGTATGAGTAAGAGCATGAGTATGAGTATCAGTATGAGTAGGAGTAGGAGTATGAGTATGTGTATGAGTATGAGTATGAGTATGAGTATGAGTATGAGTATGAGTATGAGTTTGAGTATGAGTATGAGTATGAGTATGAGTATGAGTATGAGAATGAGTGTGAGTATGAGTATGAGTTTGAGTATGAGTATGAGTATGAGTATGAGTTTGAGTATGAGTATGAGTATGAGTATGAGTATGAGTATGAGTATGAGTATGAGTATGAGAATGAGTGTGTGTAAGAGTATGAGTATGAGTGTGAGTGTGAGTATGAGTGTGAGTATGAGTATGGGTATGCGTATGCGTATGACTATGAGTATGAGTATGATTATGAGTATGAGTATGAGTATGAGTATATGAATGAGTGTGAGTATGATTATGAGTATGAGTATGAGCATGGGTATGAGTAAGAGCATGAGTATGAGTATCAGTATGAGTAGGAGTAGGAGTATGAGTATGTGTATGAGTATGAGTATGAGTATGAGTATGAGTATGAGTATGAGTATGAGTATGAGTTTGAGTATGAGTATGAGTATGAGTATGAGCATGAGCATGCGTATGAGTATGAGTATGAGTATGAGTATGAGTATGAGTATGAGTATGAGTATGAGTATGAGTATGAGTATGAATATGTGTATGAGTATGAGTATGAGTATGAGTATGAGTATGAGTATGAACATGAGCATGAGCATGAGCATGAGTATGTGTATGAGAATGAGTATGAGTATGAGTATGAGTATGAGCATGAGTATGAGTATGAGTATGAGTACGAATATGAGTATGGGTATGAGTATGAGTATGAGTATGAGTATGGGAATGGGTATGGGTATGGGTATGGGTATGGGTATGAGTATGAGTATGAGTATGCGTATGCGTATGCGTATGAATATGAGAATGAGTATGAGTATGAGTATGAGTATGAGTATGAGTATGAGTATGAGTATGAGTATGAGTATGAGTATGAGTATGAGTATGAGTATGAGTATGAGTATGAGTATGAGTATGAGTATGAGTATGAGTGTGAGTATGAGTGCGAGTATGAGTATGAGTATGAGTATGAGTATGAGTATGTGTATGAGTATGGGTATGAGTATGAGTATGAGTATGCATATGAGTATGAGTATGAGTATGATTATGAGTATGAGTATGAGTAAGAGTATGAGTATGGGTATGAGTATGAGTATGAGTATGGGTATGGGTATGGGTATGGGCATGAGTATGAGTATGAGTATGAGTATGAGTATGAGTATGAGTATGAGTATGAGTATGAGTATGAGTATGAGTATGAGTATGTGTATGAGTATGAGTATGAGTGTGAGTATGAGTGTGAGTATGAGTATGAGTATGCGTATGTGTATGAGTATGAGTATGATTATGAGTATGAGTATGAGTATGAGTATGAGTATGAGTATGAGTATGAGTATGAGTAAGAGTATGAGTATGGGTATGAGTATGAGTATGAGTATGAGTATGGGTATGGGTATGGGTATGGGCATGAGTATGAGTATGAGTATGAGTATGAGTATGAGTATGAGTATGTGTATGAGTATGGGTATGAGTATGAGTATGAGTATGAGTATGAGTATGAGTATGAACATGAGCATGAGTATGAGTATGAGTATGAGTATGAGTATGAGTATGAGTATGAGTATGAGTATGAGTACGAGTATGAGTATGGGTATGAGTATGAGTATGAGTATGACTATGAGTATGAGTGTGAGTATGAGTATGAGTATGAGTATGTGTATGAGTGTAAGTATGAGTATGAGTATGAGTATGAGTATGAGTATGAGTATGAGTATGAGTATGAGTATGAGTATGAGTATGAGTATGAGTATATGAATGAGTGTGAGTATGAGTATGAGTATGAGTATGAGTATGAGTATGAGTATGAGTATGAGTATGAGTATGAGTGTGAGTATGAGTATGAGTATGAGTATGTGTATGAGTGTAAGTATGAGTATGAGTATGAGTATGAGTATGAGTATGTGTATGAGTATGAGTATGAGTATGAGTATGAGTATGAGTATGAGTATGAGTATGAACATGAGCATGAGTATGAGTATGTGTATGAGTATGAGTATGAGCCTGAATATGAGTATGAGTATGAGTATGAGCATGGGTATGAGCATGAGCATGCGTATGAGTATGAGTATGAGTATGAGTATGAGTATGAGTATGAGTATGTGTATGAATATGGGTATGAGTATGAGTATGAGTATGAGTATGAGTATGCGTATGAGTATGAGTATGAGTATGATTATGAGTATGAGTATGAGTATGAGTATGAGTATGAGTATGAGTATGAGTACGAGTATGAGTATGGGTATGAGTATGAGTATGAGTATGAGTATGGGTATGGGTATGGGTATGGGTATGAGTATGAGTATGAGTATGCGTATGCGTATGCGTATGAATATGAGAATGAGTATGAGTATTAGTATGAGTATGAGTATGAGTATGAGTATGAGTATGTGTATGAGTATGAGTATGAGTATGAGTATGAGTATGAGTATGAGTATGAGTATAAGTATGAGTATGAGTATGAGTATGAGTATGAGTATGAGTATGAGTATGAGTATGAGTATGAGTATGAGTATGAGTATGAGTATGAGTATGAGTATGAGTGTGAGTATGAGTGTGAGTATGAGTATGAGTATGCGTATGTGTATGAGTATGAGTATGATTATGAGTATGAGTATGAGTATGAGTATGAGTATGAGTATGAGTTAGAGTATGAGTATGGGTATGGGTATGAGTATGAGTATGAGTATGAGTATGAGTATGAGTATGAGTATGAGTATGAGTATGAGTATGAGTATGAGTATGAGTATGAGTATGAGTATGTGTATGAGTATGAGTATGAGTGTGAGTATGAGTGTGAGTATGAGTATGAGTATGCGTATGTGTATGAGTATGAGTATGATTATGAGTATGAGTATGAGTATGAGTATGAGTATGAGTATGAGTATGAGTATGAGTATGAGTAAGAGTATGAGTATGGGTATGAGTATGAGTATGAGTATGAGTATGGGTATGAGTATGAGTATGAGTATGAGTATGAGTATGAGTATGAGTAAGAGTATGAGTATGAGTATGAGTATGAGTATGAGTATGAGTATGAGTATGAGTATGAGTATGTGTATGAGTATGAGTATGAGTGTGAGTATGAGTGTGAGTGTGAGTATGAGTATGAGTATGAGGATGAGTATGTGTATGAGTGTAAGTATGAGTATGAGTATGAGTATGAGTATGAGTATGAGTATGAGTATGAGTATGAGTAAGAGTATGAGTATGGGTATGAGTATGAGTATGAGTATGAGTATGGGTATGGGTATGGGTATGGGCATGAGTATGAGTATGAGTATGAGTATGAGTATGAGTATGAGTATGAGTATGAGTATGAGTATGTGTATGAGTATGGGTATGAGTATGAGTATGAGTATGAGTATGAGTATGAGTATGAACATGAGCATGAGTATGAGTATGAGTATGAGTATGAGTATGAGTATGAGTATGAGTATGAGTATGAGTACGAGTATGAGTATGGGTATGAGTATGAGTATGACTATGAGTATGAGTGTGAGTATGAGTATGAGTATGAGTATGTGTATGAGTGTAAGTATGAGTATGAGTATGAGTATGAGTATGAGTATGAATATGAGTATGAGTATGAGTATGAGTATGAGTATGAGTATGAGTATGAGTATGAGTATATGAATGAGTGTGAGTATGAGTATGAGTATGAGTATGAGTATGAGTATGAGTATGACTATGAGTATGAGTATGAGTGTGAGTATGAGTATGAGTATGAGGATGAGTATGTGTATGAGTGTAAGTATGAGTATGAGTATGAGTATGAGTATGAGTATGAGTATGAGTATGTGTATGAGTATGAGTATGAGTATGAGTATGAGTATGAGTATGAGTATGAACATGAGCATGAGTATGAGTATGTGTATGAGTATGAGTATGAGCCTGAATATGAGTATGAGTATGAGTATGAGCATGGGTATGAGCATGAGCATGCGTATGAGTATGAGTATGAGTATGAGTATGAGTATAAGTATGAGTATGAGTATGAGTATGAGTATGAGTATGAGTATGAGTATGAGTATGAGTATGAATATGTGTATGAGTATGAGTATGAGTATGAGTATGAGTATGAGTATGAACATGAGCATGAGCATGAGTATGTGTATGAGAATGAGTATGAGTATGAGTATGAGTATGAGCATGACTATGATTATGAGTATGAGTATGAGTATGAGTATGAGTATGAGTATGAGTATGAGTATGAGTATGAGTATGAGTATGAGTATGAGTGTGAGTATGAGTGTGAGTATGAGTATGAGTATGCGTATGTGTATGAGTATGAGTATGATTATGAGTATGAGTATGAGTATGAGTATGAGTATGAGTATGAGTTAGAGTATGAGTATGGGTATGGGTATGAGTATGAGTATGAGTATGAGTATGAGTATGAACATGAGCATGAGTATGAGTATGTGTATGAGTATGAGTATGAGCCTGAATATGAGTATGAGTATGAGTATGAGCATGGGTATGAGCATGAGCATGCGTATGAGTATGAGTATGAGTATGAGTATGAGTATAAGTATGAGTATGAGTATGAGTATGAGTATGAATATGTGTATGAGTATGAGTATGAGTATGAGTATGAGTATGAGTATGAACATGAGCATGAGCATGAGCATGAGTATGTGTATGAGAATGAGTATGAGTATGAGTATGAGTATGAGCATGAGTATGAGTATGAGTATGAGTACGAATATGAGTATGGGTATGAGTATGAGTATGAGTATGAGTATGGGAATGGGTATGGGTATGGGTATGGGTATGGGTATGAGTATGAGTATGAGTATGCGTATGCGTATGAGTATGAGTATGAGTTTGAGTATGAGTATGAGTATGAGTATGAGTATGAGTATGAGTATGAGAATGAGTGTGAGTATGAGTATGAGTTTGAGTATGAGTATGAGTATGAGTATGAGTATGAGTATGAACATGAGCATGAGTATGAGTATGTGTATGGATATGAGTATGATTATGAGTATGAGTATGAGTATGAGTATCAGCATGGGTATGAGTAAGAGCATGAGTATGAGTATCAGTATGAGTAGGAGTAGGAGTATGAGTATGTGTATGAGTATGAGTATGAGTATGAGTATGAGTATGAGTATGAGTATGAGTATGAGTTTGAGTATGAGTATGATTATGAGTATGAGTATGAGTATGAGTACGAGTATGAGAATGAGTGTGAGTATGAGTATGAGTTTGAGTATGAGTATGAGTATGAGTATGAGTTTGAGTATGAGTATGAGTATGAGTATGAGTATGTGTATGAGTATGAGTATGAGTATGAGTATGAGTATGAGTATGAGTATGAACATGAGCATGAGTATGAGTATGTGTATGAGTATGAGTATGAGCCTGAATATGAGTATGAGTATGAGTATGAGCATGGGTATGAGCATGAGCATGCGTATGAGTATGAGTATGAGTATGAGTATGAGTATAAGTATGAGTATGAGTATGAGTATGAGTATGAATATGTGTATGAGTATGAGTATGAGTATGAGTATGAGTATGAGTATGAACATGAGCATGAGCATGAGCATGAGTATGTGTATGAGAATGAGTATGAGTATGAGTATGAGTATGAGCATGAGTATGAGTATGAGTATGAGTACGAATATGAGTATGGGTATGAGTATGAGTATGAGTATGAGTATGGGAATGGGTATGGGTATGGGTATGGGTATGGGTATGAGTATGAGTATGAGTATGCGTATGCGTATGAGTATGAGTATGAGTTTGAGTATGAGTATGAGTATGAGTATGAGTATGAGTATGAGTATGAGAATGAGTGTGAGTATGAGTATGAGTTTGAGTATGAGTATGAGTATGAGTATGAGTATGAGTTTGAGTATGAGTATGAGTATGAGTATGAGTATGAGTATGAGTATGAGTATGAGTATGAGTATGAGTATGAGAATGAGTGTGTGTATGAGTATGAGTATGAGTGTGAGTGTGAGTATGAGTGTGAGTATGAGTATGAGTATGCGTATGCGTATGCGTATGACTATGAGTATGAGTATGATTATGAGTATGAGTATGAGTATGAGTATATGAATGAGTGTGAGTATGATTATGAGTATGAGTATGAGTATGAGTATGAGCATGGGTATGAGTAAGAGCATGAGTATGAGTATCAGTATGAGTAGGAGTAGGAGTATGAGTATGTGTATGAGTATGAGTATGAGTATGAGTATGAGTATGAGTATGAGTATGAGTTTGAGTATGAGTATGAGTATGAGTATGAGTATGAGTATGAGTATGAGTATGAGTATGAGAATGAGTGTGTGTATGAGTATGAGTATGAGTCTGAGTGTGAGTATGAGTGTGAGTATGAGTATGAGTATGAGTATGAGTATGCGTATGTGTATGAGTATGAGTATGATTATGAGTATGAGTATGAGTATGAGTATGAGTATGAGTATGAGTATGAGTAAGAGTATGAGTATGGGTATGAGTATGAGTATGAGTATGAGTATGGGTATGGGTATGGGTATGGGCATGAGTATGAGTATGAGTATGAGTATGAGTATGAGTATGAGTATGTGTATGAGTATGGGTATGAGTATGAGTATGGGTATGAGTATGAGTATGAACATGAGCATGAGTATGAGTATGTGTATGGATATGAGTATGATTATGAGTATGAGTATGAGCATGGGTATGAGTAAGAGCATGAGTATGAGTATCAGTATGAGTAGGAGTAGGAGTATGAGTATGAGTATGTGTATGAGTATGAGTGTGAGTATGAGTATGAGTATGAGTATGAGTATGAGTATGAGTTTGAGTATGAGTATGAGTATGAGTATGAACATGAGCATGAGTATGAGTATGTGTATGAGTATGAGTATGAGCCTGAATATGAGTATGAGTATGAGTATGAGTATGAGTATGAGTATGAGTATGAGTATGAGTATGAGTATGAGTATGAGTATGAATATGTGTATGAGTATGAGTATGAGTATGAGTATGAGTATGAGTATGAACATGAGCATGAGCATGAGCATGAGTATGTGTATGAGAATGAGTATGAGTATGAGTATGAGTATGAGCATGAGTATGAGTATGAGTATGAGTACGAATATGAGTATGGGTATGAGTATGAGTATGAGTATGAGTATGGGAATGGGTATGGGTATGGGTATGGGTATGGGTATGAGTATGAGTATGAGTATGCGTATGCGTATGCGTATGAATATGAGAATGAGTATGAGTATGAGTATGAGTATGAGTATGAGTATGAGTATGAGTATGAGTATGAGTATGAGTATGAGTATGAGTATGAGTATGAGTATGAGTATGAGTATGAGTATGAGTATGAGTATGAGTATGAGTGTGAGTATGAGTGCGAGTATGAGTATGAGTATGAGTATGAGTATGAGTATGTGTATGAGTATGGGTATGAGTATGAGTATGAGTATGCATATGAGTATGAGTATGAGTATGATTATGAGTATGAGTATGAGTAAGAGTATGAGTATGGGTATGAGTATGAGTATGAGTATGGGTATGGGTATGGGTATGGGCATGAGTATGAGTATGAGTATGAGTATGAGTATGAGTATGAGTATGAGTATGAGTATGAGTATGAGTATGAGTATGAGTATGTGTATGAGTATGAGTATGAGTGTGAGTATGAGTGTGAGTATGAGTATGAGTATGCGTATGTGTATGAGTATGAGTATGATTATGAGTATGAGTATGAGTATGAGTATGAGTATGAGTATGAGTATGAGTATGAGTAAGAGTATGAGTATGGGTATGAGTATGAGTATGAGTATGAGTATGGGTATGGGTATGGGTATGGGCATGAGTATGAGTATGAGTATGAGTATGAGTATGAGTATGAGTATGTGTATGAGTATGGGTATGAGTATGAGTATGAGTATGAGTATGAGTATGAGTATGAACATGAGCATGAGTATGAGTATGAGTATGAGTATGAGTATGAGTATGAGTATGAGTATGAGTATGAGTACGAGTATGAGTATGGGTATGAGTATGAGTATGAGTATGACTATGAGTATGAGTGTGAGTATGAGTATGAGTATGAGTATGTGTATGATTGTAAGTATGAGTATGAGTATGAGTATGAGTATGAGTATGAGTATGAGTATGAGTATGAGTATGAGTATGAGTATGAGTATATGAATGAGTGTGAGTATGAGTATGAGTATGAGTATGAGTATGAGTATGAGTATGAGTATGAGTATGAGTGTGAGTATGAGTATGAGTATGAGTATGTGTATGAGTGTAAGTATGAGTATGAGTATGAGTATGAGTATGAGTATGTGTATGAGTATGAGTATGAGTATGAGTATGAGTATGAGTATGAGTATGAGTATGAACATGAGCATGAGTATGAGTATGTGTATGAGTATGAGTATGAGCCTGAATATGAGTATGAGTATGAGTATGAGCATGGGTATGAGCATGAGCATGCGTATGAGTATGAGTATGAGTATGAGTATGAGTATGAGTATGAGTATGTGTATGAATATGGGTATGAGTATGAGTATGAGTATGAGTATGAGTATGCGTATGAGTATGAGTATGAGTATGATTATGAGTATGAGTATGAGTATGAGTATGAGTATGAGTATGAGTATGAGTACGAGTATGAGTATGGGTATGAGTATGAGTATGAGTATGAGTATGGGTATGGGTATGGGTATGGGTATGAGTATGAGTATGAGTATGCGTATGCGTATGCGTATGAATATGAGAATGAGTATGAGTATTAGTATGAGTATGAGTATGAGTATGAGTATGAGTATGTGTATGAGTATGAGTATGAGTATGAGTATGAGTATGAGTATGAGTATGAGTATAAGTATGAGTATGAGTATGAGTATGAGTATGAGTATGAGTATGAGTATGAGTATGAGTATGAGTATGAGTATGAGTATGAGTATGAGTATGAGTATGAGTGTGAGTATGAGTGTGAGTATGAGTATGAGTATGCGTATGTGTATGAGTATGAGTATGATTATGAGTATGAGTATGAGTATGAGTATGAGTATGAGTATGAGTTAGAGTATGAGTATGGGTATGGGTATGAGTATGAGTATGAGTATGAGTATGAGTATGAGTATGAGTATGAGTATGAGTATGAGTATGAGTATGAGTATGAGTATGAGTATGAGTATGTGTATGAGTATGAGTATGAGTGTGAGTATGAGTGTGAGTATGAGTATGAGTATGCGTATGTGTATGAGTATGAGTATGATTATGAGTATGAGTATGAGTATGAGTATGAGTATGAGTATGAGTATGAGTATGAGTATGAGTAAGAGTATGAGTATGGGTATGAGTATGAGTATGAGTATGAGTATGGGTATGAGTATGAGTATGAGTATGAGTATGAGTATGAGTATGAGTATGAGTAAGAGTATGAGTATGAGTATGAGTATGAGTATGAGTATGAGTATGAGTATGAGTATGAGTATGTGTATGAGTATGAGTATGAGTGTGAGTATGAGTGTGAGTGTGAGTATGAGTATGAGTATGAGGATGAGTATGTGTATGAGTGTAAGTATGAGTATGAGTATGAGTATGAGTATGAGTATGAGTATGAGTATGAGTATGAGTAAGAGTATGAGTATGGGTATGAGTATGAGTATGAGTATGAGTATGGGTATGGGTATGGGTATGGGCATGAGTATGAGTATGAGTATGAGTATGAGTATGAGTATGAGTATGAGTATGAGTATGAGTATGTGTATGAGTATGGGTATGAGTATGAGTATGAGTATGAGTATGAGTATGAGTATGAACATGAGCATGAGTATGAGTATGAGTATGAGTATGAGTATGAGTATGAGTATGAGTATGAGTATGAGTATGAGTACGAGTATGAGTATGGGTATGAGTATGAGTATGACTATGAGTATGAGTGTGAGTATGAGTATGAGTATGAGTATGTGTATGAGTGTAAGTATGAGTATGAGTATGAGTATGAGTATGAGTATGAATATGAGTATGAGTATGAGTATGAGTATGAGTATGAGTATGAGTATGAGTATGAGTATATGAATGAGTGTGAGTATGAGTATGAGTATGAGTATGAGTATGAGTATGAGTATGACTATGAGTATGAGTATGAGTGTGAGTATGAGTATGAGTATGAGGATGAGTATGTGTATGAGTGTAAGTATGAGTATGAGTATGAGTATGAGTATGAGTATGAGTATGAGTATGTGTATGAGTATGAGTATGAGTATGAGTATGAGTATGAGTATGAGTATGAACATGAGCATGAGTATGAGTATGTGTATGAGTATGAGTATGAGCCTGAATATGAGTATGAGTATGAGTATGAGCATGGGTATGAGCATGAGCATGCGTATGAGTATGAGTATGAGTATGAGTATGAGTATAAGTATGAGTATGAGTATGAGTATGAGTATGAGTATGAGTATGAGTATGAGTATGAGTATGAATATGTGTATGAGTATGAGTATGAGTATGAGTATGAGTATGAGTATGAACATGAGCATGAGCATGAGTATGTGTATGAGAATGAGTATGAGTATGAGTATGAGTATGAGCATGACTATGATTATGAGTATGAGTATGAGTATGAGTATGAGTATGAGTATGAGTATGAGTATGAGTATGAGTATGAGTATGAGTATGAGTATGAGTGTGAGTATGAGTGTGAGTATGAGTATGAGTATGCGTATGTGTATGAGTATGAGTATGATTATGAGTATGAGTATGAGTATGAGTATGAGTATGAGTATGAGTTAGAGTATGAGTATGGGTATGGGTATGAGTATGAGTATGAGTATGAGTATGAGTATGAGTATGAGTATGGGTATGGGTATGGGCATGAGTATGAGTATGAGTATGAGTATGAGTATGAGTATGTGTATGAGTATGGGTATGAGTATGAGTATGAGTATGAGTATGAGTATGAACATGAGCATGAGTATGAGTATGTGTATGGATATGAGTATGATTATGAGTATGAGTATGAGTATGAGTATCAGCATGGGTATGAGTAAGAGCATGAGTATGAGTATCAGTATGAGTAGGAGTAGGAGTATGAGTATGTGTATGAGTATGAGTATGAGTATGAGTATGAGTATGAGTATGAGTATGAGTTTGAGTATGAGTATGATTATGAGTATGAGTATGAGTATGAGTACGAGTATGAGAATGAGTGTGAGTATGAGTATGAGTTTGAGTATGAGTATGAGTATGAGTATGAGTTTGAGTATGAGTATGAGTATGAGTATGTGTATGAGTATGAGTATGAGTATGAGTATGAGTATGAGTATGAGTATGAACATGAGCATGAGTATGAGTATGTGTATGAGTATGAGTATGAGCCTGAATATGAGTATGAGTATGAGTATGAGCATGGGTATGAGCATGAGCATGCGTATGAGTATGAGTATGAGTATGAGTATGAGTATAAGTATGAGTATGAGTATGAGTATGAGTATGAGTATGAGTTTGAGTATGAGTATGAGTATGAGTATGAGCATGAGCATGCGTATGAGTATGAGTATGAGTATGAGTATGAGTATGAGTATGAGTATGAGTATGAGTATGAGTATGAATATGTGTATGAGTATGAGTATGAGTATGAGTATGAGTATGAGTATGAACATGAGCATGAGCATGAGCATGAGTATGTGTATGAGAATGAGTATGAGTATGAGTATGAGTATGAGCATGAGTATGAGTATGAGTATGAGTACGAATATGAGTATGGGTATGAGTATGAGTATGAGTATGAGTATGGGAATGGGTATGGGTATGGGTATGGGTATGGGTATGAGTATGAGTATGAGTATGCGTATGCGTATGAGTATGAGTATGAGTTTGAGTATGAGTATGAGTATGAGTATGAGTATGAGTATGAGTATGAGAATGAGTGTGAGTATGAGTATGAGTTTGAGTATGAGTATGAGTATGAGTATGAGTATGAGTTTGAGTATGAGTATGAGTATGAGTATGAGTATGAGTATGAGTATGAGTATGAGTATGAGTATGAGAATGAGTGTGTGTATGAGTATGAGTATGAGTGTGAGTGTGAGTATGAGTGTGAGTATGAGTATGAGTATGCGTATGCGTATGCGTATGACTATGAGTATGAGTATGATTATGAGTATGAGTATGAGTATGAGTATATGAATGAGTGTGAGTATGATTATGAGTATGAGTATGAGTATGAGTATGAGCATGGGTATGAGTAAGAGCATGAGTATGAGTATCAGTATGAGTAGGAGTAGGAGTATGAGTATGTGTATGAGTATGAGTATGAGTATGAGTATGAGTATGAGTATGAGTATGAGTTTGAGTATGAGTATGAGTATGAGTATGAGTATGAGTATGAGTATGAGTATGAGTATGAGAATGAGTGTGTGTATGAGTATGAGTATGAGTCTGAGTGTGAGTATGAGTGTGAGTATGAGTATGAGTATGAGTATGAGTATGCGTATGTGTATGAGTATGAGTATGATTATGAGTATGAGTATGAGTATGAGTATGAGTATGAGTATGAGTATGAGTAAGAGTATGAGTATGGGTATGAGTATGAGTATGAGTATGAGTATGGGTATGGGTATGGGTATGGGCATGAGTATGAGTATGAGTATGAGTATGAGTATGAGTATGAGTATGAGTATGTGTATGAGTATGGGTATGAGTATGAGTATGGGTATGAGTATGAGTATGAACATGAGCATGAGTATGAGTATGTGTATGGATATGAGTATGATTATGAGTATGAGTATGAGCATGGGTATGAGTAAGAGCATGAGTATGAGTATCAGTATGAGTAGGAGTAGGAGTATGAGTATGAGTATGTGTATGAGTATGAGTGTGAGTATGAGTATGAGTATGAGTATGAGTATGAGTATGAGTTTGAGTATGAGTATGAGTATGAGTATGAACATGAGCATGAGTATGAGTATGTGTATGAGTATGAGTATGAGCCTGAATATGAGTATGAGTATGAGTATGAGCATGGGTATGAGCATGAGCATGCGTATGAGTATGAGTATGAGTATGAGTATGAGTATGAGTATGAGTATGTGTATGAATATGGGTATGAGTATGAGTATGAGTATGAGTATGAGTATGAGTATCTGTATGAGTATGGGTATGAGTATGAGTATGAGTATGAGTATGAGTATGAGTATGAACATGAGCATGAGTATGAGTATGATTATGAGTATGAGTATGAGTATGAGTATGAGCATGGGTATGAGTAAGAGCATGAGTATGAGTATCAGTATGAGTAGGAGTAGGAGTATGAGTATGTGTATGAGTATGAGTATGAGTATGAGTATGAGTATGAGTATGAGTATGAGTTTGAGTATGAGTATGAGTATGAGTATGAGTATGAGTATGAGAATGAGTGTGAGTATGAGTATGAGTTTGAGTATGAGTATGAGTATGAGTATGAGTTTGAGTATGAGTATGAGTATGAGTATGAGTATGAGTATGAGTATGAGTATGAGTATGAGAATGAGTGTGTGTAAGAGTATGAGTATGAGTGTGAGTGTGAGTATGAGTGTGAGTATGAGTATGGGTATGCGTATGCGTATGACTATGAGTATGAGTATGATTATGAGTATGAGTATGAGTATGAGTATATGAATGAGTGTGAGTATGATTATGAGTATGAGTATGAGCATGGGTATGAGTAAGAGCATGAGTATGAGTATCAGTATGAGTAGGAGTAGGAGTATGAGTATGTGTATGAGTATGAGTATGAGTATGAGTATGAGTATGAGTATGAGTATGAGTATGAGTTTGAGTATGAGTATGAGTATGAGTATGAGCATGAGCATGCGTATGAGTATGAGTATGAGTATGAGTATGAGTATGAGTATGAGTATGAGTATGAGTATGAGTATGAATATGTGTATGAGTATGAGTATGAGTATGAGTATGAGTATGAGTATGAACATGAGCATGAGCATGAGCATGAGTATGTGTATGAGAATGAGTATGAGTATGAGTATGAGTATGAGCATGAGTATGAGTATGAGTATGAGTACGAATATGAGTATGGGTATGAGTATGAGTATGAGTATGAGTATGGGAATGGGTATGGGTATGGGTATGGGTATGGGTATGAGTATGAGTATGAGTATGCGTATGCGTATGCGTATGAATATGAGAATGAGTATGAGTATGAGTATGAGTATGAGTATGAGTATGAGTATGAGTATGAGTATGAGTATGAGTATGAGTATGAGTATGAGTATGAGTATGAGTATGAGTATGAGTATGAGTATGAGTATGAGTATGAGTGTGAGTATGAGTGCGAGTATGAGTATGAGTATGAGTATGAGTATGAGTATGTGTATGAGTATGGGTATGAGTATGAGTATGAGTATGCATATGAGTATGAGTATGAGTATGATTATGAGTATGAGTATGAGTAAGAGTATGAGTATGGGTATGAGTATGAGTATGAGTATGGGTATGGGTATGGGTATGGGCATGAGTATGAGTATGAGTATGAGTATGAGTATGAGTATGAGTATGAGTATGAGTATGAGTATGAGTATGAGTATGAGTATGTGTATGAGTATGAGTATGAGTGTGAGTATGAGTGTGAGTATGAGTATGAGTATGCGTATGTGTATGAGTATGAGTATGATTATGAGTATGAGTATGAGTATGAGTATGAGTATGAGTATGAGTATGAGTATGAGTAAGAGTATGAGTATGGGTATGAGTATGAGTATGAGTATGAGTATGGGTATGGGTATGGGTATGGGCATGAGTATGAGTATGAGTATGAGTATGAGTATGAGTATGAGTATGTGTATGAGTATGGGTATGAGTATGAGTATGAGTATGAGTATGAGTATGAGTATGAACATGAGCATGAGTATGAGTATGAGTATGAGTATGAGTATGAGTATGAGTATGAGTATGAGTATGAGTACGAGTATGAGTATGGGTATGAGTATGAGTATGAGTATGACTATGAGTATGAGTGTGAGTATGAGTATGAGTATGAGTATGTGTATGAGTGTAAGTATGAGTATGAGTATGAGTATGAGTATGAGTATGAGTATGAGTATGAGTATGAGTATGAGTATGAGTATGAGTATGAGTATGAGTATGAGTATGAGTATGAGTATGAGTATGAATATGTGTATGAGTATGAGTATGAGTATGAGTATGAGTATGAGTATGAACATGAGCATGAGCATGAGCATGAGTATGTGTATGAGAATGAGTATGAGTATGAGTATGAGTATGAGCATGAGTATGAGTATGAGTATGAGTACGAATATGAGTATGGGTATGAGTATGAGTATGAGTATGAGTATGGGAATGGGTATGGGTATGGGTATGGGTATGGGTATGAGTATGAGTATGAGTATGCGTATGCGTATGAGTATGAGTATGAGTTTGAGTATGAGTATGAGTATGAGTATGAGTATGAGTATGAGTATGAGAATGAGTGTGAGTATGAGTATGAGTTTGAGTATGAGTATGAGTATGAGTATGAGTATGAGTTTGAGTATGAGTATGAGTATGAGTATGAGTATGAGTATGAGTATGAGTATGAGTATGAGTATGAGTATGAGAATGAGTGTGTGTATGAGTATGAGTATGAGTGTGAGTGTGAGTATGAGTGTGAGTATGAGTATGAGTATGCGTATGCGTATGCGTATGACTATGAGTATGAGTATGAGTATGAGTTTGAGTATGAGTATGATTATGAGTATGAGTATGAGTATGAGTACGAGTATGAGAATGAGTGTGAGTATGAGTATGAGTTTGAGTATGAGTATGAGTATGAGTATGAGTTTGAGTATGAGTATGAGTATGAGTATGTGTATGAGTATGAGTATGAGTATGAGTATGAGTATGAGTATGAGTATGAACATGAGCATGAGTATGAGTATGTGTATGAGTATGAGTATGAGCCTGAATATGAGTATGAGTATGAGTATGAGCATGGGTATGAGCATGAGCATGCGTATGAGTATGAGTATGAGTATGAGTATGAGTATAAGTATGAGTATGAGTATGAGTATGAGTATGAGTATGAGTTTGAGTATGAGTATGAGTATGAGTATGAGCATGAGCATGCGTATGAGTATGAGTATGAGTATGAGTATGAGTATGAGTATGAGTATGAGTATGAGTATGAGTATGAATATGTGTATGAGTATGAGTATGAGTATGAGTATGAGTATGAGTATGAACATGAGCATGAGCATGAGCATGAGTATGTGTATGAGAATGAGTATGAGTATGAGTATGAGTATGAGCATGAGTATGAGTATGAGTATGAGTACGAATATGAGTATGGGTATGAGTATGAGTATGAGTATGAGTATGGGAATGGGTATGGGTATGGGTATGGGTATGGGTATGAGTATGAGTATGAGTATGCGTATGCGTATGAGTATGAGTATGAGTTTGAGTATGAGTATGAGTATGAGTATGAGTATGAGTATGAGTATGAGAATGAGTGTGAGTATGAGTATGAGTTTGAGTATGAGTATGAGTATGAGTATGAGTATGAGTTTGAGTATGAGTATGAGTATGAGTATGAGTATGAGTATGAGTATGAGTATGAGTATGAGTATGAGTATGAGAATGAGTGTGTGTATGAGTATGAGTATGAGTGTGAGTGTGAGTATGAGTGTGAGTATGAGTATGAGTATGCGTATGCGTATGCGTATGACTATGAGTATGAGTATGATTATGAGTATGAGTATGAGTATGAGTATATGAATGAGTGTGAGTATGATTATGAGTATGAGTATGAGTATGAGTATGAGCATGGGTATGAGTAAGAGCATGAGTATGAGTATCAGTATGAGTAGGAGTAGGAGTATGAGTATGTGTATGAGTATGAGTATGAGTATGAGTATGAGTATGAGTATGAGTATGAGTTTGAGTATGAGTATGAGTATGAGTATGAGTATGAGTATGAGTATGAGTATGAGTATGAGAATGAGTGTGTGTATGAGTATGAGTATGAGTCTGAGTGTGAGTATGAGTGTGAGTATGAGTATGAGTATGAGTATGAGTATGCGTATGTGTATGAGTATGAGTATGATTATGAGTATGAGTATGAGTATGAGTATGAGTATGAGTATGAGTATGAGTAAGAGTATGAGTATGGGTATGAGTATGAGTATGAGTATGAGTATGGGTATGGGTATGGGTATGGGCATGAGTATGAGTATGAGTATGAGTATGAGTATGAGTATGAGTATGTGTATGAGTATGGGTATGAGTATGAGTATGGGTATGAGTATGAGTATGAACATGAGCATGAGTATGAGTATGTGTATGGATATGAGTATGATTATGAGTATGAGTATGAGCATGGGTATGAGTAAGAGCATGAGTATGAGTATCAGTATGAGTAGGAGTAGGAGTATGAGTATGAGTATGTGTATGAGTATGAGTGTGAGTATGAGTATGAGTATGAGTATGAGTATGAGTATGAGTTTGAGTATGAGTATGAGTATGAGTATGAACATGAGCATGAGTATGAGTATGTGTATGAGTATGAGTATGAGCCTGAATATGAGTATGAGTATGAGTATGAGCATGGGTATGAGCATGAGCATGCGTATGAGTATGAGTATGAGTATGAGTATGAGTATGAGTATGAGTATGTGTATGAATATGGGTATGAGTATGAGTATGAGTATGAGTATGAGTATGAGTATCTGTATGAGTATGGGTATGAGTATGAGTATGAGTATGAGTATGAGTATGAGTATGAACATGAGCATGAGTATGAGTATGATTATGAGTATGAGTATGAGTATGAGTATGAGCATGGGTATGAGTAAGAGCATGAGTATGAGTATCAGTATGAGTAGGAGTAGGAGTATGAGTATGTGTATGAGTATGAGTATGAGTATGAGTATGAGTATGAGTATGAGTATGAGTTTGAGTATGAGTATGAGTATGAGTATGAGTATGAGTATGAGAATGAGTGTGAGTATGAGTATGAGTTTGAGTATGAGTATGAGTATGAGTATGAGTTTGAGTATGAGTATGAGTATGAGTATGAGTATGAGTATGAGTATGAGTATGAGTATGAGAATGAGTGTGTGTAAGAGTATGAGTATGAGTGTGAGTGTGAGTATGAGTGTGAGTATGAGTATGGGTATGCGTATGCGTATGACTATGAGTATGAGTATGATTATGAGTATGAGTATGAGTATGAGTATATGAATGAGTGTGAGTATGATTATGAGTATGAGTATGAGCATGGGTATGAGTAAGAGCATGAGTATGAGTATCAGTATGAGTAGGAGTAGGAGTATGAGTATGTGTATGAGTATGAGTATGAGTATGAGTATGAGTATGAGTATGAGTATGAGTATGAGTTTGAGTATGAGTATGAGTATGAGTATGAGCATGAGCATGCGTATGAGTATGAGTATGAGTATGAGTATGAGTATGAGTATGAGTATGAGTATGAGTATGAGTATGAGTATGAGTATGAATATGTGTATGAGTATGAGTATGAGTATGAGTATGAGTATGAGTATGAACATGAGCATGAGCATGAGCATGAGTATGTGTATGAGAATGAGTATGAGTATGAGTATGAGTATGAGCATGAGTATGAGTATGAGTATGAGTACGAATATGAGTATGGGTATGAGTATGAGTATGAGTATGAGTATGGGAATGGGTATGGGTATGGGTATGGGTATGGGTATGAGTATGAGTATGAGTATGGGTATGCGTATGCGTATGACTATGAGTATGAGTATGATTATGAGTATGAGTATGAGTATGAGTATATGAATGAGTGTGAGTATGATTATGAGTATGAGTATGAGCATGGGTATGAGTAAGAGCATGAGTATGAGTATCAGTATGAGTAGGAGTAGGAGTATGAGTATGTGTATGAGTATGAGTATGAGTATGAGTATGAGTATGAGTATGAGTATGAGTATGAGTTTGAGTATGAGTATGAGTATGAGTATGAGCATGAGCATGCGTATGAGTATGAGTATGAGTATGAGTATGAGTATGAGTATGAGTATGAGTATGAGTATGAGTATGAATATGTGTATGAGTATGAGTATGAGTATGAGTATGAGTATGAGTATGAACATGAGCATGAGCATGAGCATGAGTATGTGTATGAGAATGAGTATGAGTATGAGTATGAGTATGAGCATGAGTATGAGTATGAGTATGAGTACGAATATGAGTATGGGTATGAGTATGAGTATGAGTATGAGTATGGGAATGGGTATGGGTATGGGTATGGGTATGGGTATGAGTATGAGTATGAGTATGCGTATGCGTATGCGTATGAATATGAGAATGAGTATGAGTATGAGTATGAGTATGAGTATGAGTATGAGTATGAGTATGAGTATGAGTATGAGTATGAGTATGAGTATGAGTATGAGTATGAGTATGAGTATGAGTATGAGTATGAGTATGAGTATGAGTGTGAGTATGAGTGCGAGTATGAGTATGAGTATGAGTATGAGTATGAGTATGTGTATGAGTATGGGTATGAGTATGAGTATGAGTATGCATATGAGTATGAGTATGAGTATGATTATGAGTATGAGTATGAGTAAGAGTATGAGTATGGGTATGAGTATGAGTATGAGTATGGGTATGGGTATGGGTATGGGCATGAGTATGAGTATGAGTATGAGTATGAGTATGAGTATGAGTATGAGTATGAGTATGAGTATGAGTATGAGTATGAGTATGTGTATGAGTATGAGTATGAGTGTGAGTATGAGTGTGAGTATGAGTATGAGTATGCGTATGTGTATGAGTATGAGTATGATTATGAGTATGAGTATGAGTATGAGTATGAGTATGAGTATGAGTATGAGTATGAGTAAGAGTATGAGTATGGGTATGAGTATGAGTATGAGTATGAGTATGGGTATGGGTATGGGTATGGGCATGAGTATGAGTATGAGTATGAGTATGAGTATGAGTATGAGTATGTGTATGAGTATGGGTATGAGTATGAGTATGAGTATGAGTATGAGTATGAGTATGAACATGAGCATGAGTATGAGTATGAGTATGAGTATGAGTATGAGTATGAGTATGAGTATGAGTATGAGTACGAGTATGAGTATGGGTATGAGTATGAGTATGAGTATGACTATGAGTATGAGTGTGAGTATGAGTATGAGTATGAGTATGTGTATGAGTGTAAGTATGAGTATGAGTATGAGTATGAGTATGAGTATGAGTATGAGTATGAGTATGAGTATGAGTATGAGTATGAGTATGAGTATGAGTATGAGTATGAGTATGAGTATGAGTATGAATATGTGTATGAGTATGAGTATGAGTATGAGTATGAGTATGAGTATGAACATGAGCATGAGCATGAGCATGAGTATGTGTATGAGAATGAGTATGAGTATGAGTATGAGTATGAGCATGAGTATGAGTATGAGTATGAGTACGAATATGAGTATGGGTATGAGTATGAGTATGAGTATGAGTATGGGAATGGGTATGGGTATGGGTATGGGTATGGGTATGAGTATGAGTATGAGTATGCGTATGCGTATGAGTATGAGTATGAGTTTGAGTATGAGTATGAGTATGAGTATGAGTATGAGTATGAGTATGAGAATGAGTGTGAGTATGAGTATGAGTTTGAGTATGAGTATGAGTATGAGTATGAGTATGAGTTTGAGTATGAGTATGAGTATGAGTATGAGTATGAGTATGAGTATGAGTATGAGTATGAGTATGAGTATGAGAATGAGTGTGTGTATGAGTATGAGTATGAGTGTGAGTGTGAGTATGAGTGTGAGTATGAGTATGAGTATGCGTATGCGTATGCGTATGACTATGAGTATGAGTATGAGTATGAGTTTGAGTATGAGTATGATTATGAGTATGAGTATGAGTATGAGTACGAGTATGAGAATGAGTGTGAGTATGAGTATGAGTTTGAGTATGAGTATGAGTATGAGTATGAGTTTGAGTATGAGTATGAGTATGAGTATGTGTATGAGTATGAGTATGAGTATGAGTATGAGTATGAGTATGAGTATGAACATGAGCATGAGTATGAGTATGTGTATGAGTATGAGTATGAGCCTGAATATGAGTATGAGTATGAGTATGAGCATGGGTATGAGCATGAGCATGCGTATGAGTATGAGTATGAGTATGAGTATGAGTATAAGTATGAGTATGAGTATGAGTATGAGTATGAGTATGAGTTTGAGTATGAGTATGAGTATGAGTATGAGCATGAGCATGCGTATGAGTATGAGTATGAGTATGAGTATGAGTATGAGTATGAGTATGAGTATGAGTATGAGTATGAATATGTGTATGAGTATGAGTATGAGTATGAGTATGAGTATGAGTATGAACATGAGCATGAGCATGAGCATGAGTATGTGTATGAGAATGAGTATGAGTATGAGTATGAGTATGAGCATGAGTATGAGTATGAGTATGAGTACGAATATGAGTATGGGTATGAGTATGAGTATGAGTATGAGTATGGGAATGGGTATGGGTATGGGTATGGGTATGGGTATGAGTATGAGTATGAGTATGCGTATGCGTATGAGTATGAGTATGAGTTTGAGTATGAGTATGAGTATGAGTATGAGTATGAGTATGAGTATGAGAATGAGTGTGAGTATGAGTATGAGTTTGAGTATGAGTATGAGTATGAGTATGAGTATGAGTTTGAGTATGAGTATGAGTATGAGTATGAGTATGAGTATGAGTATGAGTATGAGTATGAGTATGAGTATGAGAATGAGTGTGTGTATGAGTATGAGTATGAGTGTGAGTGTGAGTATGAGTGTGAGTATGAGTATGAGTATGCGTATGCGTATGCGTATGACTATGAGTATGAGTATGATTATGAGTATGAGTATGAGTATGAGTATATGAATGAGTGTGAGTATGATTATGAGTATGAGTATGAGTATGAGTATGAGCATGGGTATGAGTAAGAGCATGAGTATGAGTATCAGTATGAGTAGGAGTAGGAGTATGAGTATGTGTATGAGTATGAGTATGAGTATGAGTATGAGTATGAGTATGAGTATGAGTTTGAGTATGAGTATGAGTATGAGTATGAGTATGAGTATGAGTATGAGTATGAGTATGAGAATGAGTGTGTGTATGAGTATGAGTATGAGTCTGAGTGTGAGTATGAGTGTGAGTATGAGTATGAGTATGAGTATGAGTATGCGTATGTGTATGAGTATGAGTATGATTATGAGTATGAGTATGAGTATGAGTATGAGTATGAGTATGAGTATGAGTAAGAGTATGAGTATGGGTATGAGTATGAGTATGAGTATGAGTATGGGTATGGGTATGGGTATGGGCATGAGTATGAGTATGAGTATGAGTATGAGTATGAGTATGAGTATGTGTATGAGTATGGGTATGAGTATGAGTATGGGTATGAGTATGAGTATGAACATGAGCATGAGTATGAGTATGTGTATGGATATGAGTATGATTATGAGTATGAGTATGAGCATGGGTATGAGTAAGAGCATGAGTATGAGTATCAGTATGAGTAGGAGTAGGAGTATGAGTATGAGTATGTGTATGAGTATGAGTGTGAGTATGAGTATGAGTATGAGTATGAGTATGAGTATGAGTTTGAGTATGAGTATGAGTATGAGTATGAACATGAGCATGAGTATGAGTATGTGTATGAGTATGAGTATGAGCCTGAATATGAGTATGAGTATGAGTATGAGCATGGGTATGAGCATGAGCATGCGTATGAGTATGAGTATGAGTATGAGTATGAGTATGAGTATGAGTATGTGTATGAATATGGGTATGAGTATGAGTATGAGTATGAGTATGAGTATGAGTATCTGTATGAGTATGGGTATGAGTATGAGTATGAGTATGAGTATGAGTATGAGTATGAACATGAGCATGAGTATGAGTATGATTATGAGTATGAGTATGAGTATGAGTATGAGCATGGGTATGAGTAAGAGCATGAGTATGAGTATCAGTATGAGTAGGAGTAGGAGTATGAGTATGTGTATGAGTATGAGTATGAGTATGAGTATGAGTATGAGTATGAGTATGAGTTTGAGTATGAGTATGAGTATGAGTATGAGTATGAGTATGAGAATGAGTGTGAGTATGAGTATGAGTTTGAGTATGAGTATGAGTATGAGTATGAGTTTGAGTATGAGTATGAGTATGAGTATGAGTATGAGTATGAGTATGAGTATGAGTATGAGAATGAGTGTGTGTAAGAGTATGAGTATGAGTGTGAGTGTGAGTATGAGTGTGAGTATGAGTATGGGTATGCGTATGCGTATGACTATGAGTATGAGTATGATTATGAGTATGAGTATGAGTATGAGTATATGAATGAGTGTGAGTATGATTATGAGTATGAGTATGAGCATGGGTATGAGTAAGAGCATGAGTATGAGTATCAGTATGAGTAGGAGTAGGAGTATGAGTATGTGTATGAGTATGAGTATGAGTATGAGTATGAGTATGAGTATGAGTATGAGTATGAGTTTGAGTATGAGTATGAGTATGAGTATGAGCATGAGCATGCGTATGAGTATGAGTATGAGTATGAGTATGAGTATGAGTATGAGTATGAGTATGAGTATGAGTATGAGTATGAATATGTGTATGAGTATGAGTATGAGTATGAGTATGAGTATGAGTATGAACATGAGCATGAGCATGAGCATGAGTATGTGTATGAGAATGAGTATGAGTATGAGTATGAGTATGAGCATGAGTATGAGTATGAGTATGAGTACGAATATGAGTATGGGTATGAGTATGAGTATGAGTATGAGTATGGGAATGGGTATGGGTATGGGTATGGGTATGGGTATGAGTATGAGTATGAGTATGCGTATGCGTATGCGTATGAATATGAGAATGAGTATGAGTATGAGTATGAGTATGAGTATGAGTATGAGTATGAGTATGAGTATGAGTATGAGTATGAGTATGAGTATGAGTATGAGTATGAGTATGAGTATGAGTATGAGTATGAGTATGAGTATGAGTGTGAGTATGAGTGCGAGTATGAGTATGAGTATGAGTATGAGTATGAGTATGTGTATGAGTATGGGTATGAGTATGAGTATGAGTATGCATATGAGTATGAGTATGAGTATGATTATGAGTATGAGTATGAGTAAGAGTATGAGTATGGGTATGAGTATGAGTATGAGTATGGGTATGGGTATGGGTATGGGCATGAGTATGAGTATGAGTATGAGTATGAGTATGAGTATGAGTATGAGTATGAGTATGAGTATGAGTATGAGTATGAGTATGTGTATGAGTATGAGTATGAGTGTGAGTATGAGTGTGAGTATGAGTATGAGTATGCGTATGTGTATGAGTATGAGTATGATTATGAGTATGAGTATGAGTATGAGTATGAGTATGAGTATGAGTATGAGTATGAGTAAGAGTATGAGTATGGGTATGAGTATGAGTATGAGTATGAGTATGGGTATGGGTATGGGTATGGGCATGAGTATGAGTATGAGTATGAGTATGAGTATGAGTATGAGTATGTGTATGAGTATGGGTATGAGTATGAGTATGAGTATGAGTATGAGTATGAGTATGAACATGAGCATGAGTATGAGTATGAGTATGAGTATGAGTATGAGTATGAGTATGAGTATGAGTATGAGTACGAGTATGAGTATGGGTATGAGTATGAGTATGAGTATGACTATGAGTATGAGTGTGAGTATGAGTATGAGTATGAGTATGTGTATGAGTGTAAGTATGAGTATGAGTATGAGTATGAGTATGAGTATGAGTATGAGTATGAGTATGAGTATGAGTATGAGTATGAGTATGAGTATGAGTATGAGTATGAGTATGAGTATGAGTATGAATATGTGTATGAGTATGAGTATGAGTATGAGTATGAGTATGAGTATGAACATGAGCATGAGCATGAGCATGAGTATGTGTATGAGAATGAGTATGAGTATGAGTATGAGTATGAGCATGAGTATGAGTATGAGTATGAGTACGAATATGAGTATGGGTATGAGTATGAGTATGAGTATGAGTATGGGAATGGGTATGGGTATGGGTATGGGTATGGGTATGAGTATGAGTATGAGTATGCGTATGCGTATGAGTATGAGTATGAGTTTGAGTATGAGTATGAGTATGAGTATGAGTATGAGTATGAGTATGAGAATGAGTGTGAGTATGAGTATGAGTTTGAGTATGAGTATGAGTATGAGTATGAGTATGAGTTTGAGTATGAGTATGAGTATGAGTATGAGTATGAGTATGAGTATGAGTATGAGTATGAGTATGAGAATGAGTGTGTGTATGAGTATGAGTATGAGTGTGAGTGTGAGTATGAGTGTGAGTATGAGTATGAGTATGCGTATGCGTATGCGTATGACTATGAGTATGAGTATGATTATGAGTATGAGTATGAGTATGAGTATATGAATGAGTGTGAGTATGATTATGAGTATGAGTATGAGTATGAGTATGAGCATGGGTATGAGTAAGAGCATGAGTATGAGTATCAGTATGAGTAGGAGTAGGAGTATGAGTATGTGTATGAGTATGAGTATGAGTATGAGTATGAGTATGAGTATGAGTATGAGTTTGAGTATGAGTATGAGTATGAGTATGAGTATGAGTATGAGTATGAGTATGAGTATGAGAATGAGTGTGTGTATGAGTATGAGTATGAGTCTGAGTGTGAGTATGAGTGTGAGTATGAGTATGAGTATGAGTATGAGTATGCGTATGTGTATGAGTATGAGTATGATTATGAGTATGAGTATGAGTATGAGTATGAGTATGAGTATGAGTATGAGTAAGAGTATGAGTATGGGTATGAGTATGAGTATGAGTATGAGTATGGGTATGGGTATGGGTATGGGCATGAGTATGAGTATGAGTATGAGTATGAGTATGAGTATGAGTATGTGTATGAGTATGAGTATGAGTATGAGTATGAGTATGAGTATGAGTATGAGTACGAGTATGAGTATGGGTATGAGTATGAGTATGAGTATGACTATGAGTATGAGTGTGAGTATGAGTATGAGTATGAGTATGTGTATGAGTGTAAGTATGAGTATGAGTATGAGTATGAGTATGAGTATGAGTATGAGTATGAGTATGAGTATGAGTATGAGTATGAGTATGAGTATATGAATGAGTGTGAGTATGAGTATGAGTATGAGTATGAGTATGAGTATGAGTATGAGTATGAGTATGAGTGTGAGTATGAGTATGAGTATGAGTATGTGTATGAGTGTAAGTATGAGTATGAGTATGAGTATGAGTATGAGTATGTGTATGAGTATGAGTATGAGTATGAGTATGAGTATGAGTATGAGTATGAGTATGAACATGAGCATGAGTATGAGTATGTGTATGAGTATGAGTATGAGCCTGAATATGAGTATGAGTATGAGTATGAGCATGGGTATGAGCATGAGCATGCGTATGAGTATGAGTATGAGTATGAGTATGAGTATGAGTATGAGTATGTGTATGAATATGGGTATGAGTATGAGTATGAGTATGAGTATGAGTATGCGTATGAGTATGAGTATGAGTATGATTATGAGTATGAGTATGAGTATGAGTATGAGTATGAGTATGAGTATGAGTACGAGTATGAGTATGGGTATGAGTATGAGTATGAGTATGAGTATGGGTATGGGTATGGGTATGGGTATGAGTATGAGTATGAGTATGCGTATGCGTATGCGTATGAATATGAGAATGAGTATGAGTATTAGTATGAGTATGAGTATGAGTATGAGTATGAGTATGTGTATGAGTATGAGTATGAGTATGAGTATGAGTATGAGTATGAGTATGAGTATAAGTATGAGTATGAGTATGAGTATGAGTATGAGTATGAGTATGAGTATGAGTATGAGTATGAGTATGAGTATGAGTATGAGTATGAGTATGAGTATGAGTGTGAGTATGAGTGTGAGTATGAGTATGAGTATGCGTATGTGTATGAGTATGAGTATGATTATGAGTATGAGTATGAGTATGAGTATGAGTATGAGTATGAGTTAGAGTATGAGTATGGGTATGGGTATGAGTATGAGTATGAGTATGAGTATGAGTATGAGTATGAGTATGAGTATGAGTATGAGTATGAGTATGAGTATGAGTATGAGTATGAGTATGTGTATGAGTATGAGTATGAGTGTGAGTATGAGTGTGAGTATGAGTATGAGTATGCGTATGTGTATGAGTATGAGTATGATTATGAGTATGAGTATGAGTATGAGTATGAGTATGAGTATGAGTATGAGTATGAGTATGAGTAAGAGTATGAGTATGGGTATGAGTATGAGTATGAGTATGAGTATGGGTATGAGTATGAGTATGAGTATGAGTATGAGTATGAGTATGAGTATGAGTAAGAGTATGAGTATGAGTATGAGTATGAGTATGAGTATGAGTATGAGTATGAGTATGAGTATGTGTATGAGTATGAGTATGAGTGTGAGTATGAGTGTGAGTGTGAGTATGAGTATGAGTATTAGGATGAGTATGTGTATGAGTGTAAGTATGAGTATGAGTATGAGTATGAGTATGAGTATGAGTATGAGTATGAGTATGAGTAAGAGTATGAGTATGGGTATGAGTATGAGTATGAGTATGAGTATGGGTATGGGTATGGGTATGGGCATGAGTATGAGTATGAGTATGAGTATGAGTATGAGTATGAGTATGAGTATGAGTATGAGTATGTGTATGAGTATGGGTATGAGTATGAGTATGAGTATGAGTATGAGTATGAGTATGAACATGAGCATGAGTATGAGTATGAGTATGAGTATGAGTATGAGTATGAGTATGAGTATGAGTATGAGTATTAGTACGAGTATGAGTATGGGTATGAGTATGAGTATGACTATGAGTATGAGTGTGAGTATGAGTATGAGTATGAGTATGTGTATGAGTGTAAGTATGAGTATGAGTATGAGTATGAGTATGAGTATGAATATGAGTATGAGTATGAGTATGAGTATGAGTATGAGTATGAGTATGAGTATGAGTATATGAATGAGTGTGAGTATGAGTATGAGTATGAGTATGAGTATGAGTATGAGTATGACTATGAGTATGAGTATGAGTGTGAGTATGAGTATGAGTATGAGGATGAGTATGTGTATGAGTGTAAGTATGAGTATGAGTATGAGTATGAGTATGAGTATGAGTATGAGTATGTGTATGAGTATGAGTATGAGTATGAGTATGAGTATGAGTATGAGTATGAACATGAGCATGAGTATGAGTATGTGTATGAGTATGAGTATGAGCCTGAATATGAGTATGAGTATGAGTATGAGCATGGGTATGAGCATGAGCATGCGTATGAGTATGAGTATGAGTATGAGTATGAGTATAAGTATGAGTATGAGTATGAGTATGAGTATGAGTGTGAGTATGAGTGCGAGTATGAGTATGAGTATGAGTATGAGTATGAGTATGTGTATGAGTATGGGTATGAGTATGAGTATGAGTATGCGTATGAGTATGAGTATGAGTATGATTATGAGTATGAGTATGAGTAAGAGTATGAGTATGGGTATGAGTATGAGTATGAGTATGGGTATGGGTATGGGTATGGGCATGAGTATGAGTATGAGTATGAGTATGAGTATGAGTATGAGTATGAGTATGAGTATGAGTATGAGTATGAGTATGAGTATGTGTATGAGTATGAGTATGAGTGTGAGTATGAGTGTGAGTATGAGTATGAGTATGCGTATGTGTATGAGTATGAGTATGATTATGAGTATGAGTATGAGTATGAGTATGAGTATGAGTATGAGTATGAGTATGAGTATGAGTAAGAGTATGAGTATGGGTATGAGTATGAGTATGAGTATGAGTATGGGTATGGGTATGGGTATGGGCATGAGTATGAGTATGAGTATGAGTATGAGTATGAGTATGTGTATGAGTATGGGTATGAGTATGAGTATGAGTATGAGTATGAGTATGAGTATGAACATGAGCATGAGTATGAGTATGAGTATGAGTATGAGTATGAGTATGAGTATGAGTATGAGTATGAGTACGAGTATGAGTATGGGTATGAGTATGAGTATGAGTATGACTATGAGTATGAGTGTGAGTATGAGTATGAGTATGAGTATGTGTATGAGTGTAAGTATGAGTATGAGTATGAGTATGAGTATGAGTATGAGTATGAGTATGAGTATGAGTATGAGTATGAGTATGAGTATGAGTATGAGTATGAGTATATGAATGAGTGTGAGTATGAGTATGAGTATGAGTATGAGTATGAGTATGAGTATGAGTATGAGTATGAGTATGAGTGTGAGTATGCGTATGAGTATGAGTATGTGTATGAGTGTAAGTATGAGTATGAGTATGAGTATGAGTATGAGTATGAGTATGTGTATGAGTATGAGTATGAGTATGAGTATGAGTATGAGTATGAGTATGAGTATGAACATGAGCATGAGTATGAGTATGTGTATGAGTATGAGTATGAGCCTGAATATGAGTATGAGTATGAGTATGAGCATGGGTATGAGCATGAGCATGCGTATGAGTATGAGTATGAGTATGAGTATGAGTATGAGTATGAGTATGAGTATGTGTATGAATATGGGTATGAGTATGAGTATGAGTATGAGTATGAGTATGCGTATGAGTATGAGTATGAGTATGATTATGAGTATGAGTATGAGTATGAGTATGAGTATGAGTATGAGTATGAGTACGAGTATGAGTATGGGTATGAGTATGAGTATGAGTATGAGTATGGGTATGGGTATGGGTATGGGTATGAGTATGAGTATGAGTATGCGTATGCGTATGCGTATGAATATGAGAATGAGTATGAGTATTAGTATGAGTATGAGTATGAGTATGAGTATGAGTATGAGTATGAGTATGTGTATGAGTATGAGTATGAGTATGAGTATGAGTATGAGTATGAGTATGAGTATGAGTATGAGTATGAGTATGAGTATGAGTATGAGTATGAGTATGAGTATGAGTATGAGTATGAGTATGAGTATGAGTATGAGTGTGAGTATGAGTGTGAGTATGAGTATGAGTATGCGTATGTGTATGAGTATGAGTATGATTATGAGTATGAGTATGAGTATGAGTATGAGTATGAGTTAGAGTATGAGTATGGGTATGAGTATGAGTATGAGTATGAGTATGAGTATGAGTATGCGTATGTGTATGAGTATGAGTATGATTATGAGTATGAGTATGAGTATGAGTGTGAGTATGAGTGTGAGTATGAGTATGAGTATGCGTATGTGTATGAGTATGAGTATGATTATGAGTATGAGTATGAGTATGAGTATGAGTATGAGTATGAGTTAGAGTATGAGTATGGGTATGAGTATGAGTATGAGTATGAGTATGAGTATGAGTATGAGTATGGGTATGGGTATGGGTATGGGTATGGGTATGGGCATGAGTATGAGTATGAGTATGAGTATGAGTATGAGTATGTGTCTGAGTATGCGTATGCGTATGAATATGAGAATGAGTATGAGTATTAGTATGAGTATGAGTATGAGTATGAGTATGTGTATGAGTATGAGTATGAGTATGAGTATGAGTATGAGTATGAGTATGAGTATGAGTATGAACATGAGCATGAGTATGAGTATGTGTATGAGTATGAGTATGAGCCTGAATATGAGTATGAGTATGAGTATGAGCATGGGTATGAGCATGAGCATGCGTATGAGTATGAGTATGAGTATGAGTATGAGTATGAGTATGAGTATGAGTATGAGTATGAGTATGAGTATGAGTATGAGTATGAGTATGAGTATGAATATGTGTATGAGTATGAGTATGAGTATGAGTATGAGTATGAGTATGAGTATGAACATGAGCATGAGCATGAGTATGTGTATGAGAATGAGTATGAGTATGAGTATGGGTATGAGCATGACTATGATTATGAGTATGAGTATGAGTATGAGTATGAGTATGAGTATGTGTATGAGTATGAGTATGAGTAAGAGTATGAGTATGGGTATGAGTATGAGTATGAGTATGAGTATGGGTATGGGTATGAGCATGGGTATGAGTAAGAGCATGAGTATGAGTATCAGTATGAGTAGGAGTAGGAGTATGAGTATGTGTATGAGTATGAGTATGATTATGAGTATGAGTATGAGTATGAGTATGAGTATGAGTGTGAGTGTGAGTATGAGTGTGAGTATGAGTATGAGTATGCGTATGCGTATGAGTATGAGTATGAGTATGATTATGAGTATGAGTATGAGTATGAGTATGAGTATATGAATGAGTGTGAGTATGAGTATGAGTATGAGTATGAGTATGAGTATGAGTATGTGTATGAGTATGAGTATGAGTATGAGTATGAGTATGATTATGAGTATGAGTATGAGTATGAGTATGAGTATGAGTATGAGTATGAGAATGAGTATGAGTATGAGTATGAGTATGAGAATGAGTGTGTGTATGAGTATGAGTATGAGTGTGAGTGAGTATGAGTATGAGTTTGAGTATGAGTATGAGTATGAGTATGAGTATGAGTATGAGTATGAGTATGAGTATGAGTATGAGTATGAGAATGAGTGTGTGTATGAGTATGAGTATGAGTGTGAGTGCGAGTATGAGTGTGAGTATGAGTATGAGTATGAGTATGCGTATGTGTATGAGTATGAGTATGATTATGAGTATGAGTATGAGTATGAGTATGAGTATGAGTATGAGTATGAGTAAGAGTATGAGTATGGGTATGAGTATGAGTATGAGTATGAGTATGGGTATGGGTATGGGTATGGGTATGGGCATGAGTATGAGTATGAGTATGAGTGTGAGTATGAGTATGAGTATGAGTATGAGTATGAGTATGTGTATGAGTATGAGTATGAGTATGAGTATGAGTATGAGTATGAGTATGAGTATGAACATGAGCATGAGTATGAGTATGTGTATGAGTATGAGTATGAGCCTGAATATGAGTATGAGTATGAGTATGAGCATGGGTATGAGCATGAGCATGCGTATGAGTATGAGTATGAGTATGAGTATGTGTATGAGTATGAGTATGAGTGTGAGTATGAGTGTGAGTATGAGTATGAGTATGCGTATGTGTATGAGTATGAGTATGATTATGAGTATGAGTATGAGTATGAGTATGAGTATGAGTATGAGTATGAGTATGAGTATGAGTAAGAGTATGAGTATGGGTATGAGTATGAGTATGAGTATGAGTATGGGTATGGGTATGGGTATGGGCATGAGTATGAGTATGAGTATGAGTATGAGTATGAGTATGTGTATGAGTATGGGTATGAGTATGAGTATGAGTATGAGTATGAGTATGAGTATGAACATGAGCATGAGTATGAGTATGAGTATGAGTATAAGTATGAGTATGAGTATGAGTATGAGTATGAGTACGAGTATGAGTATGGGTATGAGTATGAGTATGAGTATGACTATGAGTATGAGTGTGAGTATGAGTATGAGTATGAGTATGTGTATGAGTGTAAGTATGAGTATGAGTATGAGTATGAGTATGAGTATGAGTATGAGTATGAGTATGAGTATGAGTATGAGTATGAGTATGAGTATGAGTATATGAATGAGTGTGAGTATGAGTATGAGTATGAGTATGAGTATGAGTATGAGTATGAGTATGAGTATGAGTGTGAGTATGAGTATGAGTATGAGTATGTGTATGAGTGTAAGTATGAGTATGAGTATGAGTATGAGTATGAGTATGAGTATGTGTATGAGTATGAGTATGAGTATGAGTATGAGTATGAGTATGAGTATGAGTATGAACATGAGCATGAGTATGAGTATGTGTATGAGTATGAGTATGAGCCTGAATATGAGTATGAGTATGAGTATGAGCATGGGTATGAGCATGAGCATGCGTATGAGTATGAGTATGAGTATGAGTATGAGTATGAGTATGAGTATGAGTATGTGTATGAATATGGGTATGAGTATGAGTATGAGTATGAGTATGAGTATGCGTATGAGTATGAGTATGAGTATGATTATGAGTATGAGTATGAGTATGAGTATGAGTATGAGTATGAGTATGAGTACGAGTATGAGTATGGGTATGAGTATGAGTATGAGTATGAGTATGGGTATGGGTATGGGTATGGGTATGAGTATGAGTATGAGTATGCGTATGCGTATGCGTATGAATATGAGAATGAGTATGAGTATTAGTATGAGTATGAGTATGAGTATGAGTATGAGTATGAGTATGAGTATGCGTATGAGTATGAGTATGAGTATGAGTATGAGTATGAGTATGAGTATGAGTATGAGTATGAGTATGAGTATGAGTATGAGTTAGAGTATGAGTATGGGTATGAGTATGAGTATGAGTATGAGTATGAGTATGAGTATGCGTATGTGTATGAGTATGAGTATGATTATGAGTATGAGTATGAGTATGAGTGTGAGTATGAGTGTGAGTATGAGTATGAGTATGCGTATGTGTATGAGTATGAGTATGATTATGAGTATGAGTATGAGTATGAGTATGAGTATGAGTATGAGTATGAGTTAGAGTATGAGTATGGGTATGAGTATGAGTATGAGTATGAGTATGAGTATGAGTATGAGTATGGGTATGGGTATGGGTATGGGTATGGGTATGGGCATGAGTATGAGTATGAGTATGAGTATGAGTATGAGTATGTGTCTGAGTATGCGTATGCGTATGAATATGAGAATGAGTATGAGTATTAGTATGAGTATGAGTATGAGTATGAGTATGTGTATGAGTATGAGTATGAGTATGAGTATGAGTATGAGTATGAGTATGAGTATGAGTATGAACATGAGCATGAGTATGAGTATGTGTATGAGTATGAGTATGAGCCTGAATATGAGTATGAGTATGAGTATGAGCATGGGTATGAGCATGAGCATGCGTATGAGTATGAGTATGAGTATGAGTATGAGTATGAGTATGAGTATGAGTATGAGTATGAGTATGAGTATGAGTATGAGTATGAGTATGAGTATGAGTATGAGTATGAATATGTGTATGAGTATGAGTATGAGTATGAGTATGAGTATGAGTATGAGTATGAACATGAGCATGAGCATGAGTATGTGTATGAGAATGAGTATGAGTATGAGTATGAGTATGGGTATGAGCATGACTATGATTATGAGTATGAGTATGAGTATGAGTATGAGTATGAGTATGTGTATGAGTATGAGTATGAGTAAGAGTATGAGTATGGGTATGAGTATGAGTATGAGTATGAGTATGGGTATGGGTATGAGCATGGGTATGAGTAAGAGCATGAGTATGAGTATCAGTATGAGTAGGAGTAGGAGTATGAGTATGTGTATGAGTATGAGTATGATTATGAGTATGAGTATGAGTATGAGTATGAGTATGAGTGTGAGTGTGAGTATGAGTGTGAGTATGAGTATGAGTATGCGTATGCGTATGAGTATGAGTATGAGTATGATTATGAGTATGAGTATGAGTATGAGTATGAGTATATGAATGAGTGTGAGTATGAGTATGAGTATGAGTATGAGTATGAGTATGAGTATGAGTATGTGTATGAGTATGAGTATGAGTATGAGTATGAGTATGATTATGAGTATGAGTATGAGTATGAGTATGAGTATGAGTATGAGTATGAGAATGAGTATGAGTATGAGTATGAGTATGAGAATGAGTGTGTGTATGAGTATGAGTATGAGTGTGAGTGAGTATGAGTATGAGTTTGAGTATGAGTATGAGTATGAGTATGAGTATGAGTATGAGTATGAGTATGAGTATGAGTATGAGTATGAGAATGAGTGTGTGTATGAGTATGAGTATGAGTGTGAGTGCGAGTATGAGTGTGAGTATGAGTATGAGTATGAGTATGCGTATGTGTATGAGTATGAGTATGATTATAAGTATGAGTATGAGTATGAGTATGAGTATGAGTATGAGTATGAGTAAGAGTATGAGTATGGGTATGAGTATGAGTATGAGTATGAGTATGAGTATGGGTATGGGTATGGGTATGGGTATGGGCATGAGTATGAGTATGAGTATGAGTGTGAGTATGAGTATGAGTATGAGTATGAGTATGAGTATGTGTATGAGTATGAGTATGAGTATGAGTATGAGTATGAGTATGAGTATGAGTATGAACATGAGCATGAGTATGAGTATGTGTACGAGTATGAGTATGAGCCTGAATATGAGTATGAGTATGAGTATGAGCATGGGTATGAGCATGAGCATGCGTATGAGTATGAGTATGAGTATGATTATGAGTATGAGTATGAGTATGAGTATGAGTATGAGTATGAGTTAGAGTATGAGTATGGGTATGAGTATGAGTATGAGTATGAGTATGAGTATGAGTATGAGTATGGGTATGGGTATGGGCATGAGTATGAGTATGAGTATGAGTATGAGTATGAGTATGTGTATGAGTATGGGTATGAGTATGAGTATGAGTATGAGTATGAGTATGAACATGAGCATGAGTATGAGTATGTGTATGGATATGAGTATGATTATGAGTATGAGTATGAGTATGAGTATCAGCATGGGTATGAGTAAGAGCATGAGTATGAGTATCAGTATGAGTAGGAGTAGGAGTATGAGTATGTGTATGAGTATGAGTATGAGTATGAGTATGAGTATGAGTATGAGTATGAGTATGAGTATGAGTTTGAGTATGAGTATGATTATGAGTATGAGTATGAGTATGAGTACGAGTATGAGAATGAGTGTGAGTATGAGTATGAGTTTGAGTATGAGTATGAGTATGAGTATGAGTTTGAGTATGAGTATGAGTATGAGTATGAGTATGAGTATGAGTATGAGAATGAGTGTGTGTATGAGTATGAGTGTGAGTGTGAGTATGAGTGTGAGTATGAGTATGAGTATGCGTATGCGTATGAGTATGAGTATGAGTATAATTATGAGTATGAGTATGAGTATGAGTATGAGTATGAGTATATGAATGAGTGTGAGTATGAGTATGAGTATGAGTATGAGTATGAGTATGTGTATGAGTATGAGTATGAGTATGAGTATGATTATGAGTATGAGTATGAGTATGAGTATGAGTATGAGTATGAGTATGAGAATGAGTATGAGTATGAGTATGAGTATGAGTATGAGTATGAGAATGAGTGTGTGTATGAGTATGAGTATGAGTGTGAGTGAGTATGAGTATGAGTATGAGTGTGAGTGTGAGTATGAGTGTGAGTATGAGTATGAGTTTGAGTATGAGTATGAGTATGAGTATGAGAATGAGTGTGTGTAAGAGTATGAGTATGAGTGTGAGTGTGAGTATGAGTATGAGTATGAGTATCAGTATGAGTAGGAGTAGGAGTATGAGTATGTGTATGAGTATGAGTGTGAGTATGAGTATGAGTATGAGTATGAGTATGAGTATGAGTATGAGTTTGAGTATGAGTATGAGTATGAGTATGAGTATGAGTATGGGTATGAGTATGAGTATGAGTATGAGTATGAGTATGAGTATGAGTATGAGTATGAGTTTGAGTATGAGTATGAGTATGAGTATGAGTATGAGTATGAGAATGAGTGTGAGTATGAGTATGAGTTTGAGTATGAGTATGAGTATGAGTATGAGTTTGAGTATGAGTATGAGTATGGGTATGAGTATGAGTATGAGTATGAGTATGAGTATGTGTATGAGTATGAGTATGAGTATGAGTATGATTATGAGTATGAGTATGAGTATGAGCATGAGTATGAGTATCAGTATGAGTAGGAGTAGGAGTATGAGTATGTGTATGAGTATGAGTGTGAGTATGAGTATGAGTATGAGTATGAGTATCAGTATGAGTAGGAGTAGGAGTATGAGTATGTGTATGAGTATGAGTGTGAGTATGAGTATGAGTATGAGTATGAGTATGAGTATGAGTATGAGTATGAGTATGAGTATGAGTATGAGTATGAGTATGAGTATGAGTATGAGTATGAGTATGAGTATGAGTGTGAGTATGAGTGCGAGTATGAGTATGAGTATGAGTATGAGTATGAGTATGTGTATGAGTATGGGTATGAGTATGAGTATGAGTATGCGTATGAGTATGAGTATGAGTATGATTATGAGTATGAGTATGAGTAAGAGTATGAGTATGGGTATGAGTATGAGTATGAGTATGGGTATGGGTATGGGTATGGGCATGAGTATGAGTATGAGTATGAGTATGAGTATGAGTATGAGTATGAGTATGAGTATGAGTATGAGTATGAGTATGAGTATGTGTATGAGTATGAGTATGAGTGTGAGTATGAGTGTGAGTATGAGTATGAGTATGCGTATGTGTATGAGTATGAGTATGATTATGAGTATGAGTATGAGTATGAGTATGAGTATGAGTATGAGTATGAGTATGAGTATGAGTAAGAGTATGAGTATGGGTATGAGTATGAGTATGAGTATGAGTATGGGTATGGGTATGGGTATGGGCATGAGTATGAGTATGAGTATGAGTATGAGTATGAGTATGTGTATGAGTATGGGTATGAGTATGAGTATGAGTATGAGTATGAGTATGAGTATGAACATGAGCATGAGTATGAGTATGAGTATGAGTATGAGTATGAGTATGAGTATGAGTATGAGTATGAGTACGAGTATGAGTATGGGTATGAGTATGAGTATGAGTATGACTATGAGTATGAGTGTGAGTATGAGTATGAGTATGAGTATGTGTATGAGTGTAAGTATGAGTATGAGTATGAGTATGAGTATGAGTATGAGTATGAGTATGAGTATGAGTATGAGTATGAGTATGAGTATGAGTATGAGTATATGAATGAGTGTGAGTATGAGTATGAGTATGAGTATGAGTATGAGTATGAGTATGAGTATGAGTATGAGTGTGAGTATGAGTATGAGTATGAGTATGTGTATGAGTGTAAGTATGAGTATGAGTATGAGTATGAGTATGAGTATGAGTATGTGTATGAGTATGAGTATGAGTATGAGTATGAGTATGAGTATGAGTATGAGTATGAACATGAGCATGAGTATGAGTATGTGTATGAGTATGAGTATGAGCCTGAATATGAGTATGAGTATGAGTATGAGCATGGGTATGAGCATGAGCATGCGTATGAGTATGAGTATGAGTATGAGTATGAGTATGAGTATGAGTATGAGTATGTGTATGAATATGGGTATGAGTATGAGTATGAGTATGAGTATGAGTATGCGTATGAGTATGAGTATGAGTATGATTATGAGTATGAGTATGAGTATGAGTATGAGTATGAGTATGAGTATGAGTACGAGTATGAGTATGGGTATGAGTATGAGTATGAGTATGAGTATGGGTATGGGTATGGGTATGGGTATGAGTATGAGTATGAGTATGCGTATGCGTATGCGTATGAATATGAGAATGAGTATGAGTATTAGTATGAGTATGAGTATGAGTATGAGTATGAGTATGAGTATGAGTATGTGTATGAGTATGAGTATGAGTATGAGTATGAGTATGAGTATGAGTATGAGTATGAGTATGAGTATGAGTATGAGTATGAGTATGAGTATGAGTATGAGTATGAGTATGAGTATGAGTATGAGTATGAGTGTGAGTATGAGTGTGAGTATGAGTATGAGTATGCGTATGTGTATGAGTATGAGTATGATTATGAGTATGAGTATGAGTATGAGTATGAGTATGAGTATGAGTTAGAGTATGAGTATGGGTATGAGTATGAGTATGAGTATGAGTATGAGTATGAGTATGCGTATGTGTATGAGTATGAGTATGATTATGAGTATGAGTATGAGTATGAGTGTGAGTATGAGTGTGAGTATGAGTATGAGTATGCGTATGTGTATGAGTATGAGTATGATTATGAGTATGAGTATGAGTATGAGTATGAGTATGAGTATGAGTTAGAGTATGAGTATGGGTATGAGTATGAGTATGAGTATGAGTATGAGTATGAGTATGAGTATGGGTATGGGTATGGGTATGGGTATGGGTATGGGCATGAGTATGAGTATGAGTATGAGTATGAGTATGAGTATGAGTATGTGTCTGAGTATGCGTATGCGTATGAATATGAGAATGAGTATGAGTATTAGTATGAGTATGAGTATGAGTATGAGTATGTGTATGAGTATGAGTATGAGTATGAGTATGAGTATGAGTATGAGTATGAGTATGAGTATGAGTATGAGTATGAGTATGAGTATGAGTATGAGTATGATTATGAGTATGAGTATGAGTATGAGTCTGAGTATGAGTGTGAGTATGAGTGTGAGTATGAGTATGAGTATGCGTATGTGTATGAGTATGAGTATGATTATGAGTATGAGTATGAGTATGAGTATGAGTATGAGTGTGAGTGTGAGTATGAGTGTGAGTATGAGTATGAGTATGCGTATGCGTATGAGTATGAGTATGAGTATGATTATGAGTATGAGTATGAGTATGAGTATGAGTATATGAATGAGTGTGAGTATGAGTATGAGTATGAGTATGAGTATGAGTATGAGTATGAGTATGTGTATGAGTATGAGTATGAGTATGAGTATGAGTATGATTATGAGTATGAGTATGAGTATGAGTATGAGTATGAGTATGAGTATGAGAATGAGTATGAGTATGAGTATGAGTATGAGTATGAGAATGAGTGTGTGTATGAGTATGAGTATGAGTGTGAGTGAGTATGAGTATGAGTTTGAGTATGAGTATGAGTATGAGTATGAGTATGAGTATGTGTATGAGTATGAGAATGAGTGTGTGTATGAGTATGAGTATGAGTGTGAGTGCGAGTATGAGTGTGAGTATGAGTATGAGTATGAGTATGCGTATGTGTATGAGTATGAGTATGAGTATGAGTATGAGTATGAGTATGAGTATGAGTATGAGTAAGAGTATGAGTATGGGTATGAGTATGAGTATGAGTATGAGTATGGGTATGGGTATGGGTATGGGCATGAGTATGAGTATGAGTATGAGTATGAGTATGAGTATGTGTATGAGTATGGGTATGAGTATGAGTATGAGTATGAGTATGAGTATGAGTATGAACATGAGCATGAGTATGAGTATGAGTATGAGTATGAGTATGAGTATGAGTATGAGTATGAGTATGAGTACGAGTATGAGTATGGGTATGAGTATGAGTATGAGTATGACTATGAGTATGAGTGTGAGTATGAGTATGAGTATGAGTATGTGTATGAGTGTAAGTATGAGTATGAGTATGAGTATGAGTATGAGTATGAGTATGAGTATGAGTATGAGTATGAGTATGAGTATGAGTATGAGTATGAGTATATGAATGAGTGTGAGTATGAGTATGAGTATGAGTATGAGTATGAGTATGAGTATGAGTATGAGTATGAGTGTGAGTATGAGTATGAGTATGAGTATGTGTATGAGTGTAAGTATGAGTATGAGTATGAGTATGAGTATGAGTATGAGTATGTGTATGAGTATGAGTATGAGTATGAGTATGAGTATGAGTATGAGTATGAGTATGAACATGAGCATGAGTATGAGTATGTGTATGAGTATGAGTATGAGCCTGAATATGAGTATGAGTATGAGTATGAGCATGGGTATGAGCATGAGCATGCGTATGAGTATGAGTATGAGTATGAGTATGAGTATGAGTATGAGTATGAGTATGTGTATGAATATGGGTATGAGTATGAGTATGAGTATGAGTATGAGTATGCGTATGAGTATGAGTATGAGTATGATTATGAGTATGAGTATGAGTATGAGTATGAGTATGAGTATGAGTATGAGTACGAGTATGAGTATGGGTATGAGTATGAGTATGAGTATGAGTATGGGTATGAGTATGAGTATGAGTATGAACATGAGCATGAGTATGAGTATGTGTATGAGTATGAGTATGAGCCTGAATATGAGTATGAGTATGAGTATGAGCATGGGTATGAGCATGAGCATGCGTATGAGTATGAGTATGAGTATGAGTATGAGTATGAGTATGAGTATGAGTATGTGTATGAATATGGGTATGAGTATGAGTATGAGTATGAGTATGAGTATGCGTATGAGTATGAGTATGAGTATGATTATGAGTATGAGTATGAGTATGAGTATGAGTATGAGTATGAGTATGAGTACGAGTATGAGTATGGGTATGAGTATGAGTATGAGTATGAGTATGGGTATGGGTATGGGTATGGGTATGAGTATGAGTATGAGTATGCGTATGCGTATGCGTATGAATATGAGAATGAGTATGAGTATTAGTATGAGTATGAGTATGAGTATGAGTATGAGTATGAGTATGAGTATGTGTATGAGTATGAGTATGAGTATGAGTATGAGTATGAGTATGAGTATGAGTATGAGTATGAGTATGAGTATGAGTATGAGTATGAGTATGAGTATGAGTATGAGTATGAGTATGAGTATGAGTATGAGTGTGAGTATGAGTGTGAGTATGAGTATGAGTATGCGTATGTGTATGAGTATGAGTATGATTATGAGTATGAGTATGAGTATGAGTATGAGTATGAGGATGAGTTAGAGTATGAGTATGGGTATGAGTATGAGTATGAGTATGAGTATGAGTATGAGTATGCGTATGTGTATGAGTATGAGTATGATTATGAGTATGAGTATGAGTATGAGTGTGAGTATGAGTGTGAGTATGAGTATGAGTATGCGTATGTGTATGAGTATGAGTATGATTATGAGTATGAGTATGAGTATGAGTATGAGTATGAGTATGAGTTAGAGTATGAGTATGGGTATGAGTATGAGTATGAGTATGAGTATGAGTATGAGTATGAGTATGGGTATGGGTATGGGTATGGGTATGGGTATGGGCATGAGTATGAGTATGAGTATGAGTATGAGTATGAGTATGAGTATGTGTCTGAGTATGCGTATGCGTATGAATATGAGAATGAGTATGAGTATTAGTATGAGTATGAGTATGAGTATGAGTATGTGTATGAGTATGAGTATGAGTATGAGTATGAGTATGAGTATGAGTATGAGTATGAGTATGAGTATGAGTATGAGTATGAGTATGAGTATGAGTATGATTATGAGTATGAGTATGAGTATGAGTCTGAGTATGAGTGTGAGTATGAGTGTGAGTATGAGTATGAGTATGCGTATGTGTATGAGTATGAGTATGATTATGAGTATGAGTATGAGTATGAGTATGAGTATGAGTGTGAGTGTGAGTATGAGTGTGAGTATGAGTATGAGTATGCGTATGCGTATGAGTATGAGTATGAGTATGATTATGAGTATGAGTATGAGTATGAGTATGAGTATATGAATGAGTGTGAGTATGAGTATGAGTATGAGTATGAGTATGAGTATGAGTATGAGTATGTGTATGAGTATGAGTATGAGTATGAGTATGAGTATGATTATGAGTATGAGTATGAGTATGAGTATGAGTATGAGTATGAGTATGAGAATGAGTATGAGTATGAGTATGAGTATGAGTATGAGAATGAGTGTGTGTATGAGTATGAGTATGAGTGTGAGTGAGTATGAGTATGAGTTTGAGTATGAGTATGAGTATGAGTATGAGTATGAGTATGTGTATGAGTATGAGAATGAGTGTGTGTATGAGTATGAGTATGAGTGTGAGTGCGAGTATGAGTGTGAGTATGAGTATGAGTATGAGTATGCGTATGTGTATGAGTATGAGTATGATTATGAGTATGAGTATGAGTATGATTATGAGTATGAGTATGAGTATGAGTAAGAGTATGAGTATGGGTATGAGTATGAGTATGAGTATGAGTATGGGTATGGGTATGGGTATGGGTATGGGCATGAGTATGAGTATGAGTATGAGTGTGAGTATGAGTATGAGTATGAGTATGAGTATGAGTATGTGTATGAGTATGGGTATGAGTATGAGTATGAGTATTAGTATGAGTATGAGTATGAACATGAGCATGAGTATGAGTATGTGTATGGATATGAGTATGATTATGAGTATGAGTATGAGTATGAGTATGAGCATGGGTATGAGTAAGAGCATGAGTATGAGTATCAGTATGAGTAGGAGTAGGAGTATGAGTATGTGTATGAGTATGAGTATGATTATGAGTATGAGTATGAGTATGAGTATGAGTATGAGTGTGAGTGTGAGTATGAGTATGAGTATGAGTATGAGTATGAGTATGAGTAAGAGTATGAGTATGGGTATGAGTATGAGTATGAGTATGAGTATGATTATGAGTATGAGTATGAGTATGAGTATGAGTATGAGTATGAGTATGAGAATGAGTATGAGTATGAGTATGAGTATGAGAATGAGTGTGTGTATGAGTATGAGTATGAGTGTGAGTGAGTATGAGTATGAGTTTGAGTATGAGTATGAGTATGAGTATGAGTATGAGTATGAGTATGAGTATGAGTATGAGTATGAGAATGAGTGTGTGTATGAGTATGAGTATGAGTGTGAGTGCGAGTATGAGTGTGAGTATGAGTATGTGTATGAGTATGAGTATGAGTATGAGTATGAGTATGAGTATGAGTATGAACATGAGCATGAGTATGAGTATGTGTATGAGTATGAGTATGAGCCTGAATATGAGTATGAGTATGAGTATGAGCATGGGTATGAGCATGAGCATGCGTATGAGTATGAGTATGAGTATGAGTATGAGTATGAGTATGAGTATGAGTATGAGTATGAGTATGAGTATGAGTATGAGTATGAGTATGAGTATGAGTATGAGTATGAATATGTGTATGAGTATGAGTATGAGTATGAGTATGAGTATGAGTATGAGTATGAACATGAGCATGAGCATGAGTATGTGTATGAGAATGAGTATGAGTATGAGTATGGGTATGAGCATGACTATGATTATGAGTATGAGTATGAGTATGAGTATGAGTATGAGTATGTGTATGAGTATGAGTTTGAGTAAGAGTATGAGTATGGGTATGAGTATGAGTATGAGTATGAGTATGGGTATGGGTATGAGCATGGGTATGAGTAAGAGCATGAGTATGAGTATCAGTATGAGTAGGAGTAGGAGTATGAGTATGTGTATGAGTATGAGTATGATTATGAGTATGAGTATGAGTATGAGTATGAGTATGAGTGTGAGTGTGAGTATGAGTGTGAGTATGAGTATGAGTATGCGTATGCGTATGAGTATGAGTATGAGTATGATTATGAGTATGAGTATGAGTATGAGTATGAGTATATGAATGAGTGTGAGTATGAGTATGAGTATGAGTATGAGTATGAGTATGAGTATGTGTATGAGTATGAGTATGAGTATGAGTATGAGTATGATTATGAGTATGAGTATGAGTATGAGTATGAGTATGAGTATGAGTATGAGTATGAGAATGAGTATGAGTATGAGTATGAGTATGAGAATGAGTGTGTGTATGAGTATGAGTATGAGTGTGAGTATGAGTATGAGTATGAGTATGAGTGTGAGTATGCGTATGAGTATGAGTATGTGTATGAGTGTAAGTATGAGTATGAGTATGAGTATGAGTATGAGTATGAGTATGTGTATGAGTATGAGTATGAGTATGAGTATGAGTATGAGTATGAGTATGAGTATGAACATGAGCATGAGTATGAGTATGTGTATGAGTATGAGTATGAGCCTGAATATGAGTATGAGTATGAGTATGAGCATGGGTATGAGCATGAGCATGCGTATGAGTATGAGTATGAGTATGAGTATGAGTATGAGTATGAGTATGAGTATGTGTATGAATATGGGTATGAGTATGAGTATGAGTATGAGTATGAGTATGCGTATGAGTATGAGTATGAGTATGATTATGAGTATGAGTATGAGTATGAGTATGAGTATGAGTGTGAGTATGAGTGTGAGTATGAGTATGAGTATGCGTATGTGTATGAGTATGAGTATGATTATGAGTATGAGTATGAGTATGAGTATGAGTATGAGTTAGAGTATGAGTATGGGTATGAGTATGAGTATGAGTATGAGTATGAGTATGAGTATGCGTATGTGTATGAGTATGAGTATGATTATGAGTATGAGTATGAGTATGAGTGTGAGTATGAGTGTGAGTATGAGTATGAGTATGCGTATGTGTATGAGTATGAGTATGATTATGAGTATGAGTATGAGTATGAGTATGAGTATGAGTATGAGTTAGAGTATGAGTATGGGTATGAGTATGAGTATGAGTATGAGTATGAGTATGAGTATGAGTATGGGTATGGGTATGGGTATGGGTATGGGTATGGGCATGAGTATGAGTATGAGTATGAGTATGAGTATGAGTATGTGTCTGAGTATGCGTATGCGTATGAATATGAGAATGAGTATGAGTATTAGTATGAGTATGAGTATGAGTATGAGTATGTGTATGAGTATGAGTATGAGTATGAGTATGAGTATGAGTATGAGTATGAGTATGAGTATGAGTATGAACATGAGCATGAGTATGAGTATGTGTATGAGTATGAGTATGAGCCTGAATATGAGTATGAGTATGAGTATGAGCATGGGTATGAGCATGAGCATGCGTATGAGTATGAGTATGAGTATGAGTATGAGTATGAGTATGAGTATGAGTATGAGTATGAGTATGAGTATGAGTATGAGTATGAGTATGAGTATGAATATGTGTATGAGTATGAGTATGAGTATGAGTATGAGTATGAGTATGAGTATGAACATGAGCATGAGCATGAGTATGTGTATGAGAATGAGTATGAGTATGAGTATGGGTATGAGCATGACTATGATTATGAGTATGAGTATGAGTATGAGTATGAGTATGAGTATGTGTATGAGTATGAGTATGAGTAAGAGTATGAGTATGGGTATGAGTATGAGTATGAGTATGAGTATGGGTATGGGTATGAGCATGGGTATGAGTAAGAGCATGAGTATGAGTATCAGTATGAGTAGGAGTAGGAATATGAGTATGTGTATGAGTATGAGTATGATTATGAGTATGAGTATGAGTATGAGTATGAGTATGAGTGTGAGTGTGAGTATGAGTGTGAGTATGAGTATGAGTATGCGTATGCGTATGAGTATGAGTATGAGTATGATTATGAGTATGAGTATGAGTATGAGTATGAGTATATGAATGAGTGTGAGTATGAGTATGAGTATGAGTATGAGTATGAGTATGAGTATGTGTATGAGTATGAGTATGAGTATGAGTATGATTATGAGTATGAGTATGAGTATGAGTATGAGTATGAGTATGAGTATGAGAATGAGTATGAGTATGAGTATGAGTATGAGAATGAGTGTGTGTATGAGTATGAGTATGAGTGTGAGTGAGTATGAGTATGAGTTTGAGTATGAGTATGAGTATGAGTATGAGTATGAGTATGAGTATGAGTATGAGTATGAGTATGAGTATGAGAATGAGTGTGTGTATGAGTATGAGTATGAGTGTGAGTGCGAGTATGAGTGTGAGTATGAGTATGAGTATGAGTATGCGTATGTGTATGAGTATGAGTATGATTATGAGTATGAGTATGAGTATGAGTATGAGTATGAGTATGAGTATGAGTAAGAGTATGAGTATGGGTATGAGTATGAGTATGAGTATGAGTATGGGTATGGGTATGGGTATGGGTATGGGCATGAGTATGAGTATGAGTATGAGTGTGAGTATGAGTATGAGTATGAGTATGAGTATGAGTATGTGTATGAGTATGAGTATGAGTATGAGTATGAGTATGAGTATGAGTATGAGTATGAACATGAGCATGAGTATGAGTATGTGTATGAGTATGAGTATGAGCCTGAATATGAGTATGAGTATGAGTATGAGCATGGGTATGAGCATGAGCATGCGTATGAGTATGAGTATGAGTATGAGTATGTGTATGAGTATGAGTATGAGTGTGAGTATGAGTGTGAGTATGAGTGTGAGTATGAGTATGAGTATGCGTATGTGTATGAGTATGAGTATGATTATGAGTATGAGTATGAGTATGAGTATGAGTATGAGTATGAGTATGAGTATGAGTATGAGTAAGAGTATGAGTATGGGTATGAGTATGAGTATGAGTATGAGTATGGGTATGGGTATGGGTATGGGCATGAGTATGAGTATGAGTATGAGTATGAGTATGAGTATGTGTATGAGTATGGGTATGAGTATGAGTATGAGTATGAGTATGAGTATGAGTATGAACATGAGCATGAGTATGAGTATGAGTATGAGTATGAGTATGAGTATGAGTATGAGTATGAGTATGAGTACGAGTATGAGTATGGGTATGAGTATGAGTATGAGTATGACTATGAGTATGAGTGTGAGTATGAGTATGAGTATGAGTATGTGTATGAGTGTAAGTATGAGTATGAGTATGAGTATGAGTATGAGTATGAGTATGAGTATGAGTATGAGTATGAGTATGAGTATGAGTATGAGTATGAGTATATGAATGAGTGTGAGTATGAGTATGAGTATGAGTATGAGTATGAGTATGAGTATGAGTATGAGTATGAGTGTGAGTATGAGTATGAGTATGAGTATGTGTATGAGTGTAAGTATGAGTATGAGTATGAGTATGAGTATGAGTATGAGTATGTGTATGAGTATGAGTATGAGTATGAGTATGAGTATGAGTATGAGTATGAACATGAGCATGAGTATGAGTATGTGTATGAGTATGAGTATGAGCCTGAATATGAGTATGAGTATGAGTATGAGCATGGGTATGAGCATGAGCATGCGTATGAGTATGAGTATGAGTATGAGTATGAGTATGAGTATGAGTATGAGTATGTGTATGAATATGGGTATGAGTATGAGTATGAGTATGAGTATGAGTATGCGTATGAGTATGAGTATGAGTATGATTATGAGTATGAGTATGAGTATGAGTATGAGTATGAGTATGAGTATGAGTACGAGTATGAGTATGGGTATGAGTATGAGTATGAGTATGAGTATGGGTATGGGTATGGGTATGGGTATGAGTATGAGTATGAGTATGCGTATGCGTATGCGTATGAATATGAGAATGAGTATGAGTATTAGTATGAGTATGAGTATGAGTATGAGTATGAGTATGAGTATGAGTATGTGTATGAGTATGAGTATGAGTATGAGTATGAGTATGAGTATGAGTATGAGTATGAGTATGAGTATGAGTATGAGTATGAGTTAGAGTATGAGTATGGGTATGAGTATGAGTATGAGTATGAGTATGAGTATGAGTATGCGTATGTGTATGAGTATGAGTATGATTATGAGTATGAGTATGAGTATGAGTGTGAGTATGAGTGTGAGTATGAGTATGAGTATGCGTATGTGTATGAGTATGAGTATGATTATGAGTATGAGTATGAGTATGAGTATGAGTATGAGTATGAGTTAGAGTATGAGTATGGGTATGAGTATGAGTATGAGTATGAGTATGAGTATGAGTATGAGTATGGGTATGGGTATGGGTATGGGTATGGGTATGGGCATGAGTATGAGTATGAGTATGAGTATGAGTATGAGTATGTGTCTGAGTATGCGTATGCGTATGAATATGAGAATGAGTATGAGTATTAGTATGAGTATGAGTATGAGTATGAGTATGTGTATGAGTATGAGTATGAGTATGAGTATGAGTATGAGTATGAGTATGAGTATGAGTATGAACATGAGCATGAGTATGAGTATGTGTATGAGTATGAGTATGAGCCTGAATATGAGTATGAGTATGAGTATGAGCATGGGTATGAGCATGAGCATGCGTATGAGTATGAGTATGAGTATGAGTATGAGTATGAGTATGAGTATGAGTATGAGTATGAGTATGAGTATGAGTATGAGTATGAGTATGAGTATGAGTATGAATATGTGTATGAGTATGAGTATGAGTATGAGTATGAGTATGAGTATGAGTATGAACATGAGCATGAGCATGAGTATGTGTATGAGAATGAGTATGAGTATGAGTATGGGTATGAGCATGACTATGATTATGAGTATGAGTATGAGTATGAGTATGAGTATGAGTATGTGTATGAGTATGAGTATGAGTAAGAGTATGAGTATGGGTATGAGTATGAGTATGAGTATGAGTATGGGTATGGGTATGAGCATGGGTATGAGTAAGAGCATGAGTATGAGTATCAGTATGAGTAGGAGTAGGAGTATGAGTATGTGTATGAGTATGAGTATGATTATGAGTATGAGTATGAGTATGAGTATGAGTATGAGTATGCGTATGCGTATGAGTATGAGTATGAGTATGATTATGAGTATGAGTATGAGTATGAGTATGAGTATATGAATGAGTGTGAGTATGAGTATGAGTATGAGTATGAGTATGAGTATGAGTATGAGTATGTGTATGAGTATGAGTATGAGTATGAGTATGAGTATGATTATGAGTATGAGTATGAGTATGAGTATGAGTATGAGTATGAGTATGAGAATGAGTATGAGTATGAGTATGAGTATGAGAATGAGTGTGTGTATGAGTATGAGTATGAGTGTGAGTGAGTATGAGTATGAGTTTGAGTATGAGTATGAGTATGAGTATGAGTATGAGTATGAGTATGAGTATGAGTATGAGTATGAGTATGAGAATGAGTGTGTGTATGAGTATGAGTATGAGTGTGAGTGCGAGTATGAGTGTGAGTATGAGTATGAGTATGAGTATGCGTATGTGTATGAGTATGAGTATGATTATGAGTATGAGTATGAGTATGAGTATGAGTATGAGTATGAGTATGAGTAAGAGTATGAGTATGGGTATGAGTATGAGTATGAGTATGAGTATGAGTATGGGTATGGGTATGGGTATGGGTATGGGCATGAGTATGAGTATGAGTATGAGTGTGAGTATGAGTATGAGTATGAGTATGAGTATGAGTATGTGTATGAGTATGAGTATGAGTATGAGTATGAGTATGAGTATGAGTATGAGTATGAACATGAGCATGAGTATGAGTATGTGTATGAGTATGAGTATGAGCCTGAATATGAGTATGAGTATGAGTATGAGCATGGGTATGAGCATGAGCATGCGTATGAGTATGAGTATGAGTATGATTATGAGTATGAGTATGAGTATGAGTATGAGTATGAGTATGAGTTAGAGTATGAGTATGGGTATGAGTATGAGTATGAGTATGAGTATGAGTATGAGTATGAGTATGGGTATGGGTATGGGCATGAGTATGAGTATGAGTATGAGTATGAGTATGAGTATGTGTATGAGTATGGGTATGAGTATGAGTATGAGTATGAGTATGAGTATGAACATGAGCATGAGTATGAGTATGTGTATGGATATGAGTATGATTATGAGTATGAGTATGAGTATGAGTATCAGCATGGGTATGAGTAAGAGCATGAGTATGAGTATCAGTATGAGTAGGAGTAGGAGTATGAGTATGTGTATGAGTATGAGTATGAGTATGAGTATGAGTATGAGTATGAGTATGAGTATGAGTATGAGTTTGAGTATGAGTATGATTATGAGTATGAGTATGAGTATGAGTACGAGTATGAGAATGAGTGTGAGTATGAGTATGAGTTTGAGTATGAGTATGAGTATGAGTATGAGTTTGAGTATGAGTATGAGTATGAGTATGAGTATGAGTATGAGTATGAGAATGAGTGTGTGTATGAGTATGAGTGTGAGTGTGAGTATGAGTGTGAGTATGAGTATGAGTATGCGTATGCGTATGAGTATGAGTATGAGTATAATTATGAGTATGAGTATGAGTATGAGTATGAGTATGAGTATATGAATGAGTGTGAGTATGAGTATGAGTATGAGTATGAGTATGAGTATGTGTATGAGTATGAGTATGAGTATGAGTATGATTATGAGTATGAGTATGAGTATGAGTATGAGTATGAGTATGAGTATGAGAATGAGTATGAGTATGAGTATGAGTATGAGTATGAGTATGAGAATGAGTGTGTGTATGAGTATGAGTATGAGTGTGAGTGAGTATGAGTATGAGTATGAGTGTGAGTGTGAGTATGAGTGTGAGTATGAGTATGAGTTTGAGTATGAGTATGAGTATGAGTATGAGTATGAGAATGAGTGTGTGTAAGAGTATGAGTATGAGTGTGAGTGTGAGTATGAGTATGAGTATGAGTATCAGTATGAGTAGGAGTAGGAGTATGAGTATGTGTATGAGTATGAGTGTGAGTATGAGTATGAGTATGAGTATGAGTATGAGTATGAGTATGAGTTTGAGTATGAGTATGAGTATGAGTATGAGTATGAGTATGGGTATGAGTATGAGTATGAGTATGAGTATGAGTATGAGTATGAGTATGAGTATGAGTTTGAGTATGAGTATGAGTATGAGTATGAGTATGAGTATGAGAATGAGTGTGAGTATGAGTATGAGTTTGAGTATGAGTATGAGTATGAGTATGAGTTTGAGTATGAGTATGAGTATGGGTATGAGTATGAGTATGAGTATGAGTATGAGTATGTGTATGAGTATGAGTATGAGTATGAGTATGATTATGAGTATGAGTATGAGTATGAGCATGAGTATGAGTATCAGTATGAGTAGGAGTAGGAGTATGAGTATGTGTATGAGTATGAGTGTGAGTATGAGTATGAGTATGAGTATGAGTATCAGTATGAGTAGGAGTAGGAGTATGAGTATGTGTATGAGTATGAGTGTGAGTATGAGTATGAGTATGAGTATGAGTATGAGTATGAGTATGAGTATGAGTATGAGTATGAGTATGAGTATGAGTATGAGTATGAGTATGAGTATGAGTATGAGTATGAGTGTGAGTATGAGTGCGAGTATGAGTATGAGTATGAGTATGAGTATGAGTATGTGTATGAGTATGGGTATGAGTATGAGTATGAGTATGCGTATGAGTATGAGTATGAGTATGATTATGAGTATGAGTATGAGTAAGAGTATGAGTATGGGTATGAGTATGAGTATGAGTATGGGTATGGGTATGGGTATGGGCATGAGTATGAGTATGAGTATGAGTATGAGTATGAGTATGAGTATGAGTATGAGTATGAGTATGAGTATGAGTATGAGTATGTGTATGAGTATGAGTATGAGTGTGAGTATGAGTGTGAGTATGAGTATGAGTATGCGTATGTGTATGAGTATGAGTATGATTATGAGTATGAGTATGAGTATGAGTATGAGTATGAGTATGAGTATGAGTATGAGTATGAGTAAGAGTATGAGTATGGGTATGAGTATGAGTATGAGTATGAGTATGGGTATGGGTATGGGTATGGGCATGAGTATGAGTATGAGTATGAGTATGAGTATGAGTATGTGTATGAGTATGGGTATGAGTATGAGTATGAGTATGAGTATGAGTATGAGTATGAACATGAGCATGAGTATGAGTATGAGTATGAGTATGAGTATGAGTATGAGTATGAGTATGAGTATGAGTACGAGTATGAGTATGGGTATGAGTATGAGTATGAGTATGACTATGAGTATGAGTGTGAGTATGAGTATGAGTATGAGTATGTGTATGAGTGTAAGTATGAGTATGAGTATGAGTATGAGTATGAGTATGAGTATGAGTATGAGTATGAGTATGAGTATGAGTATGAGTATGAGTATGAGTATATGAATGAGTGTGAGTATGAGTATGAGTATGAGTATGAGTATGAGTATGAGTATGAGTATGAGTATGAGTGTGAGTATGAGTATGAGTATGAGTATGTGTATGAGTGTAAGTATGAGTATGAGTATGAGTATGAGTATGAGTATGAGTATGTGTATGAGTATGAGTATGAGTATGAGTATGAGTATGAGTATGAGTATGAGTATGAACATGAGCATGAGTATGAGTATGTGTATGAGTATGAGTATGAGCCTGAATATGAGTATGAGTATGAGTATGAGCATGGGTATGAGCATGAGCATGCGTATGAGTATGAGTATGAGTATGAGTATGAGTATGAGTATGAGTATGAGTATGTGTATGAATATGGGTATGAGTATGAGTATGAGTATGAGTATGAGTATGCGTATGAGTATGAGTATGAGTATGATTATGAGTATGAGTATGAGTATGAGTATGAGTATGAGTATGAGTATGAGTACGAGTATGAGTATGGGTATGAGTATGAGTATGAGTATGAGTATGGGTATGGGTATGGGTATGGGTATGAGTATGAGTATGAGTATGCGTATGCGTATGCGTATGAATATGAGAATGAGTATGAGTATTAGTATGAGTATGAGTATGAGTATGAGTATGAGTATGAGTATGAGTATGTGTATGAGTATGAGTATGAGTATGAGTATGAGTATGAGTATGAGTATGAGTATGAGTATGAGTATGAGTATGAGTATGAGTATGAGTATGAGTATGAGTATGAGTATGAGTATGAGTATGAGTATGAGTATGAGTATGAGTGTGAGTATGAGTGTGAGTATGAGTATGAGTATGCGTATGTGTATGAGTATGAGTATGATTATGAGTATGAGTATGAGTATGAGTATGAGTATGAGTATGAGTTAGAGTATGAGTATGGGTATGAGTATGAGTATGAGTATGAGTATGAGTATGAGTATGCGTATGTGTATGAGTATGAGTATGATTATGAGTATGAGTATGAGTATGAGTGTGAGTATGAGTGTGAGTATGAGTATGAGTATGCGTATGTGTATGAGTATGAGTATGATTATGAGTATGAGTATGAGTATGAGTATGAGTATGAGTATGAGTTAGAGTATGAGTATGGGTATGAGTATGAGTATGAGTATGAGTATGAGTATGAGTATGAGTATGGGTATGGGTATGGGTATGGGTATGGGTATGGGCATGAGTATGAGTATGAGTATGAGTATGAGTATGAGTATCAGTATGTGTCTGAGTATGCGTATGCGTATGAATATGAGAATGAGTATGAGTATTAGTATGAGTATGAGTATGAGTATGAGTATGTGTATGAGTATGAGTATGAGTATGAGTATGAGTATGAGTATGAGTATGAGTATGAGTATGAGTATGAGTATGAGTATGAGTATGAGTATGAGTATGATTATGAGTATGAGTATGAGTATGAGTCTGAGTATGAGTGTGAGTATGAGTGTGAGTATGAGTATGAGTATGCGTATGTGTATGAGTATGAGTATGATTATGAGTATGAGTATGAGTATGAGTATGAGTATGAGTGTGAGTGTGAGTATGAGTGTGAGTATGAGTATGAGTATGCGTATGCGTATGAGTATGAGTATGAGTATGATTATGAGTATGAGTATGAGTATGAGTATGAGTATATGAATGAGTGTGAGTATGAGTATGAGTATGAGTATGAGTATGAGTATGAGTATGAGTATGTGTATGAGTATGAGTATGAGTATGAGTATGAGTATGATTATGAGTATGAGTATGAGTATGAGTATGAGTATGAGTATGAGTATGAGAATGAGTATGAGTATGAGTATGAGTATGAGTATGAGTATGAGAATGAGTGTGTGTATGAGTATGAGTATGAGTGTGAGTGAGTATGAGTATGAGTTTGAGTATGAGTATGAGTATGAGTATGAGTATGAGTATGTGTATGAGTATGAGAATGAGTGTGTGTATGAGTATGAGTATGAGTGTGAGTGCGAGTATGAGTGTGAGTATGAGTATGAGTATGAGTATGCGTATGTGTATGAGTATGAGTATGATTATGAGTATGAGTATGAGTATGATTATGAGTATGAGTATGAGTATGAGTAAGAGTATGAGTATGGGTATGAGTATGAGTATGAGTATGAGTATGGGTATGGGTATGGGTATGGGTATGGGCATGAGTATGAGTATGAGTATGAGTGTGAGTATGAGTATGAGTATGAGTATGAGTATGAGTATGTGTATGAGTATGGGTATGAGTATGAGTATGAGTATTAGTATGAGTATGAGTATGAACATGAGCATGAGTATGAGTATGTGTATGGATATGAGTATGATTATGAGTATGAGTATGAGTATGAGTATGAGCATGGGTATGAGTAAGAGCATGAGTATGAGTATCAGTATGAGTAGGAGTAGGAGTATGAGTATGTGTATGAGTATGAGTATGATTATGAGTATGAGTATGAGTATGAGTATGAGTATGAGTGTGAGTGTGAGTATGAGTATGAGTATGAGTATGAGTATGAGTATGAGTAAGAGTATGAGTATGGGTATGAGTATGAGTATGAGTATGAGTATGATTATGAGTATGAGTATGAGTATGAGTATGAGTATGAGTATGAGTATGAGAATGAGTATGAGTATGAGTATGAGTATGAGAATGAGTGTGTGTATGAGTATGAGTATGAGTGTGAGTGAGTATGAGTATGAGTTTGAGTATGAGTATGAGTATGAGTATGAGTATGAGTATGAGTATGAGTATGAGTATGAGTATGAGAATGAGTGTGTGTATGAGTATGAGTATGAGTGTGAGTGCGAGTATGAGTGTGAGTATGAGTATGTGTATGAGTATGAGTATGAGTATGAGTATGAGTATGAGTATGAGTATGAACATGAGCATGAGTATGAGTATGTGTATGAGTATGAGTATGAGCCTGAATATGAGTATGAGTATGAGTATGAGCATGGGTATGAGCATGAGCATGCGTATGAGTATGAGTATGAGTATGAGTATGAGTATGAGTATGAGTATGAGTATGAGTATGAGTATGAGTATGAGTATGAGTATGAGTATGAGTATGAGTATGAGTATGAATATGTGTATGAGTATGAGTATGAGTATGAGTATGAGTATGAGTATGAGTATGAACATGAGCATGAGCATGAGTATGTGTATGAGAATGAGTATGAGTATGAGTATGGGTATGAGCATGACTATGATTATGAGTATGAGTATGAGTATGAGTATGAGTATGAGTATGTGTATGAGTATGAGTTTGAGTAAGAGTATGAGTATGGGTATGAGTATGAGTATGAGTATGAGTATGGGTATGGGTATGAGCATGGGTATGAGTAAGAGCATGAGTATGAGTATCAGTATGAGTAGGAGTAGGAGTATGAGTATGTGTATGAGTATGAGTATGATTATGAGTATGAGTATGAGTATGAGTATGAGTATGAGTGTGAGTGTGAGTATGAGTGTGAGTATGAGTATGAGTATGCGTATGCGTATGAGTATGAGTATGAGTATGATTATGAGTATGAGTATGAGTATGAGTATGAGTATATGAATGAGTGTGAGTATGAGTATGAGTATGAGTATGAGTATGAGTATGAGTATGTGTATGAGTATGAGTATGAGTATGAGTATGAGTATGATTATGAGTATGAGTATGAGTATGAGTATGAGTATGAGTATGAGTATGAGTATGAGAATGAGTATGAGTATGAGTATGAGTATGAGAATGAGTGTGTGTATGAGTATGAGTATGAGTGTGAGTGAGTATGAGTATGAGTTTGAGTATGAGTATGAGTATGAGTATGAGTATGAGTATGAGTATGAGTATGAGTATGAGTATGAGTATGAGAATGAGTGTGTGTATGAGTATGAGTATGAGTGTGAGTGCGAGTATGAGTGTGAGTATGAGTATGAGTATGAGTATGCGTATGTGTATGAGTATGAGTATGATTATGAGTATGAGTATGAGTATGAGTATGAGTATGAGTATGAGTATGAGTAAGAGTATGAGTATGGGTATGAGTATGAGTATGAGTATGAGTATGGGTATGGGTATGGGTATGGGTATGGGCATGAGTATGAGTATGAGTATGAGTGTGAGTATGAGTATGAGTATGAGTATGAGTATGAGTATGTGTATGAGTATGAGTATGAGTATGAGTATGAGTATGAGTATGAGTATGAACATGAGCATGAGTATGAGTATGTGTATGAGTATGAGTATGAGCCTGAATATGAGTATGAGTATGAGTATGAGCATGGGTATGAGCATGAGCATGCGTATGAGTATGAGTATGAGTATGAGTATGAGTATGAGTATGAGTATGAGTATGAGTATGAGTATGAGTATGAGTATGAGTATGAGTATGAGTATGAGTATGAGTATGAATATGTGTATGAGTATGAGTATGAGTGTGAGTATGAGTATGAGTATGCGTATGTGTATGAGTATGAGTATGATTATGAGTATGAGTATGAGTATGAGTATGAGTATGAGTATGAGTTAGAGTATGAGTATGGGTATGAGTATGAGTATGAGTATGAGTATGAGTATGAGTATGAGTATGAGTATGAGTATGGGTATGTGTATGGGCATGAGTATGAGTATGAGTATGAGTATGAGTATGAGTATGTGTATGAGTATGGGTATGAGTATGAGTATGAGTATGAGTATGAGTATGAGTATGAACATGAGCATGAGTATGAGTATGTGTATGGATATGAGTATGATTATGAGTATGAGTATGAGTATGAGTATCAGCATGGGTATGAGTAAGAGCATGAGTATGAGTATCAGTATGAGTAGGAGTAGGAGTATGAGTATGTGTATGAGTATGAGTATGAGTATGAGTATGAGTATGAGTATGAGTATGAGTATGAGTATGAGTTTGAGTATGAGTATGATTATGAGTATGAGTATGAGTATGAGTACGAGTATGAGAATGAGTGTGAGTATGAGTATGAGTTTGAGTATGAGTATGAGTATGAGTATGAGTTTGAGTATGAGTATGAGTATGAGTATGAGTATGAGTATGAGTATGAGAATGAGTGTGTGTATGAGTATGAGTGTGAGTGTGAGTATGAGTGTGAGTATGAGTATGAGTATGCGTATGCGTATGAGTATGAGTATGAGTATGATTATGAGTATGAGTATGAGTATGAGTATGAGTATGAGTATATGAATGAGTGTGAGTATGAGTATGAGTATGAGTATGAGTATGAGTATGAGTATGAGTATGAGTATGAGTATGAGTATGAGTATGAGTATGAGTATGAGTATGAGTATGAGTATGAGTATGAGTATGAGTATGAGTATGAGTATGAGTGTGAGTATGAGTGTGAGTATGAGTATGAGTATGCGTATGTGTATGAGTATGAGTATGATTATGAGTATGAGTATGAGTATGAGTATGAGTATGAGTATGAGTATGAGTTAGAGTATGAGTATGGGTATGAGTATGAGTATGAGTATGAGTATGAGTATGAGTATGCGTATGTGTATGAGTATGAGTATGATTATGAGTATGAGTATGAGTATGAGTGTGAGTATGAGTGTGAGTATGAGTATGAGTATGCGTATGTGTATGAGTATGAGTATGATTATGAGTATGAGTATGAGTATGAGTATGAGTATGAGTATGAGTTAGAGTATGAGTATGGGTATGAGTATGAGTATGAGTATGAGTATGAGTATGAGTATGAGTATGGGTATGGGTATGGGTATGGGTATGGGTATGGGCATGAGTATGAGTATGAGTATGAGTATGAGTATGAGTATGAGTATGAGTATGTGTCTGAGTATGCGTATGCGTATGAATATGAGAATGAGTATGAGTATTAGTATGAGTATGAGTATGAGTATGAGTGTGAGTATGAGTGTGAGTATGAGTATGAGTATGCGTATGTGTATGAGTATGAGTATGATTATGAGTATGAGTATGAGTATGAGTATGAGTATGAGTATGAGTTAGAGTATGAGTATGGGTATGAGTATGAGTATGAGTATGAGTATGAGTATGAGTATGAGTATGGGTATGGGTATGGGTATGGGTATGGGTATGGGCATGAGTATGAGTATGAGTATGAGTATGAGTATGAGTATGAGTATGAGTATGTGTCTGAGTATGCGTATGCGTATGAATATGAGAATGAGTATGAGTATTAGTATGAGTATGAGTATGAGTATGAGTATGTGTATGAGTATGAGTATGAGTATGAGTATGAGTATGAGTATGAGTATGAGTATGAGTATGAGTATGAGTATGAGTATGAGTATGAGTATGAGTATGAGTATGAGTATGAGTATGATTATGAGTATGAGTATGAGTATGAGTCTGAGTATGAGTGTGAGTATGAGTGTGAGTATGAGTATGAGTATGCGTATGTGTATGAGTATGAGTATGATTATGAGTATGAGTATGAGTATGAGTATGAGTATGAGTGTGAGTGTGAGTATGAGTGTGAGTATGAGTATGAGTATGCGTATGCGTATGAGTATGAGTATGAGTATGATTATGAGTATGAGTATGAGTATGAGTATGAGTATATGAATGAGTGTGAGTATGAGTATGAGTATGAGTATGAGTATGAGTATGAGTATGAGTATGTGTATGAGTATGAGTATGAGTATGAGTATGAGTATGATTATGAGTATGAGTATGAGTATGAGTATGAGTATGAGTATGAGTATGAGAATGAGTATGAGTATGAGTATGAGTATGAGTATGAGTATGGGTATGGGTATGGGTATGGGTATGGGCATGAGTATGAGTATGAGTATGAGTGTGAGTATGAGTATGAGTATGAGTATGAGTATGAGTATGTGTATGAGTATGGGTATGAGTATGAGTATGAGTATTAGTATGAGTATGAGTATGAACATGAGCATGAGTATGAGTATGTGTATGGATATGAGTATGATTATGAGTATGAGTATGAGTATGAGTATGAGCATGGGTATGAGTAAGAGCATGAGTATGAGTATCAGTATGAGTAGGAGTAGGAGTATGAGTATGTGTATGAGTATGAGTATGATTATGAGTATGAGTATGAGTATGAGTATGAGTATGAGTGTGAGTGTGAGTATGAGTATGAGTATGAGTATGAGTATGAGTATGAGTAAGAGTATGAGTATGGGTATGAGTATGAGTATGAGTATGAGTATGATTATGAGTATGAGTATGAGTATGAGTATGAGTATGAGTATGAGTATGAGAATGAGTATGAGTATGAGTTTGAGTATGAGTATGAGTATGAGTATGAGTTTGAGTATGAGTATGAGTATGAGTATGAGTATGAGTATGAGTATGAGAATGAGTGTGTGTATGAGTATGAGTGTGTGTATGAGTATGAGTATGAGTGTGAGTGAGTATGAGTATGAGTTTGAGTATGAGTATGAGTATGAGAATGAGTGTGAGTATGAGTATGAGTTTGAGTATGAGTATGAGTATGAGTATGAGTTTGAGTATGAGTATGAGTATGAGTATGAGTATGAGTATGAGTATGAGAATGAGTGTGTGTATGAGTATGAGTGTGAGTGTGAGTATGAGTGTGAGTATGAGTATGAGTATGCGTATGCGTATGAGTATGAGTATGAGTATGATTATGAGTATGAGTATGAGTATGAGTATGAGTATGAGTATATGAATGAGTGTGAGTATGAGTATGAGTATGAGTATGAGTATGAGTATGAGTATGAGTATGAGTATGAGTATGAGTATGAGTATGAGTATGAGTATGAGTATGAGTATGAGTATGAGTATGAGTATGAGTATGAGTATGAGTGTGAGTATGAGTGTGAGTATGAGTATGAGTATGCGTATGTGTATGAGTATGAGTATGATTATGAGTATGAGTATGAGTATGAGTATGAGTATGAGTATGAGTTAGAGTATGAGTATGGGTATGAGTATGAGTATGAGTATGAGTATGAGTATGAGTATGCGTATGTGTATGAGTATGAGTATGATTATGAGTATGAGTATGAGTATGAGTGTGAGTATGAGTGTGAGTATGAGTATGAGTATGCGTATGTGTATGAGTATGAGTATGATTATGAGTATGAGTATGAGTATGAGTATGAGTATGAGTATGAGTTAGAGTATGAGTATGGGTATGAGTATGAGTATGAGTATGAGTATGAGTATGAGTATGAGTATGGGTATGGGTATGGGTATGGGTATGGGTATGGGCATGAGTATGAGTATGAGTATGAGTATGAGTATGAGTATGAGTATGAGTATGTGTCTGAGTATGCGTATGCGTATGAATATGAGAATGAGTATGAGTATTAGTATGAGTATGAGTATGAGTATGAGTGTGAGTATGAGTGTGAGTATGAGTATGAGTATGCGTATGTGTATGAGTATGAGTATGATTATGAGTATGAGTATGAGTATGAGTATGAGTATGAGTATGAGTTAGAGTATGAGTATGGGTATGAGTATGAGTATGAGTATGAGTATGAGTATGAGTATGAGTATGGGTATGGGTATGGGTATGGGTATGGGTATGGGCATGAGTATGAGTATGAGTATGAGTATGAGTATGAGTATGAGTATGAGTATGTGTCTGAGTATGCGTATGCGTATGAATATGAGAATGAGTATGAGTATTAGTATGAGTATGAGTATGAGTATGAATATGTGTATGAGTATGAGTATGAGTATGAGTATGAGTATGAGTATGAGTATGAGTATGAGTATGAGTATGAGTATGAGTATGAGTATGAGTATGAGTATGAGTATGAGTATGAGTATGATTATGAGTATGAGTATGAGTATGAGTCTGAGTATGAGTGTGAGTATGAGTGTGAGTATGAGTATGAGTATGCGTATGTGTATGAGTATGAGTATGATTATGAGTATGAGTATGAGTATGAGTATGAGTATGAGTGTGAGTGTGAGTATGAGTGTGAGTATGAGTATGAGTATGCGTATGCGTATGAGTATGAGTATGAGTATGATTATGAGTAAGAGTATGAGTATGAGTATGAGTATATGAATGAGTGTGAGTATGAGTATGAGTATGAGTATGAGTATGAGTATGAGTATGAGTATGTGTATGAGTATGAGTATGAGTATGAGTATGAGTATGATTATGAGTATGAGTATGAGTATGAGTATGAGTATGAGTATGAGTATGAGAATGAGTATGAGTATGAGTATGAGTATGAGTATGAGTATGGGTATGGGTATGGGTATGGGTATGGGCATGAGTATGAGTATGAGTATGAGTGTGAGTATGAGTATGAGTATGAGTATGAGTATGAGTATGTGTATGAGTATGGGTATGAGTATGAGTATGAGTATTAGTATGAGTATGAGTATGAACATGAGCATGAGTATGAGTATGTGTATGGATATGAGTATGATTATGAGTATGAGTATGAGTATGAGTATGAGCATGGGTATGAGTAAGAGCATGAGTATGAGTATCAGTATGAGTAGGAGTAGGAGTATGAGTATGTGTATGAGTATGAGTATGATTATGAGTATGAGTATGAGTATGAGTATGAGTATGAGTGTGAGTGTGAGTATGAGTATGAGTATGAGTATGAGTATGAGTATGAGTAAGAGTATGAGTATGGGTATGAGTATGAGTATGAGTATGAGTATGATTATGAGTATGAGTATGAGTATGAGTATGAGTATGAGTATGAGTATGAGAATGAGTATGAGTATGAGTATGAGTATGAGAATGAGTGTGTGTATGAGTATGAGTATGAGTGTGAGTGAGTATGAGTATGAGTTTGAGTATGAGTATGAGTATGAGTATGAGTATGAGTATGAGTATGAGTATGAGTATGAGTATGAGAATGAGTGTGTGTATGAGTATGAGTATGAGTGTGAGTGCGAGTATGAGTGTGAGTATGAGTATGAGTATGAGTATGCGTATGTGTATGAGTATGAGTATGATTATGAGTATGAGTATGAGTATGAGTATGAGTATGAGTATGAGTATGAGTAAGAGTATGAGTATGGGTATGAGTATGAGTATGAGTATGAGTATGGGTATGAGTATGAGTATGAGTTAGAGTATGAGTATGGGTATGAGTATGAGTATGAGTATGAGTATGAGTATGAGTATGAGTATGGGTATGGGTATGGGTATGGGTATGGGTATGGGCATGAGTATGAGTATGAGTATGAGTATGAGTATGAGTATGAGTATGTGTCTGAGTATGAGTATGAGTATGAGTATGAGTATGAGAATGAGTATGAGTATGAGTATGAGTATGAGAATGAGTATGAGTATGAGTATGAGTATGAGAATGAGTGTGTGTATGAGTATGAGTATGAGTGTGAGTGAGTATGAGTATGAGTTTGAGTATGAGTATGAGTATGAGTATGAGTATGAGTATGAGTATGAGTATGAGTATGAGTATGAGAATGAGTGTGTGTATGAGTATGAGTATGAGTGTGAGTGCGAGTATGAGTATGAGTATGAGTATGGGTATGGGTATGGGTATGGGTATGGGCATGAGTATGAGTATGAGTATGAGTGTGAGTATGAGTATGAGTATGAGTATGAGTATGAGTATGAGTATGTGTATGAGTATGAGTATGAGTATGAGTATGAGTATGAGTATGAGTATGAACATGAGCATGAGTATGAGTATGTGTATGAGTATGAGTATGAGCCTGAATATGAGTATGAGTATGAGTATGAGCATGGGTATGAGCATGAGCATGCGTATGAGTATGAGTATGAGTATGAGTATGAGTATGAGTATGAGTATGAGTATGAGTATGAGTATGAGTATGAGTATGAGTATGAGTATGAGTATGAGTATGAGTATGAATATGTGTATGAGTATGAGTATGAGTATGAGTATGAGTATGAGTATGAGTATGAACATGAGCATGAGCATGAGTATGTGTATGAGAATGAGTATGAGTATGAGTATGGGTATGAGCATGACTATGATTATGAGTATGAGTATGAGTATGAGTATGAGTATGAGTATGTGTATGAGTATGAGTATGAGTATGAGTAAGAGTATGAGTATGGGTATGAGTATGAGTATGAGTATGAGTATGGGTATGGGTATGAGCATGGGTATGAGTAAGAGCATGAGTATGAGTATCAGTATGAGTAGGAGTAGGAGTATGAGTATGTGTATGAGTATGAGTATGATTATGAGTATGAGTATGAGTATGAGTATGAGTATGAGTGTGAGTGTGAGTATGAGTGTGAGTATGAGTATGAGTATGCGTATGCGTATGAGTATGAGTATGAGTATGATTATGAGTATGAGTGTGAGTGAGTATGAGTATGAGTTTGAGTATGAGTATGAGTATGAGTATGAGTATGAGTATGAGTATGAGTATGCGTATGTGTATGAGTATGAGTATGATTATGAGTATGAGTATGAGTATGAGTATGAGTATGAGTATGAGTATGAGTAAGAGTATGAGTATGGGTATGAGTATGAGTATGAGTATGAGTATGGGTATGGGTATGGGTATGGGTATGGGCATGAGTATGAGTATGAGTATGAGTGTGAGTATGAGTATGAGTATGAGTATGAGTATGAGTATGTGTATGAGTATGAGTATGAGTATGAGTATGAGTATGAGTATGAGTATAAACATGAGCATGAGTATGAGTATGTGTATGAGTATGAGTATGAGCCTGAATATGAGTATGAGTATGAGTATGAGCATGGGTATGAGCATGAGCATGCGTATGAGTATGAGTATGAGTATGAGTATGAGTATGAGTATGAGTGTGAGTATGAGTATGAGTATGAGTATGAGTATGAGTATGAGTATGAGTATGAGTATGAATATGTGTATGAGTATGAGTATGAGTATGAGTATGAGTATGAGTATGAGTATGAACATGAGCATGAGCATGAGTATGTGTATGAGAATGAGTATGAGTATGAGTATGGGTATGAGCATGACTATGATTATGAGTATGAGTATGAGTATGAGTATGAGTATGAGTATGTGTATGAGTATGAGTATGAGTTTGAGTAAGAGTATGAGTATGGGTATGAGTATGAGTATGAGTATGAGTATGGGTATGGGTATGAGCATGGGTATGAGTAAGAGCATGAGTATGAGTATCAGTATGAGTAGGAGTAGGAGTATGAGTATGTGTATGAGTATGAGTATGATTATGAGTATGAGTATGAGTATGAGTATGAGTATGAGTGTGAGTGTGAGTATGAGTGTGAGTATGAGTATGAGTATGCGTATGCGTATGAGTATGAGTATGAGTATGATTATGAGTATGAGTATGAGTATGAGTATGAGTATATGAATGAGTGTGAGTATGAGTATGAGTATGAGTAAGAGTATGAGTATGAGTATGTGTATGAGTATGTGTATGAGTATGAGTATGAGTATGATTATGAGTATGAGTATGAGTATGAGTATGAGTATGAGTATGAGTATGAGTATGAGTATGAGAATGAGTATGAGTATGCGTATGAGTATGAGAATGAGTGTGTGTATGAGTATGAGTATGAGTGTGAGTGAGTATGAGTATGAGTTTGAGTATGAGTATGAGTATGAGTATGAGTATGAGTATGAGTATGAGTATGAGTATGAGTATGAGAATGAGTGTGTGTATGAGTATGAGTATGAGTGTGAGTGCGAGTATGAGTGTGAGTATGAGTATGAGTATGAGTATGCGTATGTGTATGAGTATGAGTATGATTATGAGTATGAGTATGAGTATGAGTATGAGTATGAGTATGAGTATGAGTAAGAGTATGAGTATGGGTATGAGTATGAGTATGAGTATGAGTATGGGTATGGGTATGGGTATGGGTATGGGCATGAGTATGAGTATGAGTATGAGTGTGAGTATGAGTATGAGTATGAGTATGAGTATGAGTATGTGTATGAGTATGAGTATGAGTATGAGTATGAGTATGAGTATGAGTATGAACATGAGCATGAGTATGAGTATGTGTATGAGTATGAGTATGAGCCTGAATATGAGTATGAGTATGAGTATGAGCATGGGTATGAGCATGAGCATGCGTATGAGTATGAGTATGAGTATGAGTATGAGTATGAGTATGAGTATGAGTATGAGTATGAGTATGAGTATGAGTATGAGTATGAGTATGAGTATGAGTATGAATATGTGTATGAGTATGAGTATGAGTATGAGTATGAGTATGAGTATGAGTATGAACATGAGCATGAGCATGAGTATGTGTATGAGAATGAGTATGAGTATGAGTATGGGTATGAGCATGACTATGATTATGAGTATGAGTATGAGTATGAGTATGAGTATGAGTATGAGTATGAGTATGAGTATGAGTATGAGTATGAGTATGAGTATGAGTGTGAGTATGAGTGTGAGTATGAGTATGAGTATGCGTATGTGTATGAGTATGAGTATGATTATGAGTATGAGTATGAGTATGAGTATGAGTATGAGTATGAGTTAGAGTATGAGTATGGGTATGAGTATGAGTATGAGTATGAGTATGAGTATGAGTATGAGTATGGGTATGGGTATGGGCATGAGTATGAGTATGAGTATGAGTATGAGTATGAGTATGTGTATGAGTATGGGTATGAGTATGAGTATGAGTATGAGTATGAGTATGAACATGAGCATGAGTATGAGTATGTGTATGGATATGAGTATGATTATGAGTATGAGTATGAGTATGAGTATCAGCATGGGTATGAGTAAGAGCATGAGTATGAGTATCAGTATGAGTAGGAGTAGGAGTATGAGTATGTGTATGAGTATGAGTATGAGTATGAGTATGAGTATGAGTATGAGTATGAGTATGAGTATGAGTTTGAGTATGAGTATGATTATGAGTATGAGTATGAGTATGAGTACGAGTATGAGAATGAGTGTGAGTATGAGTATGAGTTTGAGTATGAGTATGAGTATGAGTATGAGTTTGAGTATGAGTATGAGTATGAGTATGAGTATGAGTATGAGTATGAGAATGAGTGTGTGTATGAGTATGAGTGTGAGTGTGAGTATGAGTGTGAGTATGAGTATGAGTATGCGTATGCGTATGAGTATGAGTATGAGTATGATTATGAGTATGAGTATGAGTATGAGTATGAGTATGAGTATATGAATGAGTGTGAGTATGAGTATGAGTATGAGTATGAGTATGAGTATGAGTATGAGTATGAGTATGAGTATGAGTATGAGTATGAGTATGAGTATGAGTATGAGTATGAGTATGAGTATGAGTATGAGTATGAGTATGAGTATGAGTATGAGTGTGAGTATGAGTGTGAGTATGAGTATGAGTATGCGTATGTGTATGAGTATGAGTATGATTATGAGTATGAGTATGAGTATGAGTATGAGTATGAGTATGAGTTAGAGTATGAGTATGGGTATGAGTATGAGTATGAGTATGAGTATGAGTATGAGTATGCGTATGTGTATGAGTATGAGTATGATTATGAGTATGAGTATGAGTATGAGTGTGAGTATGAGTGTGAGTATGAGTATGAGTATGCGTATGTGTATGAGTATGAGTATGATTATGAGTATGAGTATGAGTATGAGTATGAGTATGAGTATGAGTATGAGTTAGAGTATGAGTATGGGTATGAGTATGAGTATGAGTATGAGTATGAGTATGAGTATGAGTATGGGTATGGGTATGGGTATGGGTATGGGTATGGGCATGAGTATGAGTATGAGTATGAGTATGAGTATGAGTATGAGTATGAGTATGTGTCTGAGTATGCGTATGCGTATGAATATGAGAATGAGTATGAGTATTAGTATGAGTATGAGTATGAGTATGAGTGTGAGTATGAGTGTGAGTATGAGTATGAGTATGCGTATGTGTATGAGTATGAGTATGATTATGAGTATGAGTATGAGTATGAGTATGAGTATGAGTATGAGTATGAGTTAGAGTATGAGTATGGGTATGAGTATGAGTATGAGTATGAGTATGAGTATGAGTATGAGTATGGGTATGGGTATGGGTATGGGTATGGGTATGGGCATGAGTATGAGTATGAGTATGAGTATGAGTATGAGTATGAGTATGAGTATGTGTCTGAGTATGCGTATGCGTATGAATATGAGAATGAGTATGAGTATTAGTATGAGTATGAGTATGAGTATGAGTATGTGTATGAGTATGAGTATGAGTATGAGTATGAGTATGAGTATGAGTATGAGTATGAGTATGAGTATGAGTATGAGTATGAGTATGAGTATGAGTATGAGTATGAGTATGATTATGAGTATGAGTATGAGTATGAGTCTGAGTATGAGTGTGAGTATGAGTGTGAGTATGAGTATGAGTATGCGTATGTGTATGAGTATGAGTATGATTATGAGTATGAGTATGAGTATGAGTATGAGTATGAGTATGAGTGTGAGTGTGAGTATGAGTGTGAGTATGAGTATGAGTATGCGTATGCGTATGAGTATGAGTATGAGTATGATTATGAGTATGAGTATGAGTATGAGTATGAGTATATGAATGAGTGTGAGTATGAGTATGAGTATGAGTATGAGTATGAGTATGAGTATGAGTATGAGTATGTGTATGAGTATGAGTATGAGTATGTGTATGAGTATGAGTATGAGTATGAGTATGAGTATGATTATGAGTATGAGTATGAGTATGAGTATGAGTGTGAGTGAGTATGAGTATGAGTTTGAGTATGAGTATGAGTATGAGTATGAGTATGAGTATGAGTATGAGTATGAGTATGAGTATGAGAATGAGTGTGTGTATGAGTATGAGTATGAGTGTGAGTGCGAGTATGAGTGTGAGTATGAGTATGAGTATGAGTATGCGTATGTGTATGAGTATGAACATGAGCATGAGTATGAGTATGTGTATGAGTATGAGTATGAGCCTGAATATGAGTATGAGTATGAGTATGAGCATGGGTATGAGCATGAGCATGCGTATGAGTATGAGTATGAGTATGAGTATGAGTATGAGTATGAGTATGAGTATGAGTATGAGTATGAGTATGAGTATGAGTATGAGTATGAGTATGAGTATGAGTATGAGTATGAGTATGAGTATGAATATGTGTATGAGTATGAGTATGAGTATGAGTATGAGTATGAGTATGAGTATGAACATGAGCATGAGCATGAGTATGTGTATGAGAATGAGTATGAGTATGAGTATGGGTATGAGCATGACTATGATTATGAGTATGAGTATGAGTATGAGTATGATTATGAGTATGAGTATGAGTATGAGTATGAGTAAGAGTATGAGTATGGGTATGAGTATGAGTATGAGTATGAGTATGGGTATGGGTATGGGTATGGGTATGGGCATGAGTATGAGTATGAGTATGAGTGTGAGTATGAGTATGAGTATGAGTATGAGTATGAGTATGTGTATGAGTATGAGTATGAGTATGAGTATGAGTATGAGTATGAGTATGAGTATGAACATGAGCATGAGTATGAGTATGTGTATGAGTATGAGTATGAGCCTGAATATGAGTATGAGTATGAGTATGAGCATGGGTATGAGCATGAGCATGCGTATGAGTATGAGTATGAGTATGAGTATGAGTATGAGTATGAGTATGAGTATGAGTATGAGTATGAGTATGAGTATGAGTATGAGTATGAGTATGAGTATGAGTATGAATATGTGTATGAGTATGAGTATGAGTATGAGTATGAGTATGAGTATGAGTATGAACATGAGCATGAGCATGAGTATGTGTATGAGAATGAGTATGAGTATGAGTATGGGTATGAGCATGACTATGATTATGAGTATGAGTATGAGTATGAGTATGAGTATGAGTATGAGTATGAGTATGAGTATGAGTATGAGTATGAGTATGAGTATGAGTGTGAGTATGAGTGTGAGTATGAGTATGAGTATGCGTATGTGTATGAGTATGAGTATGATTATGAGTATGAGTATGAGTATGAGTATGAGTATGAGTATGAGTTAGAGTATGAGTATGGGTATGAGTATGAGTATGAGTATGAGTATGAGTATGAGTATGAGTATGGGTATGGGTATGGGCATGAGTATGAGTATGAGTATGAGTATGAGTATGAGTATGTGTATGAGTATGGGTATGAGTATGAGTATGAGTATGAGTATGAGTATGAACATGAGCATGAGTATGAGTATGTGTATGGATATGAGTATGATTATGAGTATGAGTATGAGTATGAGTATCAGCATGGGTATGAGTAAGAGCATGAGTATGAGTATCAGTATGAGTAGGAGTAGGAGTATGAGTATGTGTATGAGTATGAGTATGAGTATGAGTATGAGTATGAGTATGAGTATGAGTATGAGTATGAGTTTGAGTATGAGTATGATTATGAGTATGAGTATGAGTATGAGTACGAGTATGAGAATGAGTGTGAGTATGAGTATGAGTTTGAGTATGAGTATGAGTATGAGTATGAGTTTGAGTATGAGTATGAGTATGAGTATGAGTATGAGTATGAGTATGAGAATGAGTGTGTGTATGAGTATGAGTGTGAGTGTGAGTATGAGTGTGAGTATGAGTATGAGTATGCGTATGCGTATGAGTATGAGTATGAGTATGATTATGAGTATGAGTATGAGTATGAGTATGAGTATGAGTATATGAATGAGTGTGAGTATGAGTATGAGTATGAGTATGAGTATGAGTATGTGTATGAGTATGAGTATGAGTATGAGTATGATTATGAGTATGAGTATGAGTATGAGTATGAGTATGAGTATGAGTATGAGAATGAGTATGAGTATGAGTATGAGTATGAGAATGAGTGTGTGTATGAGTATGAGTATGAGTGTGAGTGAGTATGAGTATGAGTTTGAGTATGAGTATGAGTATGAGTATGAGTATGAGTATGAGTTTGAGTATGAGTATGAGTATGAGTATGAGTATGAGTATGAGTATGAGTATGAGTATGAGAATGAGTGTGTGTATGAGTATGAGTATGAGAGTGAGTGTGAGTATGAGTGTGAGTATGAGTATGAGTATGAGTATGCGTATGTGTATGAGTATGAGTATGATTATGAGTATGAGTATGAGTATGAGTATGAGTATGAGTATGAGTATGAGTAAGAGTATGAGTATGGGTATGAGTATGAGTATGAGTATGAGTATGGGTATGGGTATGGGTATGGGCATGAGTATGAGTATGAGTATGAGTATGAGTATGAGTATGAGTATGTGTATGAGTATGGGTATGAGTATGAGTATGGGTATGAGTATGAGTATGAACATGAGCATGAGTATGAGTATGTGTATGGATATGAGTATGATTATGAGTATGAGTATGAGCATGGGTATGAGTAAGAGCATGAGTATGAGTATCAGTATGAGTAGGAGTAGGAGTATGAGTATGTGTATGAGTATGAGTGTGAGTATGAGTATGAGTATGAGTATGAGTATGAGTATGAGTATGAGTTTGAGTATGAGTATGAGTATGAGTATGAGTATGAGAATGAGTGTGTGTATGAGTATGAGTATGAGTGTGAGTGTGAGTATGAGTGTGAGTATGAGTATGAGTTTGAGTATGAGTATGAGTATGAGTATGAGTATGAGTATGAGTATGAGTATGAGTGTGAGTATGAGTGCGAGTATGAGTATGAGTATGAGTATGAGTATGAGTATGTGTATGAGTATGGGTATGAGTATGAGTATGAGTATGCGTATGAGTATGAGTATGAGTATGATTATGAGTATGAGTATGAGTAAGAGTATGAGTATGGGTATGAGTATGAGTATGAGTATGGGTATGGGTATGGGTATGGGCATGAGTATGAGTATGAGTATGAGTATGAGTATGAGTATGAGCATGAGTATGAGTATGAGAATGAGTATGAGTATGAGTATGTGTATGAGTATGAGTATGAGTGTGAGTATGAGTGTGAGTATGAGTATGAGTATGCGTATGTGTATGAGTATGAGTATGATTATGAGTATGAGTATGAGTATGAGTATGAGTATGAGTATGAGTATGAGTATGAGTAAGAGTATGAGTATGGGTATGAGTATGAGTATGAGTATGAGTATGGGTATGGGTATGGGTATGGGCATGAGTATGAGTATGAGTATGAGTATGAGTATGAGTATGAGTATGTGTATGAGTATGGGTATGAGTATGAGTATGAGTATGAGTATGAGTATGAGTATGAACATGAGCATGAGTATGAGTATGAGTATGAGTATGAGTATGAGTATGAGTATGAGTATGAGTATGAGTACGAGTATGAGTATGGGTATGAGTATGAGTATGAGTATGAGTATGACTATGAGTATGAGTGTGAGTATGAGTATGAGTATGAGTATGTGTATGAGTGTAAGTATGAGTATGAGTATGAGTATGAGTATGAGTATGAGTATGAGTATGAGTATGAGTATGAGTATGAGTATGAGTATGAGTATGAGTATATGAATGAGTGTGAGTATGAGTATGAGTATGAGTATGAGTATGAGTATGAGTATGAGTATGAGTATGAGTGTGAGTATGAGTATGAGTATGAGTATGTGTATGAGTGTAAGTATGAGTATGAGTATGAGTATGAGTATGAGTATGAGTATGTGTATGAGTATGAGTATGAGTATGAGTATGAGTATGAGTATGAGTATGAGTATGAACATGAGCATGAGTATGAGTATGTGTATGAGTATGAGTATGAGCCTGAATATGAGTATGAGTATGAGTATGAGCATGGGTATGAGCATGAGCATGCGTATGAGTATGAGTATGAGTATGAGTATGAGTATGAGTATGAGTATGAGTATGTGTATGAATATGGGTATGAGTATGAGTATGAGTATGAGTATGAGTATGCGTATGAGTATGAGTATGAGTATGATTATGAGTATGAGTATGAGTATGAGTATGAGTATGAGTATGAGAATGAGTACGAGTATGAGTATGGGTATGAGTATGAGTATGAGTATGAGTATGGGTATGGGTATGGGTATGGGTATGAGTATGAGTATGAGTATGCGTATGCGTATGCGTATGAATATGAGAATGAGTATGAGTATTAGTATGAGTATGAGTATGAGTATGAGTATGAGTATGTGTATGAGTATGAGTATGAGTATGAGTATGAGTATGAGTATGAGTATGAGTATGAGTATGAGTATGAGTATGAGTATGAGTATGAGTATGAGTATGAGTATGAGTATGAGTATGAGTATGAGTATGAGTATGAGTATGAGTGTGAGTATGAGTGTGAGTATGAGTATGAGTATGCGTATGTGTATGAGTATGAGTATGATTATGAGTATGAGTATGAGTATGAGTATGAGTATGAGTATGAGTATGAGTTAGAGTATGAGTATGGGTATGAGTATGAGTATGAGTATGAGTATGAGTATGAGTATGCGTATGTGTATGAGTATGAGTATGATTATGAGTATGAGTATGAGTATGAGTGTGAGTATGAGTGTGAGTATGAGTATGAGTATGCGTATGTGTATGAGTATGAGTATGATTATGAGTATGAGTATGAGTATGAGTATGAGTATGAGTATGAGTTAGAGTATGAGTATGGGTATGAGTATGAGTATGAGTATGAGTATGAGTATGAGTATGAGTATGGGTATGGGTATGGGTATGGGTATGGGTATGGGCATGAGTATGAGTATGAGTATGAGTATGAGTATGAGTATGTGTCTGAGTATGGGTATGAGTATGAGTATGAGTATGAGTATGAGTATGAGTATGAACATGAGCATGAGTATGAGTATGTGTATGGATATGAGTATGATTATGAGTATGAGTATGAGTATGAGTATGAGCATGGGTATGAGTAAGAGCATGAGTATGAGTATCAGTATGAGTAGGAGTAGGAGTATGAGTATGTGTATGAGTATGAGTATGAGTATGAGTATGAGTGTGAGTGTGAGTATGAGTGTGAGTATGAGTATGAGTATGAGTATGAGTATGCGTATGTGTATGAGTATGAGTATGATTATGAGTATGAGTATGAGTATGAGTGCGAGTATGAGAATGAGTGTGAGTATGAGTATGAGTTTGAGTATGAGTATGAGTATGAGTATGAGTTTGAGTATGAGTATGAGTATGAGTATGAGTATGCGTATGAGTATGAGTATGAGTATGATTATGAGTATGAGTATGAGTATGAGTATGAGTATATGAATGAGTGTGAGTATGAGTATGAGTATGAGTATGAGTATGAGTATGAGTATGTGTATGAGTATGAATATGAGTATGAGTATGAGTATGATTATGAGTATGAGTATGAGTATGAGTATGAGTATGAGTATGAGTATGAGAATGAGTATGAGTATGAGTATGAGTATGAGAATGAGTGTGTGTATGAGTATGAGTATGAGTGTGAGTGAGTATGAGTATGAGTTTGAGTATGAGTATGAGTATGAGTATGAGTATGAGTTTGAGTATGAGTATGAGTATGAGTACGAGTATGAGTATGAGTATGAGTATGAGAATGAGTGTGTGTATGAGTATGAGTATGAGTGTGAGTGTGAGTATGAGTGTGAGTATGAGTATGAGTATGAGTATGAGTATGCGTATGTGTATGAGTATGAGTATGATTATGAGTATGAGTATGAGTATGAGTATGAGTATGAGTATGAGTATGAGTATGAGTATGAGTATGAGTATGAGTATGAGTATGAGTAAGAGTATGAGTATGGGTATGAGTATGAGTATGAGTATGAGTATGGGTATGGGTATGGGTATGGGCATGAGTATGAGTATGAGTATGAGTATGAGTATGAGTATGAGTATGAGTATGAGTATGAGTATGAGTATGTGTATGAGTATGGGTATGAGTATGAGTATGAGTATGAGTATGAGTATGAGTATGAACATGAGCATGAGTATGAGTATGTGTATGGATATGAGTATGATTATGAGTATGAGTATGAGTATGAGTATGAGTATGAGCATGGGTATGAGTAAGAGCATGAGTATGAGTATCAGTATGAGTAGGAGTAGGAGTATGAGTATGTGTATGAGTATGAGTATGAGTATGAGTATGAGTATGAGTATGAGTATGAGTATGAGTATGAGTATGAGTTTGAGTATGAGTATGAGTATGAGTATGAGTATGAGTATGAGTATGAGTATGAGTAAGAGTATGAGTATGAGTATGAGTATGAGTATGAGTATGAGTATGAGTATGAGTATGAGTATGAGTATGAGTATGTGTATGAGTATGAGTATGAGTGTGAGTATGAGTGTGAGTATAAGTATGAGTATGCGTATGTGTATGAGTATGAGTATGATTATGAGTATGAGTATGAGTATGAGTATGAGTATGAGTATGAGTATGAGTAAGAGTATGAGTATGGGTATGAGTATGAGTATGAGTATGAGTATGGGTATGGGTATGGGTATGGGCATGAGTATGAGTATGAGTATGAGTATGAGTATGAGTATGTGTATGAGTATGGGTATGAGTATGAGTATGAGTATGAGTATGAGTATGAGTATGAACATGAGCATGAGTATGAGTATGAGTATGAGTATGAGTATGAGTATGAGTATGAGTATGAGTATGAGTATGAGTATGAGTACGAGTATGAGTATGGGTATGAGTATGAGTATGACTATGAGTATGAGTGTGAGTATGAGTATGAGTATGAGTATGTGTATGAGTGTAAGTATGAGTATGAGTATGAGTATGAGTATGAGTATGAATATGAGTATGAGTATGAGTATGAGTATGAGTATGAGTATGAGTATGAGTATGAGTATGAGTATATGAATGAGTGTGAGCATGAGCATGAGTATGTGTATGAGAATGAGTATGAGTATGAGTATGAGTATGAGCATGAGTATGAGTATGAGTATGAGAACGAATATGAGTATGGGTATGAGTATGAGTATGAGTATGAGTATGGGAATGGGTATGGGTATGGGTATGGGTATGAGTATGAGTATGAGTATGCGTATGCGTATGCGTATGAATATGAGAATGAGTATGAGTATGAGTATGAGTATGAGTATGAGTATGAGTATGAGTATGAGTATGAGTATGAGTATGAGTATGAGTATGAGTATGAGTATGAGTATGAGTATGAGTATGAGTATGAGTATGAGTATGAGTATGAGTATGAGTGTGAGTATGAGTGCGAGTATGAGTATGAGTATGAGTATGAGTATGAGTATGTGTATGAGTATGGGTATGAGTATGAGTATGAGTATGCGTATGAGTATGAGTATGAGTATGATTATGAGTATGAGTATGAGTAAGAGTATGAGTATGGGTATGAGTATGAGTATGAGTATGGGTATGGGTATGGGTATGGGCATGAGTATGAGTATGAGTATGAGTATGAGTATGAGTATGAGTATGAGTATGAGTATGAGTATGAGAATGAGTATGAGTATGAGTATGTGTATGAGTATGAGTATGAGTGTGAGTATGAGTGTGAGTATGAGTATGAGTATGCGTATGTGTATGAGTATGAGTATGATTATGAGTATGAGTATGAGTATGAGTATGAGTATGAGTATGAGTATGAGTATGAGTAAGAGTATGAGTATGGGTATGAGTATGAGTATGAGTATGAGTATGGGTATGGGTATGGGTATGGGCATGAGTATGAGTATGAGTATGAGTATGAGTATGAGTATGAGTATGTGTATGAGTATGGGTATGAGTATGAGTATGAGTATGAGTATGAGTATGAGTATGAACATGAGCATGAGTATGAGTATGAGTATGAGTATGAGTATGAGTATGAGTATGAGTATGAGTATGAGTACGAGTATGAGTATGGGTATGAGTATGAGTATGAGTATGAGTATGACTATGAGTATGAGTGTGAGTATGAGTATGAGTATGAGTATGTGTATGAGTGTAAGTATGAGTATGAGTATGAGTATGAGTATGAGTATGAGTATGAGTATGAGTATGAGTATGAGTATGAGTATGAGTATGAGTATGAGTATATGAATGAGTGTGAGTATGAGTATGAGTATGAGTATGAGTATGAGTATGAGTATGAGTATGAGTGTGAGTATGAGTATGAGTATGAGTATGTGTATGAGTGTAAGTATGAGTATGAGTATGAGTATGAGTATGAGTATGAGTATGTGTATGAGTATGAGTATGAGTATGAGTATGAGTATGAGTATGAGTATGAGTATGAGTATGAACATGAGCATGAGTATGAGTATGTGTATGAGTATGAGTATGAGCCTGAATATGAGTATGAGTATGAGTATGAGCATGGGTATGAGCATGAGCATGCGTATGAGTATGAGTATGAGTATGAGTATGAGTATGAGTATGAGTATGTGTATGAATATGGGTATGAGTATGAGTATGAGTATGAGTATGAGTATGCGTATGAGTATGAGTATGAGTATGATTATGAGTATGAGTATGAGTATGAGTATGAGTATGAGTATGAGTATGAGTACGAGTAAGAGTATGGGTATGAGTATGAGTATGAGTATGAGTATGGGTATGGGTATGGGTATGGGTATGAGTATGAGTATGAGTATGCGTATGCGTATGCGTATGAATATGAGAATGAGTATGAGTATTAGTATGAGTATGAGTATGAGTATGAGTATGAGTATGTGTATGAGTATGAGTATGAGTATGAGTATGAGTATGAGTATGAGTATGAGTATGAGTATGAGTATGAGTATGAGTATGAGTATGAGTATGAGTATGAGTATGAGTATGAGTATGAGTATGAGTATGAGTATGAGTATGAGTATGAGTATGAGTATGAGTGTGAGTATGAGTATGCGTATGTGTATGAGTATGAGTATGATTATGAGTATGAGTATGAGTATGAGTATGAGTATGAGTATGAGTTAGAGTATGAGTATGGGTATGAGTATGAGTATGAGTATGAGTATGAGTATGAGTATGAGTATGGGTATGGGTATGGGTATGGGTATGGGTATGGGCATGAGTATGAGTATGAGTATGAGTATGAGTATGAGTATGAGTATGTGTCTGAGTATGGGTATGAGTATGAGTATGAGTATGAGTATGAGTATGAGTATGAACATGAGCATGAGTATGAGTATGTGTATGGATATGAGTATGATTATGAGTATGAGTATGAGTATGAGTATGAGCATGGGTATGAGTAAGAGCATGAGTATGAGTATCAGTATGAGTAGGAGTAGGAGTATGAGTATGTGTATGAGTATGAGTATGAGTATGAGTATGAGTGTGAGTGTGAGTATGAGTGTGAGTATGAGTATGAGTATGAGTATGAGTATGCGTATGTGTATGAGTATGAGTATGATTATGAGTATGAGTATGAGTATGAGTGCGAGTATGAGAATGAGTGTGAGTATGAGTATGAGTTTGAGTATGAGTATGAGTATGAGTATGAGTTTGAGTATGAGTATGAGTATGAGTATGAGTATGCGTATGAGTATGAGTATGAGTATGATTATGAGTATGAGTATGAGTATGAGTATGAGTATATGAATGAGTGTGAGTATGAGTATGAGTATGAGTATGAGTATGAGTATGAGTATGTGTATGAGTATGAATATGAGTATGAGTATGAGTATGATTATGAGTATGAGTATGAGTATGAGTATGAGTATGAGTATGAGAATGAGTATGAGTATGAGTATGAGTATGAGAATGAGTGTGTGTATGAGTATGAGTATGAGTGTGAGTGAGTATGAGTATGAGTTTGAGTATGAGTATGAGTATGAGTATGAGTATGAGTTTGAGTATGAGTATGAGTACGAGTATGAGTATGGGTATGAGTATGAGTATGAGTATGAGTATGGGTATGGGTATGGGTATGGGTATGAGTATGAGTATGAGTATGCGTATGCGTATGCGTATGAATATGAGAATGAGTATGAGTATTAGTATGAGTATGAGTATGAGTATGAGTATGAGTATGTGTATGAGTATGAGTATGAGTATGAGTATGAGTATGGGTATGAGTATGAGTATGAGTATGAGTATGAGTATGAGTATGAGTATGAGTATGAGTGTGAGTATGAGTATGAGTATGAGTATGTGTATGAGTGTAAGTATGAGTATGAGTATGAGTATGAGTATGAGTATGAGTATGTGTATGAGTATGAGTATGAGTATGAGTATGAGTATGAGTATGAGTATGAGTATGAGTATGAACATGAGCATGAGTATGAGTATGTGTATGAGTATGAGTATGAGCCTGAATATGAGTATGAGTATGAGTATGAGCATGGGTATGAACATGAGCATGCGTATGAGTATGAGTATGAGTATGAGTATGAGTATGAGTATGAGTATGTGTATGAATATGGGTATGAGTATGAGTATGAGTATGAGTATGAGTATGCGTATGAGTATGAGTATGAGTATGATTATGAGTATGAGTATGAGTATGAGTATGAGTATGAGTATGAGTATGAGTACGAGTATGAGTATGGGTATGAGTATGAGTATGAGTATGAGTATGGGTATGGGTATGGGTATGGGTATGAGTATGAGTATGAGTATGCGTATGCGTATGCGTATGAATATGAGAATGAGTATGAGTATTAGTATGAGTATGAGTATGAGTATGAGTATGAGTATGTGTATGAGTATGAGTATGAGTATGAGTATGAGTATGAGTATGAGTATGAGTATGAGTATGAGTATGAGTATGAGTATGAGTATGAGTATGAGTAAGAGTATGAGTATGGGTATGAGTATGAGTATGAGTATGAGTATGGGTATGGGTATGGGTATGGGCATGAGTATGAGTATGAGTATGAGTATGAGTATGAGTATGAGTATGAGTATGAGTATGAGTATGAGTATGTGTATGAGTATGGGTATGAGTATGAGTATGAGTATGAGTATGAGTATGAGTATGAACATGAGCATGAGTATGAGTATGTGTATGGATATGAGTATGATTATGAGTATGAGTATGAGTATGAGTATGAGTATGAGCATGGGTATGAGTAAGAGCATGAGTATGAGTATCAGTATGAGTAGGAGTAGGAGTATGAGTATGTGTATGAGTATGAGTATGAGTATGAGTATGAGTATGAGTATGAGTATGAGTATGAGTATGAGTATGAGTTTGAGTATGAGTATGAGTATGAGTATGAGTATGAGTATGAGTATGAGTATGAGTAAGAGTATGAGTATGAGTATGAGTATGAGTATGAGTATGAGTATGAGTATGAGTATGAGTATGAGTATGAGTATGTGTATGAGTATGAGTATGAGTGTGAGTATGAGTGTGAGTATAAGTATGAGTATGCGTATGTGTATGAGTATGAGTATGATTATGAGTATGAGTATGAGTATGAGTATGAGTATGAGTATGAGTATGAGTAAGAGTATGAGTATGGGTATGAGTATGAGTATGAGTATGAGTATGGGTATGGGTATGGGTATGGGCATGAGTATGAGTATGAGTATGAGTATGAGTATGAGTATGAGTATGTGTATGAGTATGGGTATGAGTATGAGTATGAGTATGAGTATGAGTATGAGTATGAACATGAGCATGAGTATGAGTATGAGTATGAGTATGAGTATGAGTATGAGTATGAGTATGAGTATGAGTATGAGTATGAGTACGAGTATGAGTATGGGTATGAGTATGAGTATGACTATGAGTATGAGTGTGAGTATGAGTATGAGTATGAGTATGTGTATGAGTGTAAGTATGAGTATGAGTATGAGTATGAGTATGAGTATGAATATGAGTATGAGTATGAGTATGAGTATGAGTATGAGTATGAGTATGAGTATGAGTATGAGTATATGAATGAGTGTGAGTATGAGTATGAGTATGAGTATGAGTATGAGTATGAGTATGAGTATGACTATGAGTATGAGTGTGAGTATGAGTATGAGTATGAGTATGAGTATGTGTATGAGTGTAAGTATGAGTATGAGTATGAGTATGAGTATGAGTATGAGTATGAGTATGTGTATGAGTATGAGTATGAGTATGAGTATGAGTATGAGTATGAGTATGAACATGAGCATGAGTATGAGTATGTGTATGAGTATGAGTATGAGCCTGAATATGAGTATGAGTATGAGTATGAGCATGGGTATGAGCATGAGCATGCGTATGAGTATGAGTATGAGTATGAGTATGAGTATGAGTATGTGTATGAGTATGGGTATGAGTATGAGTATGAGTATGAGTATGAGTATGCGTATGAGTATGAGTATGAGTATGAGTATGATTATGAGTATGAGTATGAGTATGAGTATGAGTATGAGTATGAGTATGAGTACGAGTATGAGTATGGGTATGAGTATGAGTATGAGTATGAGTATGGGTATGGGTATGGGTATGGGTATGAGTATGAGTATGAGTATGCGTATGCGTATGCGTATGAATATGAGAATGAGTATGAGTATTAGTATGAGTATGAGTATGAGTATGAGTATGTGTATGAGTATGAGTATGAGTATGAGTATGAGTATGAGTATGAGTATGAGTATGAGTATGAGTATGAGTATGAGTATGAGTATGAGTATGAGTATGAGTATGATTATGAGTATGAGTATGAGTATGAGTCTGAGTATGAGTGTGAGTATGAGTGTGAGTATGAGTATGAGTATGCGTATGTGTATGAGTATGAGTATGATTATGAGTATGAGTATGAGTATGAGTATGAGTATGAGTGTGAGTGTGAGTATGAGTGTGAGTATGAGTATGAGTATGCGTATGCGTATGAGTATGAGTATGAGTATGAGTATGATTATGAGTATGAGTATGAGTATGAGTATGAGTATATGAATGAGTGTGAGTATGAGTATGAGTATGAGTATGAGTATGAGTATGAGTATGAGTATGTGTATGAGTATGAGTATGAGTATGAGTATGAGTATGATTATGAGTATGAGTATGAGTATGAGTATGAGTATGAGTATGAGTATGAGAATGAGTATGAGTATGAGTATGAGTATGAGTATGAGAATGAGTGTGTGTATGAGTATGAGTATGAGTGTGAGTGAGTATGAGTATGAGTTTGAGTATGAGTATGAGTATGAGTATGAGTATGAGTATGAGTATGAGTATGAGTATGAGTATGAGAATGAGTGTGTGTATGAGTATGAGTATGAGTGTGAGTGCGAGTATGAGTGTGAGTATGAGTATGAGTATGAGTATGCGTATGTGTATGAGTATGAGTATGATTATGAGTATGAGTATGAGTATGAGTATGAGTATGAGTATGAGTATGAGTAAGAGTATGGGTATGGGTATGAGTATGAGTATGAGTATGAGTATGGGTATGGGTATGGGTATGGGTATGGGCATGAGTATGAGTATGAGTATGAGTGTGAGTATGAGTATGAGTATGAGTATGAGTATGTGTATGAGTATGGGTATGAGTATGAGTATGAGTATTAGTATGATTATGAGTATGAACATGAGCATGAGTATGAGTATGTGTATGGATATGAGTATGATTATGAGTATGAGTATGAGTATGAGTATGAGCATGGGTATGAGTAAGAGCATGAGTATGAGTATCAGTATGAGTAGGAGTAGGAGTATGAGTATGTGTATGAGTATGAGTATGAGTATGAGTATGAGTATGAGTATGAGTATGAGTATGAGTTTGAGTATGAGTATGAGTATGAGTATGAGTATGAGTATGAGTATGAGTATGAGTTTGAGTATGAGTATGAGTATGAGTATGAGTATGAGTATGAGTACGAGTATGAGAATGAGTGTGAGTATGAGTATGAGTTTGAGTATGAGTATGAGTATGAGTATGAGTTTGAGTATGAGTATGAGTATGAGTATGAGTATGAGTATGAGTATGAGAATGAGTGTGTGTATGAGTATGAGTGTGAGTGTGAGTATGAGTGTGAGTATGAGTATGAGTATGCGTATGCGTATGAGTATGAGTATGAGTATGATTATGAGTATGAGTATGAGTATGAGTATGAGTATGAGTATGAGTATGAGTATATGAATGAGTGTGAGTATGAGTATGAGTATGAGTATGAGTATGAGTATGAGTATGAGTATGAGTATGAGTATGTGTATGAGTATGAGTATGAGTATGAGTATGAGTATGAGTATGATTATGAGTATGAGTACGAGTATGAGTATGAGTATGAGTATGAGTATGAGTATGTGTATGAGTACGAGTATGAGAATGAGTGTGAGTATGAGTATGAGTTTGAGTATGAGTATGAGTATGAGTATGAGTTTGAGTATGAGTATGAGTATGAGTATGAGTATGAGTATGAGTATGAGTATGAGAATGAGTGTGTGTATGAGTATGAGTGTGAGTGTGAGTATGAGTGTGAGTATGAGTATGAGTATGCGTATGCGTACGAGTATGAGTATGAGTATGATTATGAGTATGAGTATGAGTATGAGTATGAGTATGAGTATGAGTATATGAATGAGTGTGAGTATGAGTATGAGTATGAGTATGAGTATGAGTATGTGTATGAGTATGAGTATGAGTATGAGTATGAGTATGATTATGAGTATGAGTATGAGTATGAGTATGAGTATGAGTATGAGTATGAGAATGAGTATGAGTATGAGTATGAGTATGAGTATGAGTATGAGAATGAGTGTGTGTATGAGTATGAGTATGAGTGTGAGTGAGTATGAGTATGAGTTTGAGTATGAGTATGAGTATGAGTATGAGTATGAGTTTGAGTATGAGTATGAGTATGAGTACGAGTATGAGTATGAGTATGAGTATGAGTATGAGAATGAGTGTGTGTATGAGTATGAGTATGAGTGTGAGTGTGAGTATGAGTGTGAGTATGAGTATGAGTATGAGTATGCGTATGTGTATGAGTATGAGTATGAGTATGAGTATGAGTATGGGAATGGGTATGGGTATGGGTATGGGTATGAGTATGAGTATGCGTATGCGTATGCGTATGAATATGAGAATGAGTATGAGTATGAGTATGAGTATGAGTATGAGTATGAGTATGAGTATGAGTATGAGTATGAGTATGAGTATGAGTATGAGTATGAGTATGAGTATGAGTATGAGTATGAGTATGAGTGTGAGTATGAGTGCGAGTATGAGTATGAGTATGAGTATGAGTATGAGTATGTGTATGAGTATGGGTATGAGTATGAGTATGAGTATGCGTATGAGTATGAGTATGAGTATGATTATGAGTATGAGTATGAGTAAGAGTATGAGTATGGGTATGAGTATGAGTATGAGTATGGGTATGGGTATGGGTATGGGCATGAGTATGAGTATGAGTATGAGTATGAGTATGAGTATGAGTATGAGTATGAGTATGAGTATGAGTATGAGTATGAGTATGTGTATGAGTATGAGTATGAGTGTGAGTATGAGTGTGAGTATGAGTATGAGTATGCGTATGTGTATGAGTATGAGTATGATTATGAGTATGAGTATGAGTATGAGTATGAGTATGAGTATGAGTATGAGTAAGAGTATGAGTATGGGTATGAGTATGAGTATGAGTATGAGTATGGGTATGGGTATGGGTATGGGCATGAGTATGAGTATGAGTATGAGTATGAGTATGAGTATGAGTATGTGTATGAGTATGGGTATGAGTATGAGTATGAGTATGAGTATGAGTATGAGTATGAACATGAGCATGAGTATGAGTATGAGTATGAGTATGAGTATGAGTATGAGTATGAGTATGAGTATGAGTATGAGTACGAGTATGAGTATGGGTATGAGTATGAGTATGAGTATGACTATGAGTATGAGTGTGAGTATGAGTATGAGTATGAGTATGTGTATGAGTGTAAGTATGAGTATGAGTATGAGTATGAGTATGAGTATGAGTATGTGTATGAGTATGAGTATGAGTATGAGTATGAGTATGAGTATGAGTATGAGTATGAGTATATGAATGAGTGTGAGTATGAGTATGAGTATGAGTATGAGTATGAGTATGAGTATGAGTATGAGTATGAGTGTGAGTATGAGTATGAGTATGAGTATGTGTATGAGTGTAAGTATGAGTATGAGTATGAGTATGAGTATGAGTATGAGTATGAGTATGTGTATGAGTATGAGTATGAGTATGAGTATGAGTATGAGTATGAGTATGAACATGAGCATGAGTATGAGTATGTGTATGAGTATGAGTATGAGCCTGAATATGAGTATGAGTATGAGTATGAGCATGGGTATGAGCATGAGCATGCGTATGAGTATGAGTATGAGTATGAGTATGAGTATGAGTATGAGTATGTGTATGAATATGGGTATGAGTATGAGTATGAGTATGAGTATGAGTATGCGTATGAGTATGAGTATGAGTATGATTATGAGTATGAGTATGAGTATGAGTATGAGTATGAGTATGAGTATGAGTACGAGTATGAGTATGGGTATGAGTATGAGTATGAGTATGAGTATGGGTATGGGTATGGGTATGGGTATGAGTATGAGTATGAGTATGCGTATGCGTATGCGTATGAATATGAGAATGAGTATGAGTATTAGTATGAGTATGAGTATGAGTATGAGTATGAGTATGTGTATGAGTATGAGTATGAGTATGAGTATGAGTATGAGTATGAGTATGAGTATGAGTATGAGTATGAGTATGAGTATGAGTATGAGTATGAGTATGAGTATGAGTATGAGTATGAGTATGAGTATGAGTATGAGTATGAGTATGAGTATGAGTATGAGTGTGAGTATGAGTGTGAGTATGAGTATGAGTATGCGTATGTGTATGAGTATGAGTATGATTATGAGTATGAGTATGAGTATGAGTATGAGTATGAGTATGAGTTAGAGTATGAGTATGGGTATGAGTATGAGTATGAGTATGAGTATGAGTATGAGTATGAGTATGCGTATGTGTATGAGTATGAGTATGATTATGAGTATGAGTATGAGTATGAGTGTGAGTATGAGTGTGAGTATGAGTATGAGTATGCGTATGTGTATGAGTATGAGTATGATTATGAGTATGAGTATGAGTATGAGTATGAGTATGAGTTAGAGTATGAGTATGGGTATGAGTATGAGTATGAGTATGAGTATGAGTATGAGTATGAGTATGGGTATGGGTATGGGTATGGGTATGGGTATGGGCATGAGTATGAGTATGAGTATGAGTATGAGTATGAGTATGAGTATGAGTATGTGTCTGAGTATGGGTATGAGTATGAGTATGAGTATGAGTATGAGTATGAGTATGAACATGAGCATGAGTATGAGTATGTGTATGGATATGAGTATGATTATGAGTATGAGTATGAGTATGAGTATGAGCATGGGTATGAGTAAGAGCATGAGTATGAGTATCAGTATGAGTAGGAGTAGGAGTATGAGTATGTGTATGAGTATGAGTATGAGTATGAGTATGAGTGTGAGTGTGAGTATGAGTGTGAGTATGAGTATGAGTATGAGTATGAGTATGCGTATGTGTATGAGTATGAGTATGATTATGAGTATGAGTATGAGTATGAGTGCGAGTATGAGAATGAGTGTGAGTATGAGTATGAGTTTGAGTATGAGTATGAGTATGAGTATGAGTTTGAGTATGAGTATGAGTATGAGTATGCGTATGCGTATGAGTATGAGTATGAGTATGATTATGAGTATGAGTATGAGTATGAGTATGAGTATATGAATGAGTGTGAGTATGAGTATGAGTATGAGTATGAGTATGAGTATGAGTATGTGTATGAGTATGAATATGAGTATGAGTATGAGTATGATTATGAGTATGAGTATGAGTATGAGTATGAGTATGAGTATGAGAATGAGTATGAGTATGAGTATGAGTATGAGAATGAGTGTGTGTATGAGTATGAGTATGAGTGTGAGTGAGTATGAGTATGAGTTTGAGTATGAGTATGAGTATGAGTATGAGTTTGAGTATGAGTATGAGTATGAGTACGAGTATGAGTATGAGTATGAGTATGAGAATGAGTGTGTGTATGAGTATGAGTATGAGTGTGAGTTTGAGTATGAGTGTGAGTATGAGTATGAGTATGAGTATGAGTATGCGTATGTGTATGAGTATGAGTATGATTATGAGTATGAGTATGAGTATGAGTATGAGTATGAGTATGAGTATGAGTATGAGTATGAGTAAGAGTATGAGTATGGGTATGAGTATGAGTATGAGTATGAGTATGGGTATGGGTATGGGTATGGGCATGAGTATGAGTATGAGTATGAGTATGAGTATGAGTATGAGTATGAGTATGAGTATGAGTATGTGTATGAGTATGGGTATGAGTATGAGTATGAGTATGAGTATGAGTATGAGTATGAACATGAGCATGAGTATGAGTATGTGTATGGATATGAGTATGATTATGAGTATGAGTATGAGTATGAGTATGAGTATGAGCATGGGTATGAGTAAGAGCATGAGTATGAGTATCAGTATGAGTAGGAGTAGGAGTATGAGTATGTGTATGAGTATGAGTATGAGTATGAGTATGAGGATGAGTATGAGTATGAGTATGAGTATGAGTTTGAGTATGAGTATGAGTATGAGTATGAGTATGAGTATGAGTATGAGTATGAGTATGAGTAAGAGTATGAGTATGAGTATGAGTATGAGTATGAGTATGAGTATGAGTATGAGTATGAGTATGAGTATGAGTATGTGTATGAGTATGAGTATGAGTGTGAGTATGAGTGTGAGTATAAGTATGAGTATGCGTATGAGTATGATTATGAGTATGAGTATGAGTATGAGTATGAGTATGAGTATGAGTATGAGTAAGAGTATGAGTATGGGTATGAGTATGAGTATGAGTATGAGTATGGGTATGGGTATGGGTATGGGCATGAGTATGAGTATGAGTATGAGTATGAGTATGAGTATGAGTATGTGTATGAGTATGGGTATGAGTATGAGTATGAGTATGAGTATGAGTATGAGTATGAACATGAGCATGAGTATGAGTATGAGTATGAGTATGAGTATGAGTATGAGTATGAGTATGAGTATGAGTATGAGTACGAGTATGAGTATGGGTATGAGTATGAGTATGACTATGAGTATGAGTGTGAGTATGAGTATGAGTATGAGTATGTGTATGAGTGTAAGTATGAGTATGAGTATGAGTATGAGTATGAGTATGAGTATGAATATGAGTATGAGTATGAGTATGAGTACGAGTATGAGTATGAGTATGAGTATGAGTATGAGTATGAGTATATGAATGAGTGTGAGTATGAGTATGAGTATGAGTATGAGTATGAGTATGAGTATGAGTATGACTATGAGTATGAGTGTGAGTATGAGTATGAGTATGAGTATGAGTATGTGTATGAGTGTAAGTATGAGTATGAGTATGAGTATGAGTATGAGTATGAGTATGTGTATGAGTATGAGTATGAGTATGAGTATGAGTATGAGTATGAGTATGAACATGAGCATGAGTATGAGTATGTGTATGAGTATGAGTATGAGCCTGAATATGAGTATGAGTATGAGTATGAGCATGGGTATGAGCATGAGCATGCGTATGAGTATGAGTATGAGTATGAGTATGAGTATGAGTATGTGTATGAGTATGGGTATGAGTATGAGTATGAGTATGAGTATGAGTATGAGTATGCGTATGAGTATGAGTATGAGTATGAGTATGATTATGAGTATGAGTATGAGTATGAGTATGAGTATGAGTATGAGTATGAGTACGAGTATGAGTATGGGTATGAGTATGAGTATGAGTATGAGTATGGGTATGGGTATGGGTATGGGTATGAGTATGAGTATGAGTATGCGTATGCGTATGCGTATGAATATGAGAATGAGTATGAGTATTAGTATGAGTATGAGTATGAGTATGAGTATGTGTATGAGTATGAGTATGAGTATGAGTATGAGTATGAGTATGAGTATGAGTATGAGTATGAGTATGAGTATGAGTATGAGTATGAGTATGAGTATGAGTATGAGTATGAGTATGATTATGAGTATGAGTATGAGTATGAGTCTGAGTATGAGTGTGAGTATGAGTGTGAGTATGAGTATGAGTATGCGTATGTGTATGAGTATGAGTATGATTATGAGTATGAGTATGAGTATGAGTATGAGTATGAGTGTGAGTGTGAGTATGAGTGTGAGTATGAGTATGAGTATGCGTATGCGTATGAGTATGATTATGAGTATGATTATGAGTATGAGTATGAGTATGAGTATGAGTATATGAATGAGTGTGAGTATGAGTATGAGTATGAGTATGAGTATGAGTATGAGTATGAGTATGTGTATGAGTATGAGTATGAGTATGAGTATGAGTATGATTATGAGTATGAGTATGAGTATGAGTATGAGTATGAGTATGAGAATGAGTATGAGTATGAGTATGAGTATGAGTATGAGAATGAGTGTGTGTATGAGTATGAGTATGAGTGTGAGTGAGTATGAGTATGAGTTTGAGTATGAGTATGAGTATGAGTATGAGTATGAGTATGTGTATGAGTATGAGAATGAGTGTGTGTATGAGTATGAGTATGAGTGTGAGTGCGAGTATGAGTGTGAGTATGAGTATGAGTATGAGTATGCGTATGTGTATGAGTATGAGTATGATTATGAGTATGAGTATGAGTATGAGTATGAGTATGAGTATGAGTATGAGTAAGAGTATGAGTATGGGTATGAGAATGAGTATGAGTATGAGTATGGGTATGGGTATGGGTATGGGTATGGGCATGAGTATGAGTATGAGTATGAGTGTGAGTATGAGTATGAGTATGAGTATGAGTATGAGTATGAGTATGTGTATGAGTATGGGTATGAGTATGAGTATGAGTATTAGTATGAGTATGAGTATGAACATGAGCATGAGTATGAGTATGTGTATGGATATGAGTATGATTATGAGTATGAGTATGAGTATGAGTATGAGCATGGGTATGAGTAAGAGCATGAGTATGAGTATCAGTATGAGTAGGAGTAGGAGTATGAGTATGTGTATGAGTATGAGTATGATTATGAGTATGAGTATGAGTATGAGTATGAGTATGAGTGTGAGTGTGAGTATGAGTGTGAGTATGAGTATGAGTATGCGTATGCGTATGAGTATGAGTATGAGTATGATTATGAGTATGAGTATGAGTATGAGTATGAGTATATGAATGAGTGTGAGTATGAGTATGAGTATGAGTATGAGTATGAGTATGAGTATGAGTATGTGTATGAGTATGAGTATGAGTATGAGTATGAGTATGATTATGAGTATGAGTATGAGTATGAGTATGAGTATGAGTATGAGAATGAGTATGAGCATGAGTATGAGTATGAGTATGAGAATGAGTGTGTGTATGAGTATGAGTATGAGTGTGAGTGAGTATGAGTATGAGTTTGAGTATGAGTATGAGTATGAGTATGAGTATGAGTATGAGTATGAGTATGAGAATGAGTGTGTGTATGAGTATGAGTATGAGTGTGAGTGCGAGTATGAGTGTGAGTATGAGTATGAGTATGAGTATGCGTATGTGTATGAGTATGAGTATGATTATGAGTATGAGTATGAGTATGAGTATGAGTATGAGTATGAGTATGAGTAAGAGTATGAGTATGGGTATGAGTATGAGTATGAGTATGATTATGAGTATGAGTATGAGTATGAGTATGAGTATATGAATGAGTGTGAGTATGAGTATGAGTATGAGTATGAGTATGAGTATGAGTATGAGTATGTGTATGAGTATGAGTATGAGTATGAGTATGAGTATGATTATGAGTATGAGTATGAGTATGAGTATGAGTATGAGTATGAGTATGAGAATGAGTATGAGCATGAGTATGTGTATGAGTATGGGTATGAGTATGAGTATGGGTATGAGTATGAGTATGAACATGAGCATGAGTATGAGTATGTGTATGGATATGAGTATGATTATGAGTATGAGTATGAGCATGGGTATGAGTAAGAGCATGAGTATGAGTATCAGTATGAGTAGGAGTAGGAGTATGAGTATGTGTATGAGTATGAGTGTGAGTATGAGTATGAGTATGAGTATGAGTATGAGTATGAGTTTGAGTATGAGTATGAGTATGAGTATGAGTATGAGTATGAGAATGAGTGTGTGTATGAGTATGAGTATGAGTGTGAGTGTGAGTATGAGTGTGAGTATGAGTATGAGTATGAGTATGCGTATGTGTATGAGTATGAGTATGATTATGAGTATGAGTATGAGTATGAGTATGAGTATGAGAATGAGTATGAGTAAGAGTATGAGTATGGGTATGAGTATGAGTATGAGTATGAGTATGGGTATGGGTATGGGTATGGGCATGAGTATGAGTATGAGTATGAGTATGAGTATGAGTATGAGTATGAGTATGAGTATGAGTATGTGTATGAGTATGGGTATGAGTATGAGTATGAGTATGAGTATGAGTATGAGTATGAGTATGAGTATGAACATGAGCATGAGTATGAGTATGTGTATGGATATGAGTATGATTATGAGTATGAGTATGAGTATGAGTATGAGCATGGGTATGAGTAAGAGCATGAGTATGAGTATCAGTATGAGTAGGAGTAGGAGTATGAGTATGTGTATGAGTATGAGTATGAGTATGAGTATGAGTATGAGTATGAGTATGAGTATGAGTTTGAGTATGAGTATGAGTATGAGTATGAGTATGAGTATGAGAATGAGTGTGAGTATGAGTATGAGTTTGAGTATGAGTATGAGTATGAGTATGAGTTTGAGTATGAGTATGAGTATGAGTATGAGTATGAGTATGAGTATGAGTATGAGTATGAGAATGAGTGTGTGTAAGAGTATGAGTATGAGTGTGAGTGTGAGTATGAGTGTGAGTATGAGTATGGGTATGCGAATGCGTATGACTATGAGTATGAGTATGATTATGAGTATGAGTATGAGTATGAGTATATGAATGAGTGTGAGTATGATTATGAGTATGAGTATGAGCATGGGTATGAGTAAGAGCATGAGTATGAGTATCAGTATGAGTAGGAGTAGGAGTATGAGTATGTGTATGAGTATGAGTATGAGTATGAGTATGAGTATGAGTATGAGTATGAGTATGAGTTTGAGTATGAGTATGAGTATGAGTATGAGCATGAGCATGCGTATGAGTATGAGTATGAGTATGAGTATGAGTATGAGTATGAGTATGAGTATGAGTATGAATATGTGTATGAGTATGAGTATGAGTATGAGTATGAGTATGAGTATGAACATGAGCATGAGCATGAGCATGAGTATGTGTATGAGAATGAGTATGAGTATGAGTATGAGTATGAGCATGAGTATGAGTATGAGTATGAGTACGAATATGAGTATGGGTATGAGTATGAGTATGAGTATGAGTATGGGAATGGCTATGGGTATGGGTATGGGTATGAGTATGAGTATGAGTATGCGTATGCGTATGCGTATGAATATGAGAATGAGTATGAGTATGAGTATGAGTATGAGTATGAGTATGAGTATGAGTATGAGTATGAGTATGAGTATGAGTATGAGTATGAGTATGAGTATGAGTATGAGTATGAGTATGAGTATGAGTATGAGTATGAGTATGAGTGTGAGTATGAGTGCGAGTATGAGTATGAGTATGAGTATGAGTATGAGTATGTGTATGAGTATGGGTATGAGTATGAGTATGAGTATGCGTATGAGTATGAGTATGAGTATGATTATGAGTATGAGTATGAGTAAGAGTATGAGTATGGGTATGAGTATGAGTATGAGTATGGGTATGGGTATGGGTATGGGCATGAGTATGAGTATGAGTATGAGTATGAGTATGAGTATGAGTATGAGTATGAGTATGAGAATGAGTATGAGTATGAGTATGTGTATGAGTATGAGTATGAGTGTGAGTATGAGTGTGAGTATGAGTATGAGTATGCGTATGTGTATGAGTATGAGTATGATTATGAGTATGAGTATGAGTATGAGTATGAGTATGAGTATGAGTATGAGTATGAGTATGAGTATGAGTAAGAGTATGAGTATGGGTATGAGTATGAGTATGAGTATGAGTATGAGTATGGGTATGGGTATGGGTATGGGCATGAGTATGAGTATGAGTATGAGTATGAGTATGTGTATGAGTATGGGTATGAGTATGAGTATGAGTATGAGTATGAGTATGAGTATGAACATGAGCATGAGTATGAGTATGAGTATGAGTATGAGTATGAGTATGAGTATGAGTATGAGTATGAGTACGAGTATGAGTATGGGTATGAGTATGAGTATGAGTATGACTATGAGTATGAGTGTGAGTATGAGTATGAGTATGAGTATGTGTATGAGTGTAAGTATGAGTATGAGTATGAGTATGAGTATGAGTATGAGTATGAGTATGAGTATGAGTATGAGTATATGAATGAGTGTGAGTATGAGTATGAGTATGAGTATGAGTATGAGTATGAGTATGAGTATGAGTGTGAGTATGAGTATGAGTATGAGTATGTGTATGAGTGTAAGTATGAGTATGAGTATGAGTATGAGTATGAGTATGAGTATGTGTATGAGTATGAGTATGAGTATGAGTATGAGTATGAGTATGAGTATGAACATGAGCATGAGTATGAGTATGTGTATGAGTATGAGTATGAGCCTGAATATGAGTATGAGTATGAGTATGAGTATGAGTATGTGTATGAGTATGGGTATGAGTATGAGTATGAGTATGCGTATGAGTATGAGTATGAGTATGATTATGAGTATGAGTATGAGTAAGAGTATGAGTATGGGTATGAGTATGAGTATGAGTATGGGTATGGGTATGGGTATGGGCATGAGTATGAGTATGAGTATGAGTATGAGTATGAGTATGAGTATGAGTATGAGTATGAGAATGAGTATGAGTATGAGTATGTGTATGAGTATGAGTATGAGTGTGAGTATGAGTGTGAGTATGAGTATGAGTATGCGTATGTGTATGAGTATGAGTATGATTATGAGTATGAGTATGAGTATGAGTATGAGTATGAGTATGAGTATGAGTATGAGTATGAGTATGAGTAAGAGTATGAGTATGGGTATGAGTATGAGTATGAGTATGAGTATGGGTATGGGTATGGGTATGGGCATGAGTATGAGTATGAGTATGAGTATGAGTATGAGTATGAGTATGTGTATGAGTATGGGTATGAGTATGAGTATGAGTATGAGTATGAGTATGAGTATGAACATGAGCATGAGTATGAGTATGAGTATGAGTATGAGTATGAGTATGAGTATGAGTATGAGTATGGGTATGAGTATGAGTATGAGTATGACTATGAGTATGAGTGTGAGTATGAGTATGAGTATGAGTATGTGTATGAGTGTAAGTATGAGTATGAGTATGAGTATGAGTATGAGTATGAGTATGAGTATGAGTATGAGTATGAGTATATGAATGAGTGTGAGTATGAGTATGAGTATGAGTATGAGTATGAGTATGAGTATGAGTATGAGTATGAGTGTGAGTATGAGTATGAGTATGAGTATGTGTATGAGTGTAAGTATGAGTATGAGTATGAGTATGAGTATGAGTATGAGTATGTGTATGAGTATGAGTATGAGTATGAGTATGAGTATGAGTATGAGTATGAGTATGAACATGAGCATGAGTATGAGTATGTGTATGAGTATGAGTATGAGCCTGAATATGAGTATGAGTATGAGTATGAGCATGGGTATGAGCATGAGCATGCGTATGAGTATGAGTATGAGTATGAGTATGAGTATGAGTATGAGTATGTGTATGAATATGGGTATGAGTATGAGTATGAGTATGAGTATGAGTATGCGTATGAGTATGAGTATGAGTATGATTATGAGTATGAGTATGAGTATGAGTATGAGTATGAGTATGAGTATGAGTACGAGTATGAGTATGGGTATGAGTATGAGTATGAGTATGAGTATGGGTATGGGTATGGGTATGGGTATGAGTATGAGTATGAGTATGCGTATGCGTATGCGTATGAATATGAGAATGAGTATGAGTATTAGTATGAGTATGAGTATGAGTATGAGTATGAGTATGTGTATGAGTATGAGTATGAGTATGAGTATGAGTATGAGTATGAGTATGAGTATGAGTATGAGTATGAGTATGAGTATGAGTATGAGTATGAGTATGAGTATGAGTATGAGTATGAGTATGAGTATGAGTATGAGTATGAGTATGAGTGTGAGTATGAGTGTGAGTATGAGTATGAGTATGCGTATGTGTATGAGTATGAGTATGATTATGAGTATGAGTATGAGTATGAGTATGAGTATGAGTATGAGTTAGAGTATGAGTATGGGTATGAGTATGAGTATGAGTATGAGTATGAGTATGAGTATGCGTATGTGTATGAGTATGAGTATGATTATGAGTATGAGTATGAGTATGAGTGTGAGTATGAGTGTGAGTATGAGTATGAGTATGCGTATGTGTATGAGTATGAGTATGATTATGAGTATGAGTATGAGTATGAGTATGAGTATGAGTATGAGTATGAGTTAGAGTATGAGTATGGGTATGAGTATGAGTATGAGTATGAGTATGAGTATGAGTATGAGTATGGGTATGGGTATGGGTATGGGTATGGGTATGGGCATGAGTATGAGTATGAGTATGAGTATGAGTATGAGTATGAGTATGTGTCTGAGTATGGGTATGAGTATGAGTATGAGTATGAGTATGAGTATGAGTATGAACATGAGCATGAGTATGAGTATGTGTATGGATATGAGTATGATTATGAGTATGAGTATGAGTATGAGTATGAGCATGGGTATGAGTAAGAGCATGAGTATGAGTATCAGTATGAGTAGGAGTAGGAGTATGAGTATGTGTATGAGTATGAGTGTGAGTATGAGTATGAGTGTGAGTGTGAGTATGAGTGTGAGTATGAGTATGAGTATGAGTATGAGTATGCGTATGTGTATGAGTATGAGTATGATTATGAGTATGAGTATGAGTATGAGTGCGAGTATGAGAATGAGTGTGAGTATGAGTATGAGTTTGAGTATGAGTATGAGTATGAGTATGAGTTTGAGTATGAGTATGAGTATGAGTATGAGTATGCGTATGAGTATGAGTATGAGTATGATTATGAGTATGATTATGAGTATGAGTATGAGTATATGAATGAGTGTGAGTATGAGTATGAGTATGAGTATGAGTATGAGTATGAGTATGTGTATGAGTATGAATATGAGTATGAGTATGAGTATGATTATGAGTATGCGTATGAGTATGAGTATGAGTATGAGAATGAGTATGAGTATGAGTATGAGTATGAGAATGAGTGTGTGTATGAGTATGAGTATGAGTGTGTGTGAGTATGAGTATGAGTTTGAGTATGAGTATGAGTATGAGTATGAGTATGAGAATGAGTATGAGTATGAGTATGAGTATGAGAATGAGTGTGTGTATGAGTATGAGTATGAGTGTGTGTGAGTATGAGTATGAGTTTGAGTATGAGTATGAGTATGAGTATGAGTATGAGTTTGAGTATGAGTATGAGTATGAGTATGAGTACGAGTATGAGTATGAGTATGAGTATTAGAATGAGTGTGTGTATGAGTATGAGTATGAGTGTGAGTGTGAGTATGAGTGTGAGTATGAGTATGAGTATGAGTATGAGTATGCGTATGTGTATGAGTATGAGTATGATTATGAGTATGAGTATGAGTATGAGTATGAGTATGAGTATGAGTATGAGTATGAGTATGAGTAAGAGTATGAGTATGGGTATGAGTATGAGTATGAGTATGAGTATGGGTATGGGTATGGGTATGGGCATGAGTATGAGTATGAGTATGAGTATGAGTATGAGTATGAGTATGAGTATGAGTATGAGTATGTGTATGAGTATGGGTATGAGTATGAGTATGAGTATGAGTATGAGTATGAGTATGAACATGAGCATGAGTATGAGTATGTGTATGGATATGAGTATGATTATGAGTATGAGTATGAGTATGAGTATGAGTATGAGCATGGGTATGAGTAAGAGCATGAGTATGAGTATCAGTATGAGTAGGAGTAGGAGTATGAGTATGTGTATGAGTATGAGTATGAGTATGAGTATGAGTATGAGTATGAGTATGAGTATGAACATGAGCATGAGTATGAGTATGTGTATGGATATGAGTATGATTATGAGTATGAGTATGAGTATGAGTATGAGTATGAGCATGGGTATGAGTAAGAGCATGAGTATGAGTATCAGTATGAGTAGGAGTAGGAGTATGAGTATGTGTATGAGTATGAGTATGAGTATGAGTATGAGTATGAGTATGAGTATGAGTATGAGTATGAGTTTGAGTATGAGTATGAGTATGAGTATGAGTATGAGTATGAGTATGAGTAAGAGTATGAGTATGAGTATGAGTATGAGTATGAGTATGAGTATGAGTATGAGTATGAGTATGAGTATGGGTATGAGTATGAGTATGAGTATGAGTATGAGTATGAGTATGAGTATGGGTATGGGTATGGGTATGGGTATGGGTATGGGCATGAGTATGAGTATGAGTATGAGTATGAGTATGAGTATGAGTATGTGTCTGAGTATGGGTATGAGTATGAGTATGAGTATGAGTATGAGTATGAGTATGAACATGAGCATGAGTATGAGTATGTGTATGGATATGAGTATGATTATGAGTATGAGTATGAGTATGAGTATGAGCATGGGTATGAGTAAGAGCATGAGTATGAGTATCAGTATGAGTAGGAGTAGGAGTATGAGTATGTGTATGAGTATGAGTATGAGTATGAGTATGAGTGTGAGTGTGAGTATGAGTGTGAGTATGAGTATGAGTATGAGTATGAGTATGCGTATGTGTATGAGTATGAGTATGATTATGAGTATGAGTATGAGTATGAGTGCGAGTATGAGAATGAGTGTGAGTATGAGTATGAGTTTGAGTATGAGTATGAGTATGAGTATGAGTTTGAGTATGAGTATGAGTATGAGTATGAGTATGCGTATGAGTATGAGTATGAGTATGAGAATGAGTGTGTGTATGAGTATGAGTATGAGTGTGAGTGAGTATGAGTATGAGTTTGAGTATGAGTATGAGTATGAGTATGAGTATGAGTTTGAGTATGAGTATGAGTATGAGTACGAGTATGAGTATGAGTATGAGTATGAGAATGAGTGTGTGTATGAGTATGAGTATGAGTGTGAGTGTGAGTATGAGTGTGAGTATGAGTATGAGTATGAGTATGAGTATGCGTATGTGTATGAGTATGAGTATGATTATGAGTATGAGTATGGGTATGGGTATGGGCATGAGTATGAGTATGAGTATGAGTATGAGTATGAGTATGAGTATGAGTATGAGTATGAGTATGAGTATGTGTATGAGTATGGGTATGAGTATGAGTATGAGTATGAGTATGAGTATGAGTATGAACATGAGCATGAGTATGAGTATGTGTATGGATATGAGTATGATTATGAGTATGAGTATGAGTATGAGTATGAGTATGAGCATGGGTATGAGTAAGAGCATGAGTATGAGTATCAGTATGAGTAGGAGTAGGAGTATGAGTATGTGTATGAGTATGAGTATGAGTATGAGTATGAGTATGAGTATGAGTATGAGTATGAGTATGAGTATGAGTTTGAGTATGAGTATGAGTATGAGTATGAGTATGAGTATGAGTATGAGTATGAGTATGAGTAAGAGTATGAGTATGAGTATGAGTATGAGTATGAGTATGAGTATGAGTATGAGTATGAGTATGAGTATGTGTATGAGTATGAGTATGAGTGTGAGTATGAGTGTGAGTATAAGTATGAGTATGCGTATGTGTATGAGTATGAGTATGATTATGAGTATGAGTATGAGTATGAGTATGAGTATGAGTATGAGTATGAGTAAGAGTATGAGTATGGGTATGAGTATGAGTATGAGTATGAGTATGGGTATGGGTGTGGGTATGGGCATGAGTATGAGTATGAGTATGAGTATGAGTATGAGTATGTGTATGAGTATGGGTATGAGTATGAGTATGAGTATGAGTATGAGTATGAGTATGAGTATGGGTATGGGTATGGGTATGGGTATGGGCATGAGTATGAGTATGAGTATGAGTGTGAGTATGAGTATGAGTATGAGTATGAGTATGAGTAAGAGTATGCGTATGCGTATGAGTATGAGTATGAGTATGATTATGAGTATGAGTATGAGTATGAGTATGAGTATATGAATGAGTGTGAGTATGAGTATGAGTATGAGTATGAGTATGAGTATGAGTATGAGTATGAGTATGTGTATGAGTATGAGTATGAGTATGAGTATGAGTATGATTATGAGTATGAGTATGAGTATGAGTATGAGTATGAGTATGAGTATGAGAATGAGTATGAGTATGAGTATGAGTATGAGAATGAGTGTGTGTATGAGTATGAGTATGAGTGTGAGTGAGTATGAGTATGAGTTTGAGTATGAGTATGAGTATGAGTATGAGTATGAGTATGAGTATGAGTATGAGTATGAGAATGAGTGTGTGTATGAGTATGAGTATGAGTGTGAGTGCGAGTATGAGTGTGAGTATGAGTATGAGTATGAGTATGCGTATGTGTATGAGTATGAGTATGATTATGAGTATGAGTATGAGTATGAGTATGAGTATGAGTATGAGTATGAGTAAGAGTATGAGTATGGGTATGAGTATGAGTATGAGTATGAGTATGGGTATGGGTATGGGTATGGGTATGGGCATGAGTATGAGTATGAGTATGAGTGTGAGTATGAGTATGAGTATGAGTATGAGTATGAGTAAGAGTATGAGTATGGGTATGAGTATGAGTATGAGTATGAGTATGGGTATGGGTATGGGTATGGGCATGAGTATGAGTATGAGTATGAGTATGAGTATGAGTATGAGTATGAGTATGAGTATGAGTATGAGTATGAGTATGTGTATGAGTATGGGTATGAGTATGAGTATGAGTATGAGTATGAGTATGAGTATGAACATGAGCATGAGTATGAGTATGTGTATGGATATGAGTATGATTATGAGTATGATTATGAGTATGAGTATGAGTATGAGCATGGGTATGAGTAAGAGCATGAGTATGAGTATCAGTATGAGTAGGAGTAGGAGTATGAGTATGTGTATGAGTATGAGTATGAGTATGAGTATGAGTATGAGTATGAGTATGAGTATGAGTATGAGTATGAGTTTGAGTATGAGTATGAGTATGAGTATGAGTATGAGTATGAGTATGAGTATGAGTATGAGTATGAGTAAGAGTATGAGTATGAGTGTGAGTGTGAGTATGAGTGTGAGTATGAGTATGAGTATGCGTATGCGTATGAGTATGAGTATGAGTATGATTATGAGTATGAGTATGAGTATGAGTATGAGTATGAGTATGAGTATGAGTATATGAATGAGTGTGAGTATGAGTATGAGTATGAGTATGAGTATGAGTATGAGTATGAGTATGAGTATGTGTATGAGTATGAGTATGAGTATGAGTATGAGTATGAGTATGAGTATGATTATGAGTATGAGTACGAGTATGAGTATGAGTATGTGTATGAGTATGAGTATGTGTATGAGTACGAGTATGAGAATGAGTGTGAGTATGAGTATGAGTTTGAGTATGAGTATGAGTATGAGTATGAGTTTGAGTATGAGTATGAGTATGAGTATGAGTATGAGTATGAGTATGAGTATGAGTATGAGAATGAGTGTGTGTATGAGTATGAGTGTGAGTGTGAGTATGAGTGTGAGTATGAGTATGAGTATGCGTATGCGTATGAGTATGAGTATGAGTATGATTATGAGTATGAGTATGAGTATGAGTATGAGTATGAGTATGAGTATGAGTATGAGTATGAGTATGAGTATGAGTATGAGTATGAGAATGAGTATGAGTATGAGTATGAGTATGAGTATGAGAATGAGTGTGTGTATGAGTATGAGTATGAGTGTGAGTGAGTATGAGTATGAGTTTGAGTATGAGTATGAGTATGAGTATGAGTATGAGTATGAGTATGAGTATGAGTATGAGTATGAGTATGTGTATGAGTATGAGTATGAGTATGAGTATGAGTATGAGTATGAGTATGAGTATGAGTATGAGTATGAGTATGAGTATGAGTATGAGTATGAGTATGAGTATGAGTATGAGTATGAGTATGAGTATGAGTATGAGTATGAGTATGAGTGTGAGTATGAGTGTGAGTATGAGTATGAGTATGCGTATGTGTATGAGTATGAGTATGATTATGAGTATGAGTATGAGTATGAGTATGAGTATGAGTATGAGTTAGAGTATGAGTATGGGTATGAGTATGAGTATGAGTATGAGTATGAGTATGAGTATGCGTATGTGTATGAGTATGAGTATGATTATGAGTATGAGTATGAGTATGAGTGTGAGTATGAGTGTGAGTATGAGTATGAGTATGCGTATGTGTATGAGTATGAGTATGATTATGAGTATGAGTATGAGTATGAGTATGAGTATGAGTATGAGTTAGAGTATGAGTATGGGTATGAGTATGAGTATGAGTATGAGTATGAGTATGAGTATGAGTATGGGTATGGGTATGGGTATGGGTATGGGCATGAGTATGAGTATGAGTATGAGTATGAGTATGAGTATGAGTATGTGTCTGAGTATGGGTATGAGTATGAGTATGAGTATGAGTATGAGTATGAGTATGAACATGAGCATGAGTATGAGTATGTGTATGGATATGAGTATGATTATGAGTATGAGTATGAGTATGAGTATGAGCATGGGTATGAGTAAGAGCATGAGTATGAGTATCAGTATGAGTAGGAGTAGGAGTATGAGTATGTGTATGAGTATGAGTATGAGTATGAGTATGAGTGTGAGTGTGAGTATGAGTGTGAGTATGAGTATGAGTATGAGTATGAATATGCGTATGTGTATGAGTATGAGTATGATTATGAGTATGAGTATGAGTATGAGTGCGAGTATGAGAATGAGTGTGAGTATGAGTATGAGTTTGAGTATGAGTATGAGTATGAGTATGAGTTTGAGTATGAGTATGAGTATGAGTATGAGTATGCGTATGAGTATGAGTATGAGTATGATTATGAGTATGAGTATGAGTATGAGTATGAGTATATGAATGAGTGTGAGTATGAGTATGAGTATGAGTATGAGTATGAGTATGAGTATGTGTATGAGTATGAATATGAGTATGAGTATGAGTATGATTATGAGTATGAGTATGAGTATGAGTATGAGTATGAGTATGAGAACGAGTATGAGTATGAGTATGAGTATGAGAATGAGTGTGTGTATGAGTATGAGTATGAGTGTGAGTGAGTATGAGTATGAGTTTGAGTATGAGTATGAGTATGAGTATGAGTATGAGTTTGAGTATGAGTATGAGTATGAGTACGAGTATGAGTATGAGTATGAGTATGAGAATGAGTGTGTGTATGAGTATGAGTATGAGTGTGAGTGTGAGTATGAGTGTGAGTATGAGTATGAGTATGAGTATGCGTATGTGTATGAGTATGAGTATGATTATGAGTATGAGTATGAGTATGAGTATGAGTATGAGTATGAGTATGAGTATGAGTATGAGTAAGAGTATGAGTATGGGTATGAGTATGAGTATGAGTATGAGTATGGGTATGGGTATGGGTATGGGCATGAGTATGAGTATGAGTATGAGTATGAGTATGAGTATGAGTATGAGTATGAGTATGAGTATGTGTATGAGTATGGGTATGAGTATGAGTATGAGTATGAGTATGAGTATGAGTATGAACATGAGCATGAGTATGAGTATGTGTATGGATATGAGTATGATTATGAGTATGAGTATGAGTATGAGTATGAGTATGAGCATGGGTATGAGTAAGAGCATGAGTATGAGTATCAGTATGAGTAGGAGTAGGAGTATGAGTATGTGTATGAGTATGAGTATGAGTATGAGTATGAGTATGAGTATGAGTATGAGTATGAGTATGAGTATGAGTTTGAGTATGAGTATGAGTATGAGTATGAGTATGAGTATGAGTATGAGTATGAGTATGAGTATGAGTAAGAGTATGAGTATGAGTATGAGTATGAGTATGAGTATGAGTATGAGTATGAGTATGAGTATGAGTATGAGTATGAGTATGTGTATGAGTATGAGTATGAGTGTGAGTATGAGTGTGAGTATAAGTATGAGTATGCGTATGTGTATGAGTATGAGTATGATTATGAGTATGAGTATGAGTATGAGTATGAGTATGAGTATGAGTATGAGTAAGAGTATGAGTATGGGTATGAGTATGAGTATGAGTATGAGTATGGGTATGGGTGTGGGTATGGGCATGAGTATGAGTATGAGTATGAGTATGAGTATGAGTATGTGTATGAGTATGGGTATGAGTATGAGTATGAGTATGAGTATGAGTATGAGTATGAACATGAGCATGAGTATGAGTATGAGTATGAGTATGAGTATGAGTATGAGTATGAGTATGAGTATGAGTACGAGTATGAGTATGGGTATGAGTATGAGTATGACTATGAGTATGAGTGTGAGTATGAGTATGAGTATGAGTATGTGTATGAGTGTAAGTATGAGTATGAGTATGAGTATGAGTATGAGTATGAGTATGAATATGAGTATGAGTATGAGTATGAGTATGAGTATGAGTATGAGTATGAGTATGAGTATGAGTATATGAATGAGTGTGAGTATGAGTATGAGTATGAGTATGAGTATGAGTATGAGTATGAGTATGACTATGAGTATGAGTGTGAGTATGAGTATGAGTATGAGTATGAGTATGTGTATGAGTGTAAGTATGAGTATGAGTATGAGTATGAGTATGAGTATGAGTATGAGTATGAGTATGAGTATGTGTATGAGTATGAGTATGAGTATGAGTATGAGTATGAGTATGAACATGAGCATGAGTATGAGTATGTGTATGAGTATGAGTATGAGCCTGAATATGAGTATGAGTATGAGTATGAGCATGGGTATGAGCATGAGCATGCGTATGAGTATGAGTATGAGTATGAGTATGAGTATGAGTATGAGTATGTGTATGAGTATGGGTATGAGTATGAGTATGAGTATGAGTATGAGTATGAGTATGCGTATGAGTATGAGTATGAGTATGAGTATGATTATGAGTATGAGTATGAGTATGAGTATGAGTATGAGTATGAGTATGAGTACGAGTATGAGTATGGGTATGAGTATGAGTATGAGTATGAGTATGGGTATGGGTATGGGTATGGGTATGAGTATGAGTATGAGTATGCGTATGCGTATGCGTATGAATATGAGAATGAGTATGAGTATTAGTATGAGTATGAGTATGAGTATGAGTATGTGTATGAGTATGAGTATGAGTATGAGTATGAGTATGAGTATGAGTATGAGTATGAGTATGAGTATGAGTATGAGTATGAGTATGAGTATGAGTATGAGTATGAGTATGAGTATGAGTATGAGTATGAGTATGAGTATGAGTATGAGTATGATTATGAGTATGAGTATGAGTATGAGTCTGAGTATGAGTGTGAGTATGAGTGTGAGTATGAGTATGAGTATGCGTATGCGTATGTGTATGAGTATGAGTATGATTATGAGTATGAGTATGAGTATGAGTATGAGTATGAGTGTGAGTGTGAGTATGAGTGTGAGTATGAGTATGAGTATGCGTATGCGTATGTGTATGAGTATGAGTATGATTATGAGTATGAGTATGAGTATGAGTATGAGTATGAGTATATGTATGAGTGTGAGTATGAGTATGATTATGAGTATGAGTATGAGTATGAGTATGAGTATGTGTATGAGTATGAGTATGAGTATGAGTATGAGTATGATTATGAGTATGAGTATGAGTATGAGTATGAGTATGAGTATGAGAATGAGTATGAGTATGAGTATGAGTATGAGTATGAGAATGAGTGTGTGTATGAGTATGAGTATGAGTGTGAGTGAGTATGAGTATGAGTTTGAGTATGAGTATGAGTATGAGTATGAGTATGAGTATGAGTATGAGTATGAGAATGAGTGTGTGTATGAGTATATGAATGAGTGTGAGTATGAGTATGAGTATGAGTATGAGTATGAGTATGAGTATGAGTATGAGTATGTGTATGAGTATGAGTATGAGTATGAGTATGAGTATGAGTATGAGTATGAGTATGAGTTTGAGTATGAGTATGAGTATGAGTATGAGTATGAGTATGAGTATGAGTCTGAGTATGAGTGTGAGTATGAGTGTGAGTATGAGTATGAGTATGCGTATGCGTATGTGTATGAGTATGAGTATGATTATGAGTATGAGTATGAGTATGAGTATGAGTATGAGTGTGAGTGTGAGTATGAGTGTGAGTATGAGTATGAGTATGCGTATGCGTATGTGTATGAGTATGAGTATGAGTATGAGTATGAGTATGAGAATGAGTGTGTGTATGAGTATGAGTGTGAGTGTGAGTATGAGTGTGAGTATGAGTATGAGTATGCGTATGCGTATGAGTATGAGTATGAGTATGATTATGAGTATGAGTATGAGTATGAGTATGAGTATGAGTATGAGTATGAGTATATGAATGAGTGTGAGTATGAGTATGAGTATGAGTATGAGTATGAGTATGAGTATGAGTATGAGTATGTGTATGAGTATGAGTATGAGTATGAGTATGAGTATGAGTATGATTATCAGTATGAGTACGAGTATGAGTATGAGTATGAGTATGAGTATGAGTATGTGTATGAGTACGAGTATGAGAATGAGTGTGAGTATGAGTATGAGTTTGAGTATGAGTATGAGTATGAGTATGAGTTTGAGTATGAGTATGAGTATGAGTATGAGTATGAGTATGAGTATGAGTATGAGTATGAGAATGAGTGTGTGTATGAGTATGAGTGTGAGTGTGAGTATGAGTGTGAGTATGAGTATGAGTATGCGTATGCGTATGAGTATGAGTATGAGTATGATTATGAGTATGAGTATGAGTATGAGTATGAGTATGAGTATATGAATGAGTGTGAGTATGAGTATGAGTATGAGTATGAGTATGAGTATGTGTATGAGTATGAGTATGAGTATGAGTATGAGTATGATTATGAGTATGAGTATGAGTATGAGTATGAGTATGAGTATGAGTATGAGTATGAGTATGAGAATGAGTATGAGTATGAGTATGAGTATGAGTATGAGAATGAGTGTGTGTATGAGTATGAGTATGAGTGTGAGTGAGTATGAGTATGAGTTTGAGTTTGAGTATGAGTATGAGTATGAGTATGAGTTTGAGTATGAGTATGAGTATGAGTACGAGTATGAGTATGAGTATGAGTATGAGTATGAGAATGAGTGTGTGTATGAGTATGAGTATGAGTGTGAGTGTGAGTATGAGTGTGAGTATGAGTATGAGTATGAGTATGCGTATGTGTATGAGTATGAGTATGAGTATGAGTATGAGTATGAGTATGAGTATGAGTATGTGTATGAGTATGAGTTTGAGTATGATTATGAGTATGAGTATGAGTATGAGTATATGAATGAGTGTGAGTATGATTATGAGTATGAGTATGAGTATGAGTATGAGCATGGGTATGAGTAAGAGCAAGAGTATGAGTATCAGTATGAGTAGGAGTAGGAGTATGAGTATGTGTATGAGTATGAGTATGAGTATGAGTATGAGTATGAGTATGAGTATGAGTATGAGTTTGAGTATGAGTATGAGTATGAGTATGAGCATGAGCATGGGTATGAGTAAGAGCATGAGTATGAGTATCAGTATGAGTATGAGTATGAGTATGAGTATGAATATGTGTATGAGTATGAGTATGAGTATGAGTATGAGTATGAACATGAGCATGAGCATGAGTATGTGTATGAGAATGAGTATGAGTATGAGTATGAGTATGAGCATGAGTATGAGTATGAGTATGAGTACGAATATGAGTATGGGTATGAGTATGAGTATGAGTATGAGTATGGGAATGGGTATGGGTATGGGTATGGGTATGGGTATGAGTATGAGTATGAGTATGCGTATGCGTATGCGTATGAATATGAGAATGAGTATGAGTATGAGTATGAGTATGAGTATGAGTATGAGTATGAGTATGAGTATGAGTATGAGTATGAGTATGAGTATGAGTATGAGTATGAGTATGAGTATGAGTATGAGTATGAGTATGAGTATGAGTATGAGTATGAGTGTGAGTATGAGTGTGAGTATGAGTATGAGTATGCGTATGTGTATGAGTATGAGTATGATTATGAGTATGAGTATGAGTATGAGTATGAGTATGAGTATGAGTTAGAGTATGAGTATGGATATGAGTATGAGTATGAGTATGAGTATGAGTATGGGTATGGGTATGGGTATGGGCATGAGTATGAGTATGAGTATGAGTATGAGTATGAGTATGAGTATGAGTATGTGTATGAGTATGGGTATGAGTATGAGTATGAGTATGAGTATGAGTATGAACATGAGCATGAGTATGAGTATGTGTATGGATATGAGTATGATTATGAGTATGAGTATGAGTATGAGTATCAGCATGGGTATGAGTAAGAGCATGAGTATGAGTATCAGTATGAGTAGGAGTAGGAGTATGAGTATGTGTATGAGTATGAGTATGAGTATGAGTATGAGTATGAGTATGAGTATGAGTTTGAGTATGAGTATGAGTATGAGTATGAGTATGAGTATGAGTACGAGTATGAGAATGAGTGTGAGTATGAGTATGAGTTTGAGTATGAGTATGAGTATGAGTATGAGTTTGAGTATGAGTATGAGTATGAGTATGAGTATGAGTATGAGTATGAGTATGAGTATGAGAATGAGTGTGTGTATGAGTATCAGTGTGAGTGTGAGTATGAGTGTGAGTATGAGTATGAGTATGCGTATGCGTATGAGTATGAGTATGAGTATGAGTATGATTATGAGTATGAGTATGAGTATGAGTATGAGTATGAGTATATGAATGAGTGTGAGTATGAGTATGAGTATGAGTATGAGTATGAGTATGAGTATGTGTATGAGTATGAGTATGAGTATGAGTATGAGTATGAGTATGAGTATGATTATGAGTATGAGTATGAGTATGAGTATGAGTATGAGTATGAGTATGAGTATGAGTATGAGTATGAGTATGAGTATGAACATGAGCATGAGCATGAGTATGTGTATGAGAATGAGTATGAGTATGAGTATGAGTATGAGCATGAGTATGAGTATGAGTATGAGTACGAATATGAGTATGGGTATGAGTATGAGTATGAGTATGGGAATGGGTATGGGTATAGGTATGGGTATGAGTATGAGTATGAGTATGCGTATGCGTATGCGTATGAATATGAGTATGAGTATGAGTATGAGTATGAGTATGAGTATGAGTATGAGTATGAGTATGAGTATGAGTATGAGTATGAGTATGAGTATGAGTATGAGTATGAGTATGAGTATGAGTATGAGTATGAGTATGAGTATGAGTATGAGTGTGAGTATGAGTGTGAGTATGAGTATGAGTATGCGTATGTGTATGAGTATGAGTATGATTATGAGTATGAGTATGAGTATGAGTATGAGTATGAGTATGAGTTAGAGTATGAGTATGGGTATGAGTATGAGTATGAGTATGAGTATGAGTATGGGTATGGGTATGGGTATGGGCATGAGTATGAGTATGAGTATGAGTATGAGTATGAGTATGAGTATGTGTATGAGTATGGGTATGAGTATGAGTATGAGTATGAGTATGAGTATGAACATGAGCATGAGTATGAGTATGTGTATGGATATGAGTATGATTATGAGTATGAGTATGAGTATGAGTATCAGCATGGGTATGAGTAAGAGCATGAGTATGAGTATCAGTATGAGTAGGAGTAGGAGTATGAGTATGTGTATGAGTATGAGTATGAGTATGAGTATGAGTATGAGTATGAGTATGAGTTTGAGTATGAGTATGAGTATGAGTATGAGTATGAGTATGAGTACGAGTATGAGAATGAGTGTGAGTATGAGTATGAGTTTGAGTATGAGTATGAGTATGAGTATGAGTATGAGTTTGAGTATGAGTATGAGTATGAGTATGAGTATGAGTATGAGTATGAGAATGAGTGTGTGTATGAGTATGAGTATGAGTGTGAGTGCGAGAATGAGTGTGAGTATGAGTATGAGTATGAGTATGCGTATGTGTATGAGTATGAGTATGAGTATGAGTATGAGTATGAGTATGAGTATGAGTATGAGTATGAGTATGAGTATGAGAATGAGTATGAGTATGAGTATGAGTATGAGTATGAGAATGAGTGTGTGTATGAGTATGAGTATGAGTGTGAGTGAGTATGAGTATGAGTTTGAGTATGAGTATGAGTATGAGTATGAGTATGAGTATGAGTATGAGTATGAGAATGAGTGTGTGTATGAGTATGAGTATGAGTGTGAGTGTGAGTATGAGTGTGAGTATGAGTATGAGTATGAGTATGCGTATGTGTATGAGTATGAGTATGATTATGAGTATGAGTATGAGTATGAGTATGAGTATGCGTATGAGTATGAGTATGAGTAAGAGTATGAGTATGGGTATGAGTATGAGTATGAGTATGAGTATGAGTATGGGTATGGGTATGGGTATGGGTATGGGCATGAGTATGAGTATGAGTATGAGTATGAGTATGAGTATGAGTATGAGTATGAGTATGAGTATGAGTATGTGTATGAGTATGGGTATGAGTATGAGTATGAGTATTAGTATGAGTATGAGTATGAACATGAGCATGAGTATGAGTATGTGTATGGATATGAGTATGATTATGAGTATGAGTATGAGTATGAGTATGTGCATGGGTATGAGTATCAGTATGAGTAGGAGTAGGAGTATGAGTATGTGTATGAGTATGAGTATGAGTATGAGTATGAGTATGAGTATGAGTATGAGTATGAGTTTGAGTATGAGTATGAGTATGAGTATGAGTATGAGTATGAGTATGAGTATGAGAATGAGTGTGAGTATGAGTATGAGTTTGAGTATGAGTATGAGTATGAGTATGAGTATGGGTATGAGTATGAGTATGAGTATGAGTATGGGTATGGGTATGGGTATGGGTATGAGTATGAGTATGAGTATGCGTATGCGTATGCGTATGAATATGAGAATGAGTATGAGTATTAGTATGAGTATGAGTATGAGTATGTGTATGAGTATGAGTATGAGTATGAGTATGAGTATGAGTATGAGTATGAGTATGAGTATGAGTATGAGTATGAGTATGAGTATGAGTATGAGTGTGAGTATGAGTGTGAGTATGAGTATGAGTATGCGTATGTGTATGAGTATGAGTATGATTATGAGTATGAGTATGAGTATGAGTATGAGTATGAGTATGAGTTAGAGTATGAGTATGGGTATGAGTATGAGGATGAGTATGAGTATGAGTATGAGTATGGGTATGGGTATGGGTATGGGCATGAGTATGAGTATGAGTATGAGTATGAGTATGAATATGTGTATAAGTATGGGTATGAGTATGAGTATGAGTATGAGTATGAATATGAACATGAGCATGAGTATGAGTATGTGTATGGATATGAGTATGATTATGAGTATGAGTATGAGTATGAGTATGAGCATGGGTATGAGTAAGAGCATGAGTATGAGTATCAGTATGAGTAGGAGTAGGAGTATGAGTATGTGTATGAGTATGAGTATGAGTATGAGTATGAGTATGAGTATGAGTATGAGTATGAGTTTGAGTATGAGTATGAGTATGAGTATGAGTTTGAGTATGAGTATGAGTATGAGTATGAGTATGAGTATGAGTATGAGTATGAGAATGAGTGTGTGTATGAGTATGAGTGTGAGTGTGAGTATGAGTGTGAGTATGAGTATGAGTATGCGTATGCGTATGAGTATGAGTATGAGTATGATTATGAGTATGAGTATGAGTATGAGTATGAGTATGAGTATGAGTATATGAATGAGTGTGAGTATGAGTATGAGTATGAGTATGAGTATGAGTATGAGTATGTGTATGAGTATGAGTATGAGTATGATTATGAGTATGAGTATGAGTATGAGTATGAGTATGAGTATGAGTATGAGTATGAGTATGAGTAAGAGTATGAGTATGGGTATGAGTATGAGCATGAGCATGCGTATGAGTATGAGTATGAGTATGAGTATGAGTATGAGTATGAGTATGAGTATGAATATGTGTATGAGTATGAGTATGAGTATGAGTATGAGTATGAACATGAGCATGAGCATGAGTATGTGTATGAGAATGAGTATGAGTATGAGTATGAGTATGAGCATGAGTATGAGTATGAGTATGAGTACGAATATGAGTATGGGTATGAGTATGAGTATGAGTATGAGTATGGGAATGGGTATGGGTATGGGTATGAGTATGAGTATGAGTATGCGTATGCGTATGCGTATGAATATGAGAATGAGTATGAGTATGAGTATGAGTATGAGTATGAGTATGAGTATGAGTATGAGTATGAGTATGAGTATGAGTATGAGTATGAGTATGAGTATGAGTATGAGTATGAGTATGAGTATGAGTATGAGTATGAGTATGAGTGTGAGTATGAGTGTGAGTATGAGTATGAGTATGCGTATGTGTATGAGTATGAGTATGATTATGAGTATGAGTATGAGTATGAGTATGAGTATGAGTATGAGTGTGAGTATGAGTGTGAGTATGAGTATGAGTATGCGTATGTGTATGAGTATGAGTATGATTATGAGTATGAGTATGAGTATGAGTATGAGTATGAGTATGAGTTAGAGTATGAGTATGGGTATGAGTATGAGTATGAGTATGAGTATGAGTATGAGTATGGGTATGGGTATGGGTATGGGCATGAGTATGAGTATGAGTATGAGTATGAGTATGAGTATGAGTATGTGTATGAGTATGGGTATGAGTATGAGTATGAGTATGAGTATGAGTATGAGTATGAGTATGAACATGAGCATGAGTATGAGTATGTGTATGGATATGAGTATGATTATGAGTATGAGTATGAGTATGAGTATGAGTATATGAATGAGTGTGAGTATGAGTATGAGTATGAGTATGAGTATGAGTATGAGTATGTGTATGAGTATGAGTATGAGTATGAGTATGATTATGAGTATGAGTATGAGTATGAGTATGAGTATGAGTATGAGTATGAGTATGAGTATGAGAATGAGTATGAGTATGAGTATGAGTATGAGTATGAGAATGAGTGTGTGTATGAGTATGAGTATGAGTGTGAGTGAGTATGAGTATGAGTTTGAGTATGAGTATGAGTATGAGTATGAGTATGAGTATGAGTATGAGTATGAGTATGAGTATGAGTATGAGTATGAGAATGAGTGTGTGTATGAGTATGAGTATGAGTGTGAGTGTGAGTATGAGTGTGAGTATGAGTATGAGTATGAGTATGCGTATGTGTATGAGTATGAGTATGATTATGAGTATGAGTATGAGTATGAGTATGAGTATGAGTATGAGTAAGAGTATGAGTATGGGTATGAGTATGAGTATGAGTATGAGTATGGGTATGGGTATGGGTATGGGCATGAGTATGAGTATGAGTATGAGTATGAGTATGAGTATGAGTATGAGTATGAGTATGTGTATGAGTATGGGTATGAGTATGAGTATGAGTATTAGTATGAGTATGAGTATGAACATGAGCATGAGTATGAGTATGTGTATGGATATGAGTATGATTATGAGTATGAGTATGAGTATGAGCATGGGTATGAGTAAGAGCATGAGTATGAGTATCAGTATGAGTAGGAGTAGGAGTATGAGTATGTGTATGAGTATGAGTATGAGTATGAGTATGAGTATGAGTATGAGTATGAGTATGAGTATGAGTTTGAGTATGAGTATGAGTATGAGTATGAGTATGAGTATGAGTATGAGAATGAGTGTGAGTATGAGTATGAGTTTGAGTATGAGTATGAGTATGAGTATGAGTTTGAGTATGAGTATGAGTATGAGTATGAGTATGAGTATGAGTATGAGTATGAGTATGAGAATGAGTGTGTGTATGAGTATGAGTATGAGTGTGAGTGTGAGTATGAGTGTGAGTATGAGTATGAGTATGCGTATGCGTATGCGTATGACTATGAGTATGAGTATGATTATGAGTATGAGTATGAGTATGAGTATATGAATGAGTGTGAGTATGATTATGAGTATGAGTATGAGTATGAGTATGAGCATGGGTATGAGTAAGAGCATGAGTATGAGTATCAGTATGAGTAGGAGTAGGAGTATGAGTATGTGTATGAGTAGGAGTATGAGTATGAGTATGAGTATGAGTATGAGTATGAGTATGAGTTTGAGTATGAGTATGAGTATGAGTATGAGCATGACTATGATTATGAGTATGAGTATGAGTATGAGTATGAGTATGAGTATGAGTATGAGTATGAGTATGAGTATGAGTATGAGTATGAGTATGAGTATGAGTATGAGTATGAGTATGATTGTGAGTATGAGTGTGAGTATGAGTATGAGTATGCGTATGTGTATGAGTATGAGTATGATTATGAGTATGAGTATGAGTATGAGTATGAGTATGAGTATGAGTTAGAGTATGAGTATGGGTATGAGTATGAGTATGAGTATGAGTATGAGTATGAGTATGAGTATGGGTATGGGTATGGGCATGAGTATGAGTATGAGTATGAGTATGAGTATGAGTATGTGTATGAGTATGGGTATGAGTATGAGTATGAGTATGAGTATGAGTATGAGTATGAACATGAGCATGAGTATGAGTATGTGTATGGATATGAGTATGATTATGAGTATGAGTATGAGTATGAGTATCAGCATGGGTATGAGTAAGAGCATGAGTATGAGTATCAGTATGAGTAGGAGTAGGAGTATGAGTATGTGTATGAGTATGAGTATGAGTATGAGTATGAGTATGAGTATGAGTATGAGTATGAGTTTGAGTATGAGTATGATTATGAGTATGAGTATGAGTATGAGTACGAGTATGAGAATGAGTGTGAGTATGAGTATGAGTTTGAGTATGAGTATGAGTATGAGTATGAGTTTGAGTATGAGTATGAGTATGAGTATGAGTATGAGTATGAGTATGAGTATGAGAATGAGTGTGTGTATGAGTATGAGTGTGAGTGTGAGTATGAGTGTGAGTATGAGTATGAGTATGCGTATGCGTATGAGTATGAGTATGAGTATGATTATGAGTATGAGTATGAGTATGAGTATGAGTATGAGTATATGAATGAGTGTGAGTATGAGTATGAGTATGAGTATGAGTATGTGTATGAGTATGAGTATGAGTATGAGTATGATTATGAGTATGAGTATGAGTATGAGTATGAGTATGAGTATGAGAATGAGTATGAGTATGAGTATGAGTATGAGTATGAGAATGAGTGTGTGTATGAGTATGAGTATGAGTGTGAGTGAGTATGAGTATGAGTTTGAGTATGAGTATGAGTGTGAGTATGAGTATGAGTATGAGTATGCGTATGTGTATGAGTATGAGTATGATTATGAGTATGAGTATGAGTATGAGTATGAGTATGAGTATGAGTAAGAGTATGAGTATGGGTATGAGTATGAGTATGAGTATGAGTATGGGTATGGGTATGGGTATGGGCATGAGTATGAGTATGAGTATGAGTATGAGTATGAGTATGAGTATGAGTATGTGTATGAGTATGGGTATGAGTATGAGTATGGGTATGAGTATGAGTATGAACATGAGCATGAGTATGAGTATGTGTATGGATATGAGTATGATTATGAGTATGAGTATGAGCATGGGTATGAGTAAGAGCATGAGTATGAGTATCAGTATGAGTAGGAGTAGGAGTATGAGTATGTGTATGAGTATGAGTGTGAGTATGAGTATGAGTATGAGTATGAGTATGAGTATGAGTTTGAGTATGAGTATGAGTATGAGTATGAGTATGAGTATGAGTATGAGAATGAGTGTGAGTATGAGTATGAGTTTGAGTATGAGTATGAGTATGAGTATGAGTATGAGTATGAGTTTGAGGATGAGTATGAGTATGAGTATGAGTATGGGTATGGGTATGGGTATGGGCATGAGTATGAGTATGAGTATGAGTATGAGTATGAATATGTGTATGAGTATGGGTATGAGTATGAGTATGAGTATGAGTATGAGTATGAATATGAACATGAGCATGAGTATGAGTATGTGTATGGATATGAGTATGATTATGAGTATGAGTATGAGTATGAGTATGAGCATGGGTATGAGTAAGAGCATGAGTATGAGTATCAGTATGAGTAGGAGTAGGAGTATGAGTATGTGTATGAGTATGAGTATGAGTATGAGTATGAGTATGAGTATGAGTATGAGTTTGAGTATGAGTATGAGTATGAGTATGAGTATGTGTATGAGTACGAGTATGAGAATGAGTGTGAGTATGAGTATGAGTTTGAGTATGAGTATGAGTATGAGTATGAGTATGAGTTTGAGTATGAGTATGAGTATGAGTATGAGTATGAGTATGAGTATGAGTATGAGAATGAGTGTGTGTATGAGTATGAGTGTGAGTGTGAGTATGAGTGTGAGTATGAGTATGAGTATGCGTATGCGTATGAGTATGAGTATGAGTATGATTATGAGTATGAGTATGAGTATGAGTATGAGTATGAGTATATGAATGAGTGTGAGTATGAGTATGAGTATGAGTATGAGTATGAGTATGAGTATGTGTATGAGTATGAGTATGAGTATGATTATGAGTATGAGTATGAGTATGAGTATGAGTATGAGTATGAGTATGAGTATGAGTAAGAGTATGAGTATGGGTATGAGTATGAGCATGAGCATGCGTATGAGTATGAGTATGAGTATGAGTATGAGTATGAGTATGAGTATGAGTATGAATATGTGTATGAGTATGAGTATGAGTATGAGTATGAGTATGAACATGAGCATGAGCATGAGTATGTGTATGAGAATGAGTATGAGTATGAGTATGAGTAAGAGTATGAGTATGGGTATGAGTATGAGTATGAGTATGAGTATGGGTATGGGTATGGGTATGGGCATGAGTATGAGTATGAGTATGAGTATGAGTATGAGTATGAGTATGAGTATGTGTATGAGTATGGGTATGAGTATGAGTATGGGTATGAGTATGAGTATGAACATGAGCATGAGTATGAGTATGTGTATGGATATGAGTATGATTATGAGTATGAGTATGAGCATGGGTATGAGTAAGAGCATGAGTATGAGTATCAGTATGAGTAGGAGTAGGAGTATGAGTATGTGTATGAGTATGAGTGTGAGTATGAGTATGAGTATGAGTATGAGTATGAGTATGAGTTTGAGTATGAGTATGAGTATGAGTATGAGTATGAGTATGAGTATGAGAATGAGTGTGAGTATGAGTATGAGTTTGAGTATGAGTATGAGTATGAGTATGAGTATGAGTATGAGTTTGAGGATGAGTATGAGTATGAGTATGAGTATGGGTATGGGTATGGGTATGGGCATGAGTATGAGTATGAGTATGAGTATGAGTATGAATATGTGTATGAGTATGGGTATGAGTATGAGTATGAGTATGAGTATGAGTATGAATATGAACATGAGCATGAGTATGAGTATGTGTATGGATATGAGTATGATTATGAGTATGAGTATGAGTATGAGTATGAGCATGGGTATGAGTAAGAGCATGAGTATGAGTATCAGTATGAGTAGGAGTAGGAGTATGAGTATGTGTATGAGTATGAGTATGAGTATGAGTATGAGTATGAGTATGAGTATGAGTTTGAGTATGAGTATGAGTATGAGTATGAGTATGTGTATGAGTACGAGTATGAGAATGAGTGTGAGTATGAGTATGAGTTTGAGTATGAGTATGAGTATGAGTATGAGTATGAGTTTGAGTATGAGTATGAGTATGAGTATGAGTATGAGTATGAGTATGAGTATGAGAATGAGTGTGTGTATGAGTATGAGTGTGAGTGTGAGTATGAGTGTGAGTATGAGTATGAGTATGCGTATGCGTATGAGTATGAGTATGAGTATGATTATGAGTATGAGTATGAGTATGAGTATGAGTATGAGTATATGAATGAGTGTGAGTATGAGTATGAGTATGAGTATGAGTATGAGTATGAGTATGAGTATGTGTATGAGTATGAGTATGAGTATGATTATGAGTATGAGTATGAGTATGAGTATGATTATGAGTATGAGTATGAGTATGAGTAAGAGTATGAGTATGGGTATGAGTATGAGCATGAGCATGCGTATGAGTATGAGTATGAGTATGAGTATGAGTATGAGTATGAGTATGAGTATGAATATGTGTATGAGTATGAGTATGAGTATGAGTATGAGTATGAACATGAGCATGAGCATGAGTATGTGTATGAGAATGAGTATGAGTATGAGTATGAGTATGAGCATGAGTATGAGTATGAGTATGAGTACGAATATGAGTATGGGTATGAGTATGAGTATGAGTATGAGTATGGGAATGGGTATGGGTATGGGTATGAGTATGAGTATGAGTATGCGTATGCGTATGCGTATGAATATGAGAATGAGTATGAGTATGAGTATGAGTATGAGTATGAGTATGAGTATGAGTATGAGTATGAGTATGAGTATGAGTATGAGTATGAGTATGAGTATGGGTATGAGTATGAGTATGAGTATGAGTATGAGTATGAGTATGAGTATGAGTGTGAGTATGAGTGTGAGTATGAGTATGAGTATGCGTATGTGTATGAGTATGAGTATGATTATGAGTATGAGTATGAGTATGAGTATGAGTATGAGTATGAGTTAGAGTATGAGTATGGGTATGAGTATGAGTATGAGTATGAGTATGAGTATGAGTATGGGTATGGGTATGGGCATGAGTATGAGTATGGATATGAGTATGATTATGAGTATGAGTATGAGTATGAGTATGAGTATGAGTATATGAATGAGTGTGAGTATGAGTATGAGTATGAGTATGAGTATGAGTATGAGTATGTGTATGAGTATGAGTATGAGTATGAGTATGATTATGAGTATGAGTATGAGTATGAGTATGAGTATGAGTATGAGTATGAGTATGAGAATGAGTATGAGTATGAGTATGAGTATGAGTATGAGAATGAGTGTGTGTATGAGTATGAGTATGAGTGTGAGTGAGTATGAGTATGAGTTTGAGTATGAGTATGAGTATGAGTATGAGTATGAGTATGAGTATGAGTATGAGTATGAGTATGAGTATGAGAATGAGTGTGTGTATGAGTATGAGTATGAGTGTGAGTGTGAGTATGAGTGTGAGTATGAGTATGAGTATGAGTATGCGTATGTGTATGAGTATGAGTATGATTATGAGTATGAGTATGAGTATGAGTATGAGTATGAGTATGAGTATGAGTAAGAGTATGAGTATGGGTATGAGTATGAGTATGAGTATGAGTATGGGTATGGGTATGGGTATGGGCATGAGTATGAGTATGAGTTTGAGTATGAGTATGAGTATGAGTATGAGTATGAGTATGAGTATGAGTATGAGTATGAGAATGAGTGTGTGTATGAGTATGAGTATGAGTGTGAGTGTGAGTATGAGTGTGAGTATGAGTATGAGTATGAGTATGCGTATGTGTATGAGTATGAGTATGATTATGAGTATGAGTATGAGTATGAGTATGAGTATGAGTATGAGTATCAGCATGGGTATGAGTAAGAGCATGAGTATGAGTATCAGTATGAGTAGGAGTAGGAGTATGAGTATGTGTATGAGTATGAGTATGAGTATGAGTATGAGTATGAGTATGAGTATGAGTTTGAGTATGAGTATGAGTATGAGTATGAGTATGAGTATGAGAATGAGTGTGTGTATGAGTATGAGTATGAGTGTGAGTGCGAGAATGAGTGTGAGTATGAGTATGAGTATGAGTATGCGTATGTGTATGAGTATGAGTATGAGTATGAGTATGAGAATGAGTGTGAGTATGAGTATGAGTTTGAGTATGAGTATGAGTATGAGTATGAGTATGAGTTTGAGTATGAGTATGAGTATGAGTATGAGTATGAGTATGAGTATGAGTATGAGTATGAGTATGAGAATGAGTGTGTGTATGAGTATGAGTATGAGTGTGAGTGTGAGTATGAGTGTGAGTATGAGTATGAGTATGCGTATGCGTATGCGTATGACTATGAGTATGAGTATGATTATGAGTATGAGTATGAGTATGAGTATATGAATGAGTGTGAGTATGATTATGAGTATGAGTATGAGTATGAGTATGAGCATGGGTATGAGTAAGAGCATGAGTATGAGTATCAGTATGAGTAGGAGTAGGAGTATGAGTATGTGTATGAGTATGAGTATGAGTATGAGTATGAGTATGAGTATGAGTATGAGTTTGAGTATGAGTATGAGTATGAGTATGAGTATGAGCATGAGCATGCGTATGAGTATGAGTATGAGTATGAGTATGAGTATGAGTATGAGTATGAGTATGAGTATGAATATGTGTATGAGTATGAGTATGAGTATGAGTATGAGTATGAGTATGAGTATGAACATGAGCATGAGCATGAGTATGTGTATGAGAATGAGTATGAGTATGAGTATGAGTATGAGCATGACTATGATTATGAGTATGAGTGTGAGTATGAGTATGAGTATGAGTATGAGTATGAGTATGGGTATGAGTATGAGTATGAGTATGAGTATGAGTATGAGTATGAACATGAGCATGAGTATGAGTATGTGTATGGATATGAGTATGATTATGAGTATGAGTATGAGTATGAGCATGGGTATGAGTAAGAGCATGAGTATGAGTTTCAGTATGAGTAGGAGTAGGAGTATGAGTATGTGTATGTGTATGTGTATGAGTATGAGTATGAGTATGAGTATGAGTATGAGTATGAGTTTGAGTATGAGTATGAGTATGAGTATGAGTATGAGTATGAGTATGAGTATGAGTATGAGTATGATTAAGAGTATGAGTATGAGTATGAGTATGAGTATGAGTATGAGTATGAGTATGACTATGAGTATGAGTGTGAGTATGAGTATGAGTATGAGTATGTGTATGAGTGTAAGTATGAGTATGAGTATGAGTATGAGTATGATTATGAGTATGAGTATGAGTATGAGTATGAGTATGTGTATGAGTATGAGTATGAGTATGAGTATGAGTATGAGTATGAACATGAGCATGAGTATGAGTATGTGTATGAGTATGAGTATGAGCCTGAATATGAGTATGAGTATGAGTATGAGCATGGGTATGAGCATGAGCATGCGTATGAGTATGAGTATGAGTATGAGTATGAGTATAAGTATGAGTATGAGTATGAGTATGTGTATGAGTATGGGTATGAGTATGAGTATGAGTATGAGTATGAGTATGAGTATGCGTATGAGTATGAGTATGAGTATGATTATGAGTATGAGTATGAGTATGAGTATGAGTATGAGTATGAGTATGAGTACGAGTATGAGTATGGGTATGAGTATGAGTATGAGTATGAGTATGGGTATGGGTATGGGTATGGGTATGAGTATGAGTATGAGTATGCGTATGCGTATGCGTATGAATATGAGAATGAGTATGAGTATTAGTATGAGTATGAGTATGAGTATGTGTATGAGTATGAGTATGAGTATGAGTATGAGTATGAGTATGAGTATGAGTATGAGTATGAGTATGAGTATGAGTATGAGTATGAGTATGAGTGTGAGTATGAGTGTGAGTATGAGTATGAGTATGAGTATGAGTATGGGTATGAGTATGAGTATGAGTATGAGTATGAGTATGAGTATGAACATGAGCATGAGTATGAGTATGTGTATGGATATGAGTATGATTATGAGTATGAGTATGAGTATGAGCATGGGTATGAGTAAGAGCATGAGTATGAGTTTCAGTATGAGTAGGAGTAGGAGTATGAGTATGTGTATGTGTATGTGTATGAGTATGAGTATGAGTATGAGTATGAGTATGAGTATGAGTTTGAGTATGAGTATGAGTATGAGTATGAGTATGAGTATGAGTATGAGTATGAGTATGAGTATGATTAAGAGTATGAGTATGAGTATGAGTATGAGTATGAGTATGAGTATGAGTATGACTATGAGTATGAGTGTGAGTATGAGTATGAGTATGAGTATGTGTATGAGTGTAAGTATGAGTATGAGTATGAGTATGAGTATGATTATGAGTATGAGTATGAGTATGAGTATGAGTATGTGTATGAGTATGAGTATGAGTATGAGTATGAGTATGAGTATGAACATGAGCATGAGTATGAGTATGTGTATGAGTATGAGTATGAGCCTGAATATGAGTATGAGTATGAGTATGAGCATGGGTATGAGCATGAGCATGCGTATGAGTATGAGTATGAGTATGAGTATGAGTATAAGTATGAGTATGAGTATGAGTATGTGTATGAGTATGGGTATGAGTATGAGTATGAGTATGAGTATGAGTATGAGTATGCGTATGAGTATGAGTATGAGTATGATTATGAGTATGAGTATGAGTATGAGTATGAGTATGAGTATGAGTATGAGTACGAGTATGAGTATGGGTATGAGTATGAGTATGAGTATGAGTATGGGTATGGGTATGGGTATGGGTATGAGTATGAGTATGAGTATGCGTATGCGTATGCGTATGAATATGAGAATGAGTATGAGTATTAGTATGAGTATGAGTATGAGTATGTGTATGAGTATGAGTATGAGTATGAGTATGAGTATGAGTATGAGTATGAGTATGAGTATGAGTATGAGTATGAGTATGAGTATGAGTATGAGTGTGAGTATGAGTGTGAGTATGAGTATGAGTATGCGTATGTGTATGAGTATGAGTATGATTATGAGTATGAGTATGAGTATGAGTATGAGTATGAGTATGAGTTAGAGTATGAGTATGGGTATGAGTATGAGGATGAGTATGAGTATGAGTATGAGTATGGGTATGGGTATGGGTATGGGCATGAGTATGAGTATGAGTATGAGTATGAGTATGAATATGTGTATGAGTATGGGTATGAGTATGAGTATGAGTATGAGTATGAATATGAACATGAGCATGAGTATGAGTATGTGTATGGATATGAGTATGATTATGAGTATGAGTATGAGTATGAGTATGAGCATGGGTATGAGTAAGAGCATGAGTATGAGTATCAGTATGAGTAGGAGTAGGAGTATGAGTATGTGTATGAGTATGAGTATGAGTATGAGTATGAGTATGAGTATGAGTATGAGTTTGAGTATGAGTATGAGTATGAGTATGAGTATGAGTATGTGTATGAGTACGAGTATGAGAATGAGTGTGAGTATGAGTATGAGTTTGAGTATGAGTATGAGTATGAGTATGAGTTTGAGTATGAGTATGAGTATGAGTATGAGTATGAGTATGAGTATGAGTATGAGAATGAGTGTGTGTATGAGTATGAGTGTGAGTGTGAGTATGAGTGTGAGTATGAGTATGAGTATGCGTATGCGTATGAGTATGAGTATGAGTATGATTATGAGTATGAGTATGAGTATGAGTATGAGTATGAGTATGAGTATATGAATGAGTGTGAGTATGAGTATGAGTATGAGTATGAGTATGAGTATGAGTATGTGTATGAGTATGAGTATGAGTATGATTATGAGTATGAGTATGAGTATGAGTATGAGTATGAGTATGAGTATGAGTATGAGTAAGAGTATGAGTATGGGTATGAGTATGAGCATGAGCATGCGTATGAGTATGAGTATGAGTATGAGTATGAGTATGAGTATGAGTATGAGTATGAATATGTGTATGAGTATGAGTATGAGTATGAGTATGAGTATGAACATGAGCATGAGCATGAGTATGTGTATGAGAATGAGTATGAGTATGAGTATGAGTATGAGCATGAGTATGAGTATGAGTATGAGTACGAATATGAGTATGGGTATGAGTATGAGTATGAGTATGAGTATGGGAATGGGTATGGGTATGGGTATGAGTATGAGTATGAGTATGCGTATGCGTATGCGTATGAATATGAGAATGAGTATGAGTATGAGTATGAGTATGAGTATGAGTATGAGTATGAGTATGAGTATGAGTATGAGTATGAGTATGAGTATGAGTATGAGTATGAGTATGAGTATGAGTATGAGTATGAGTATGAGTATGAGTATGAGTGTGAGTATGAGTGTGAGTATGAGTATGAGTATGCGTATGTGTATGAGTATGAGTATGATTATGAGTATGAGTATGAGTATGAGTATGAGTATGAGTATGAGTTAGAGTATGAGTATGGGTATGAGTATGAGTATGAGTATGAGTATGAGTATGAGTATGGGTATGGGTATGGGTATGGGCATGAGTATGAGTATGAGTATGAGTATGAGTATGAGTATGAGTATGTGTATGAGTATGGGTATGAGTATGAGTATGAGTATGAGTATGAGTATGAGTATGAGTATGAACATGAGCATGAGTATGAGTATGTGTATGGATATGAGTATGATTATGAGTATGAGTATGAGTATGAGTATGAGTATATGAATGAGTGTGAGTATGAGTATGAGTATGAGTATGAGTATGAGTATGAGTATGTGTATGAGTATGAGTATGAGTATGAGTATGATTATGAGTATGAGTATGAGTATGAGTATGAGTATGAGTATGAGTATGAGAATGAGTATGAGTATGAGTATGAGTATGAGTATGAGAATGAGTGTGTGTATGAGTATGAGTATGAGTGTGAGTGAGTATGAGTATGAGTTTGAGTATGAGTATGAGTATGAGTATGAGTATGAGTATGAGTATGAGTATGAGTATGAATATGAGTATGAGTATGAGAATGAGTGTGTGTATGAGTATGAGTATGAGTGTGAGTGTGAGTATGAGTGTGAGTATGAGTATGAGTATGAGTATGCGTATGTGTATGAGTATGAGTATGATTATGAGTATGAGTATGAGTATGAGTATGAGTATGAGTATGAGTAAGAGTATGAGTATGGGTATGAGTATGAGTATGAGTATGAGTATGGGTATGGGTATGGGTATGGGCATGAGTATGAGTATGAGTATGAGTATGAGTATGAGTATGAGTATGAGTATGAGTATGTGTATGAGTATGGGTATGAGTATGAGTATGAGTATTAGTATGAGTATGAGTATGAACATGAGCATGAGTATGAGTATGTGTATGGATATGAGTATGATTATGAGTATGAGTATGAGTATGAGCACGGGTATGAGTAAGAGCATGAGTATGAGTATCAGTATGAGTAGGAGTAGGAGTATGAGTATGTGTATGAGTATGAGTATGAGTATGAGTATGAGTATGAGTATGAGTATGAGTATGAGTTTGAGTATGAGTATGAGTATGAGTATGAGTATGAGTATGAGTATGAGAATGAGTGTGAGTATGAGTATGAGTTTGAGTATGAGTATGAGTATGAGTATGAGTTTGAGTATGAGTATGAGTATGAGTATGAGTATGAGTATGAGTATGAGTATGAGTATGAGAATGAGTGTGTGTATGAGTATGAGTATGAGTGTGAGTGTGAGTATGAGTGTGAGTATGAGTATGAGTATGCGTATGCGTATGCGTATGACTATGAGTATGAGTATGATTATGAGTATGAGTATGAGTATGAGTATATGAATGAGTGTGAGTATGATTATGAGTATGAGTATGAGTATGAGTATGAGCATGGGTATGAGTAAGAGCATGAGTATGAGTATCAGTATGAGTAGGAGTAGGAGTATGAGTATGTGTATGAGTAGGAGTATGAGTATGAGTATGAGTATGAGTATGAGTATGAGTATGAGTTTGAGTATGAGTATGAGTATGAGTATGAGTATGAGCATGAGCATGCGTATGAGTATGAGTATGAGTATGAGTATGAGTATGAGTATGAGTATGAGTATGAGTATGAATATGTGTATGAGTATGAGTATGAGTATGAGTATGAGTATGAGTATGAGTATGAACATGAGCATGAGCATGAGTATGTGTATGAGAATGAGTATGAGTATGAGTATGAGTATGAGCATGACTATGATTATGAGTATGAGTATGAGTATGAGTATGAGTATGAGTATGAGTATGAGTATGAGTATGAGTATGAGTATGAGTATGAGTATGAGTATGAGTATGATTGTGAGTATGAGTGTGAGTATGAGTATGAGTATGCGTATGTGTATGAGTATGAGTATGATTATGAGTATGAGTATGAGTATGAGTATGAGTATGAGTATGAGTTAGAGTATGAGTATGGGTATGAGTATGAGTATGAGTATGAGTATGAGTATGAGTATGAGTATGAGTATGGGTATGGGTATGGGCATGAGTATGAGTATGAGTATGAGTATGAGTATGTGTATGAGTATGGGTATGAGTATGAGTATGAGTATGAGTATGAGTATGAGTATGAACATGAGCATGAGTATGAGTATGTGTATGGATATGAGTATGATTATGAGTATGAGTATGAGTATGAGTATCAGCATGGGTATGAGTAAGAGCATGAGTATGAGTATCAGTATGAGTAGGAGTAGGAGTATGAGTATGTGTATGAGTATGAGTATGAGTATGAGTATGAGTATGAGTATGAGTATGAGTATGAGTTTGAGTATGAGTATGATTATGAGTATGAGTATGAGTATGAGTACGAGTATGAGAATGAGTGTGAGTATGAGTATGAGTTTGAGTATGAGTATGAGTATGAGTATGAGTTTGAGTATGAGTATGAGTATGAGTATGAGTATGAGTATGAGTATGAGTATGAGAATGAGTGTGTGTATGAGTATGAGTGTGAGTGTGAGTATGAGTGTGAGTATGAGTATGAGTATGCGTATGCGTATGAGTATGAGTATGAGTATGATTATGAGTATGAGTATGAGTATGAGTATGAGTATGAGTATATGAATGAGTGTGAGTATGAGTATGAGTATGAGTATGAGTATGAGTATGTGTATGAGTATGAGTATGAGTATGAGTATGATTATGAGTATGAGTATGAGTATGAGTATGAGTATGAGTATGAGAATGAGTATGAGTATGAGTATGAGTATGAGTATGAGAATGAGTGTGTGTATGAGTATGAGTATGAGTGTGAGTGAGTATGAGTATGAGTTTGAGTATGAGTATGAGTGTGAGTATGAGTATGAGTATGAGTATGCGTATGTGTATGAGTATGAGTATGATTATGAGTATGAGTATGAGTATGAGTATGAGTATGAGTATGAGTATGAGTAAGAGTATGAGTATGGGTATGAGTATGAGTATGAGTATGAGTATGGGTATGGGTATGGGTATGGGCATGAGTATGAGTATGAGTATGAGTATGAGTATGAGTATGAGTATGAGTATGTGTATGAGTATGGGTATGAGTATGAGTATGGGTATGAGTATGAGTATGAACATGAGCATGAGTATGAGTATGTGTATGGATATGAGTATGATTATGAGTATGAGTATGAGCATGGGTATGAGTAAGAGCATGAGTATGAGTATCAGTATGAGTAGGAGTAGGAGTATGAGTATGTGTATGAGTATGAGTGTGAGTATGAGTATGAGTATGAGTATGAGTATGAGTATGAGTTTGAGTATGAGTATGAGTATGAGTATGAGTATGAGTATGAGTATGAGAATGAGTGTGAGTATGAGTATGAGTTTGAGTATGAGTATGAGTATGAGTATGAGTATGAGTTTGAGGATGAGTATGAGTATGAGTATGAGTATGGGTATGGGTATGGGTATGGGCATGAGTATGAGTATGAGTATGAGTATGAGTATGAATATGTGTATGAGTATGGGTATGAGTATGAGTATGAGTATGAGTATGAGTATGAATATGAACATGAGCATGAGTATGAGTATGTGTATGGATATGAGTATGATTATGAGTATGAGTATGAGTATGAGTATGAGCATGGGTATGAGTAAGAGCATGAGTATGAGTATCAGTATGAGTAGGAGTAGGAGTATGAGTATGTGTATGAGTATGAGTATGAGTATGAGTATGAGTATGAGTATGAGTATGAGTTTGAGTATGAGTATGAGTATGAGTATGAGTATGTGTATGAGTACGAGTATGAGAATGAGTGTGAGTATGAGTATGAGTTTGAGTATGAGTATGAGTATGAGTATGAGTATGAGTTTGAGTATGAGTATGAGTATGAGTATGAGTATGAGTATGAGTATGAGTATGAGAATGAGTGTGTGTATGAGTATGAGTGTGAGTGTGAGTATGAGTGTGAGTATGAGTATGAGTATGCGTATGCGTATGAGTATGAGTATGAGTATGAGTATGATTATGAGTATGAGTATGAGTATGAGTATGAGTATGAGTATATGAATGAGTGTGAGTATGAGTATGAGTATGAGTATGAGTATGAGTATGAGTATGAGTATGTGTATGAGTATGAGTATGAGTATGATTATGAGTATGAGTATGAGTATGAGTATGAGTATGAGTATGAGTATGAGTATGAGTAAGAGTATGAGTATGGGTATGAGTATGAGCATGAGCATGCGTATGAGTATGAGTATGAGTATGAGTATGAGTATGAGTATGAGTATGAGTATGAATATGTGTATGAGTATGAGAATGAGTGTGTGTATGAGTATGAGTGTGAGTGTGAGTATGAGTGTGAGTATGAGTATGAGTATGCGTATGCGTATGAGTATGAGTATGAGTATGAGTATGATTATGAGTATGAGTATGAGTATGAGTATGAGTATGAGTATATGAATGAGTGTGAGTATGAGTATGAGTATGAGTATGAGTATGAGTATGAGTATGAGTATGTGTATGAGTATGAGTATGAGTATGATTATGAGTATGAGTATGAGTATGAGTATGAGTATGAGTATGAGTATGAGTATGAGTAAGAGTATGAGTATGGGTATGAGTATGAGCATGAGCATGCGTATGAGTATGAGTATGAGTATGAGTATGAGTATGAGTATGAGTATGAGTATGAATATGTGTATGAGTATGAGTATGAGTATGAGTATGAGTATGAACATGAGCATGAGCATGAGTATGTGTATGAGAATGAGTATGAGTATGAGTATGAGTATGAGCATGAGTATGAGTATGAGTATGAGTACGAATATGAGTATGGGTATGAGTATGAGTATGAGTATGAGTATGGGAATGGGTATGGGTATGGGTATGGGTATGAGTATGAGTATGAGTATATGAATGAGTGTGAGTATGAGTATGAGTATGAGTATGAGTATGAACATGAGCATGAGTATGAGTATGTGTATGGATATGAGTATGATTATGAGTATGAGTATGAGCATGGGTATGAGTAAGAGCATGAGTATGAGTATCAGTATGAGTAGGAGTAGGAGTATGAGTATGTGTATGAGTATGAGTGTGAGTATGAGTATGAGTATGAGTATGAGTATGAGTATGAGTATGAGTTTGAGTATGAGTATGAGTATGAGTATGAGTATGAGTATGAGTATGAGAATGAGTGTGAGTATGAGTATGAGTTTGAGTATGAGTATGAGTATGAGTATGAGTATGAGTTTGAGGATGAGTATGAGTATGAGTATGAGTATGGGTATGGGTATGGGTATGGGCATGAGTATGAGTATGAGTATGAGTATGAGTATGAATATGTGTATGAGTATGGGTATGAGTATGAGTATGAGTATGAGTATGAGTATGAATATGAACATGAGCATGAGTATGAGTATGTGTATGGATATGAGTATGATTATGAGTATGAGTATGAGTATGAGTATGAGCATGGGTATGAGTAAGAGCATGAGTATGAGTATCAGTATGAGTAGGAGTAGGAGTATGAGTATGTGTATGAGTATGAGTATGAGTATGAGTATGAGTATGAGTATGAGTATGAGTTTGAGTATGAGTATGAGTATGAGTATGAGTATGTGTATGAGTACGAGTATGAGAATGAGTGTGAGTATGAGTATGAGTTTGAGTATGAGTATGAGTATGAGTATGAGTATGAGTTTGAGTATGAGTATGAGTATGAGTATGAGTATGAGTATGAGTATGAGTATGAGAATGAGTGTGTGTATGAGTATGAGTGTGAGTGTGAGTATGAGTGTGAGTATGAGTATGAGTATGCGTATGCGTATGAGTATGAGTATGAGTATGAGTATGATTATGAGTATGAGTATGAGTATGAGTATGAGTATGAGTATATGAATGAGTGTGAGTATGAGTATGAGTATGAGTATGAGTATGAGTATGAGTATGAGTATGAGTATGAGTATGTGTATGAGTATGAGTATGAGTATGATTATGAGTATGAGTATGAGTATGAGTATGAGTATGAGTATGAGTATGAGTATGAGTAAGAGTATGAGTATGGGTATGAGTATGAGCATGAGCATGCGTATGAGTATGAGTATGAGTATGAGTATGAGTATGAGTATGAGTATGAGTATGAATATGTGTATGAGTATGAGTATGAGTATGAGTATGAGTATGAACATGAGCATGAGCATGAGTATGTGTATGAGAATGAGTATGAGTATGAGTATGAGTATGAGCATGAGTATGAGTATGAGTATGAGTACGAATATGAGTATGGGTATGAGTATGAGTATGAGTATGAGTATGGGAATGGGTATGGGTATGGGTATGGGTATGAGTATGAGTATGAGTATGCGTATGCGTATGCGTATGAATATGAGAATGAGTATGAGTATGAGTATGAGTATGAGTATGAGTATGAGTATGAGTATGAGTATGAGTATGAGTATGAGTATGAGTATGAGTATGAGTATGAGTATGAGTATGAGTATGAGTATGAGTATGAGTATGAGTATGAGTATGAGTATGAGTATGAGTGTGAGTATGAGTGTGAGTATGAGTATGAGTATGCGTATGTGTATGAGTATGAGTATGATTATGAGTATGAGTATGAGTATGAGTATGAGTATGAGTATGAGTTAGAGTATGAGTATGGGTATGAGTATGAGTATGAGTATGAGTATGAGTATGAGTATGGGTATGGGTATGGGTATGGGCATGAGTATGAGTATGGATATGAGTATGATTATGAGTATGAGTATGAGTATGAGTATGAGTATGAGTATATGAATGAGTGTGAGTATGAGTATGAGTATGAGTATGAGTATGAGTATGAGTATGTGTATGAGTATGAGTATGAGTATGAGTATGATTATGAGTATGAGTATGAGTATGAGTATGAGTATGAGTATGAGTATGAGAATGAGTATGAGTATGAGTATGAGTATGAGTATGAGAATGAGTGTGTGTATGAGTATGAGTATGAGTGTGAGTGAGTATGAGTATGAGTTTGAGTATGAGTATGAGTATGAGTATGAGTATGAGTATGAGTATGAGTATGAGTATGAGTATGAGTATGAGAATGAGTGTGTGTATGAGTATGAGTATGAGTGTGAGTGTGAGTATGAGTGTGAGTATGAGTATGAGTATGAGTATGCGTATGTGTATGAGTATGAGTATGATTATGAGTATGAGTATGAGTATGAGTATGAGTATGAGTATGAGTATGAGTAAGAGTATGAGTATGGGTAAGAGTATGAGTATGAGTATGAGTATGGGTATGGGTATGGGTATGGGCATGAGTATGAGTATGAGTATGAGTATGAGTATGAGTATGAGTATGAGTATGTGTATGAGTATGGGTATGAGTATGAGTATGAGTATTAGTATGAGTATGAGTATGAACATGAGCATGAGTATGAGTATGTGTATGGATATGAGTATGATTATGAGTATGAGTATGAGTATGAGTATGAGCATGGGTATGAGTAAGAGCATGAGTATGAGTATCAGTATGAGTAGGAGTAGGAGTATGAGTATGTGTATGAGTATGAGTATGAGTATGAGTATGAGTATGAGTATGAGTATGAGTATGAGTTTGAGTATGAGTATGAGTATGAGTATGAGTATGAGTATGAGTATGAGAATGAGTGTGAGTATGAGTATGAGTTTGAGTATGAGTATGAGTATGAGTATGAGTTTGAGTATGAGTATGAGTATGAGTATGAGTATGAGTATGAGTATGAGTATGAGTATGAGAATGAGTGTGTGTATGAGTATGAGTATGAGTGTGAGTGTGAGTATGAGTGTGAGTATGAGTATGAGTATGCGTATGCGTATGCGTATGACTATGAGTATGAGTATGATTATGAGTATGAGTATGAGTATGAGTATATGAATGAGTGTGAGTATGATTATGAGTATGAGTATGAGTATGAGTATGAGCATGGGTATGAGTAAGAGCATGAGTATGAGTATCAGTATGAGTAGGAGTAGGAGTATGAGTATGTGTATGAGTAGGAGTATGAGTATGAGTATGAGTATGAGTATGAGTATGAGTATGAGTTTGAGTATGAGTATGAGTATGAGTATGAGTATGAGCATGAGCATGCGTATGAGTATGAGTATGAGTATGAGTATGAGTATGAGTATGAGTATGAATATGTGTATGAGTATGAGTATGAGTATGAGTATGAGTATGAGTATGAGTATGAACATGAGCATGAGCATGAGTATGTGTATGAGAATGAGTATGAGTATGAGTATGAGTATGAGCATGACTATGATTATGAGTATGAGTATGAGTATGAGTATGAGTATGAGTATGAGTATGAGTATGAGTATGAGTATGAGTTTGAGTATGAGTATGATTGTGAGTATGAGTGTGAGTATGAGTATGAGTATGCGTATGTGTATGAGTATGAGTATGATTATGAGTATGAGTATGAGTGTGAGTATGTGTATGAGTATGGGTATGAGTATGAGTATGAGTATGAGTATGAGTATGAGTATGAACATGAGCATGAGTATGAGTATGTGTATGGATATGAGTATGATTATGAGTATGAGTATGAGTATGAGTATCAGCATGGGTATGAGTAAGAGCATGAGTATGAGTATCAGTATGAGTAGGAGTAGGAGTATGAGTATGTGTATGAGTATGAGTATGAGTATGAGTATGAGTATGAGTATGAGTATGAGTATGAGTTTGAGTATGAGTATGATTATGAGTATGAGTATGAGTATGAGTACGAGTATGAGAATGAGTGTGAGTATGAGTATGAGTTTGAGTATGAGTATGAGTATGAGTATGAGTTTGAGTATGAGTATGAGTATGAGTATGAGTATGAGTATGAGTATGAGTATGAGAATGAGTGTGTGTATGAGTATGAGTGTGAGTGTGAGTATGAGTGTGAGTATGAGTATGAGTATGCGTATGCGTATGAGTATGAGTATGATTATGAGTATGAGTATGAGTATGAGTATGAGTATGAGTATATGAATGAGTGTGAGTATGAGTATGAGTATGAGTATGAGTATGTGTATGAGTATGAGTATGAGTATGAGTATGATTATGAGTATGAGTATGAGTATGAGTATGAGTATGAGTATGAGTATGAGAATGAGTATGAGTATGAGTATGAGTATGAGTATGAGAATGAGTGTGTGTATGAGTATGAGTATGAGTGTGAGTGAGTATGAGTATGAGTTTGAGTATGAGTATGAGTATGAGTATGAGTATGAGTTTGAGTATGAGTATGAGTATGAGTATGAGTATGAGTATGAGTATGAGTATGAGAATGAGTGTGTGTATGAGTATGAGTATGAGTGTGAGTGTGAGTATGAGTGTGAGTATGAGTATGAGTATGAGTATGCGTATGTGTATGAGTATGAGTATGATTATGAGTATGAGTATGAGTATGAGTATGAGTATGAGTATGAGTATGAGTATGAGTAAGAGTATGAGTATGGGTATGAGTATGAGTATGAGTATGAGTATGGGTATGGGTATGGGTATGGGCATGAGTATGAGTATGAGTATGAGTATGAGTATGAGTATGAGTATGAGTATGTGTATGAGTATGGGTATGAGTATGAGTATGGGTATGAGTATGAGTATGAACATGAGCATGAGTATGAGTATGTGTATGGATATGAGTATGATTATGAGTATGAGTATGAGCATGGGTATGAGTAAGAGCATGAGCATGAGTATCAGTATGAGTAGGAGTAGGAGTATGAGTATGTGTATGAGTATGAGTGTGAGTATGAGTATGAGTATGAGTATGAGTATGAGTATGAGTTTGAGTATGAGTATGAGTATGAGTATGAGTATGAGTATGAGTATGAGTATGAGAATGAGTGTGAGTATGAGTATGAGTTTGAGTATGAGTATGAGTATGAGTATGAGTATGAGTTTGAGTATGAGTATGAGTATGAGTATGAGTATGAGTATGAGTATGAGAATGAGTGTGTGTATGAGTATGAGTATGAGTGTGAGTGTGAGTATGAGAGTGAGTATGAGTATGAGTATGCGTATGCGTATGACTATGAGTATGAGTATGATTATGAGTATGAGTATGAGTATGAGTATATGAATGAGTGTGAGTATGATTATGAGTATGAGTATGAGTATGAGTATGAGCATGGGTATGAGTAAGAGCATGAGTATGAGTATCAGTATGAGTAGGAGTAGGAGTATGAGTATGTGTATGAGTATGAGTATGAGTATGAGCATGAGCATGAGTATGTGTATGAGAATGAGTATGAGTATGAGTATGAGTATGAGCATGACTATGATTATGAGTATGAGTATGAGTATGAGTATGAGTATGAGTATGAGTATGAGTATGAGTATGAGTATGAGTATGAGTATGAGTATGAGTATGAGTATGATTGTGAGTATGAGTGTGAGTATGAGTATGAGTATGCGTATGTGTATGAGTATGAGTATGATTATGAGTATGAGTATGAGTATGAGTATGAGTATGAGTATGAGTTAGAGTATGAGTATGGGTATGAGTATGAGTATGAGTATGAGTATGAGTATGAGTATGGGTATGGGTATGGGCATGAGTATGAGTATGAGTATGAGTATGAGTATGAGTATGTGTATGAGTATGGGTATGAGTATGAGTATGAGTATGAGTATGAGTATGAGTATGAACATGAGCATGAGTATGAGTATGTGTATGGATATGAGTATGATTATGAGTATGAGTATGAGTATGAGTATCAGCATGGGTATGAGTAAGAGCATGAGTATGAGTATCAGTATGAGTAGGAGTAGGAGTATGAGTATGTGTATGAGTATGAGTATGAGTATGAGTATGAGTATGAGTATGAGTATGAGTATGAGTTTGAGTATGAGTATGATTATGAGTATGAGTATGAGTATGAGTACGAGTATGAGAATGAGTGTGAGTATGAGTATGAGTTTGAGTATGAGTATGAGTATGAGTATGAGTTTGAGTATGAGTATGAGTATGAGTATGAGTATGAGTATGAGTATGAGTATGAGAATGAGTGTGTGTATGAGTATGAGTGTGAGTGTGAGTATGAGTGTGAGTATGAGTATGAGTATGCGTATGCGTATGAGTATGAGTATGAGTATGAGTATGAGTATGAGAATGAGTATGAGTATGAGTATGAGTATATGAGTGTGAGTGTGAGTATGAGTGTGAGTATGAGTATGAGTATGCGTATGCGTATGAGTATGAGTATGAGTATGATTATGAGTATGAGTATGAGTATGAGTATGAGTATGAGTATGAGTATGAGAATGAGTATGAGTATGAGTATGAGTATGAGTATGAGAATGAGTGTGTGTATGAGTATGAGTATGAGTGTGAGTGAGTATGAGTATGAGTTTGAGTATGAGTATGAGTATGAGTATGAGTTTGAGTATGAGTATGAGTATGAGTATGAGTATGAGTATGAGTATGAGTATGAGTATGAGAATGAGTGTGTGTATGAGTATGAGTATGAGTGTGAGTGTGAGTATGAGTGTGAGTATGAGTATGAGTATGAGTATGCGTATGTGTTTGAGTATGAGTATGATTATGAGTATGAGTATGAGTATGAGTAAGAGTATGAGTATGGGTATGAGTATGAGTATGAGTATGAGTATGGGTATGGGTATGGGTATGGGCATGAGTATGAGTATGAGTATGAGTATGAGTATGAGTATGAGTATGAGTATGTGTATGAGTATGGGTATGAGTATGAGTATGGGTATGAGTATGAGTATGAACATGAGCATGAGTATGAGTATGTGTATGGATATGAGTATGATTATGAGTATGAGTATGAGCATGGGTATGAGTAAGAGCATGAGTATGAGTATCAGTATGAGTAGGAGTAGGAGTATGAGTATGTGTATGAGTATGAGTGTGAGTATGAGTATGAGTATGAGTATGAGTATGAGTATGAGTTTGAGTATGAGTATGAGTATGAGTATGAGTATGAGTATGAGTATGAGAATGAGTGTGAGTATGAGTATGAGTTTGAGTATGAGTATGAGTATGAGTATGAGTATGAGTTTGAGTATGAGTATGAGTATGAGTATGAGTATGAGTATGAGTATGAGAATGAGTGTGTGTATGAGTATGAGTATGAGTGTGAGTGTGAGTATGAGTGTGAGTATGAGTATGAGTATGCGTATGCGTATGACTATGAGTATGAGTATGATTATGAGTATGAGTATGAGTATGAGTATATGAATGAGTGTGAGTATGATTATGAGTATGAGTATGAGTATGAGTATGAGCATGGGTATGAGTAAGAGCATGAGTATGAGTATCAGTATGAGTAGGAGTAGGAGTATGAGTATGTGTATGAGTATGAGTATGAGTATGAGTATGAGTATGAGTATGAGTATGAGTATGAGTATGAGTATGAGAATGAGTGTGTGTATGAGTATGAGTATGAGTGTGAGTGTGAGTATGAGTGTGAGTATGAGTATGAGTATGAGTATGCGTATGTGTATGAGTATGAGTATGATTATGAGTATGAGTATGAGTATGAGTATGAGTATGAGTATGAGTATGAGTAAGAGTATGAGTATGGGTATGAGTATGAGTATGAGTATGAGTATGGGTATGGGTATGGGTATGGGCATGAGTATGAGTATGAGTATGAGTATGAGTATGAGTATGAGTATGAGTATGAGTATGTGTATGAGTATGGGTATGAGTATGAGTATGAATATGAGTATGAGTATAAGTATGAGTATGAACATGAGCATGAGTATGAGTATGTGTATGGATATGAGTCTGATTATGAGTATGAGTATGAGTATGAGTATGAGCATGGGTATGAGTAAGAGCATGAGTATGAGTATCAGTATGAGTAGGAGTAGGAGTATGAGTATGTGTATGAGTATGAGTATGAGTATGAGTATGAGTATGAGTATGAGTATGAGTTTGAGTATGAGTATGAGTATGAGTATGAGTATGAGTATGAGAATGAGTGTGAGTATGAGTATGAGTTTGAGTATGAGTATGAGTATGAGTATGAGTTTGAGTATGAGTATGAGTATGAGTATGAGTATGAGTATGAGTATGAGTATGAGTATGAGTATGAGAATGAGTGTGTGTAAGAGTATGAGTATGAGTGTGAGTGTGAGTATGAGTGTGAGTATGAGTATGGGTATGCGTATGCGTATGACTATGAGTATGAGTATGATTATGAGTATGAGTATGAGTATGAGTATATGAATGAGTGTGAGTATGATTATGAGTATGAGTATGAGCATGGGTATGAGTAAGAGCATGAGTATGAGTATCAGTATGAGTAGGAGTAGGAGTATGAGTATGTGTATGAGTATGAGTATGAGTATGAGTATGAGTATGAGTATGAGTATGAGTATGAGTATGAGTATGAGTATGAGTATGAGTATGAATATGTGTATGAGTATGAGTATGAGTATGAGTATGAGTATGAGTATGAGTATGAGCATGAGCATGAGCATGAGTATGTGTATGAGAATGAGTATGAGTATGAGTATGAGTATGAGCATGAGTATGAGTATGAGTATGAGTACGAATATGAGTATGGGTATGAGTATGAGTATGAGTATGAGTATGGGAATGGGTATGGGTATGGGTATGGGTATGGGTATGAGTATGAGTATGAGTATGCGTATGCGTATGCGTATGAATATGAGAATGAGTATGAGTATGAGTATGAGTATGAGTATGAGTATGAGTATGAGTATGAGTATGAGTATGAGTATGAGTATGAGTATGAGTATGAGTATGAGTATGAGTATGAGTATGAGTATGAGTATGAGTATGAGTGTGAGTATGAGTGCGAGTATGAGTATGAGTATGAGTATGAGTATGAGTATGTGTATGAGTATGGGTATGAGTATGAGTATGAGTATGCGTATGAGTATGAGTATGAGTATGATTATGAGTATGAGTATGAGTAAGAGTATGAGTATGGGTATGAGTATGAGTATGAGTATGGGTATGGGTATGGGTATGGGCATGAGTTTGAGTATGAGTATGAGTATGAGTATGAGTATGAGTATGAGTATGAGTATGAGTATGAGTATGAGTATGTGTATGAGTATGAGTATGAGTGTGAGTATGAGTGTGAGTATGAGTATGAGTATGCGTATGTGTATGAGTATGAGTATGATTATGAGTATGAGTATGAGTATGAGTATGAGTATGAGTATGAGTATGAGTATGAGTAAGAGTATGAGTATGGGTATGAGTATGAGTATGAGTATGACTATGAGTATGAGTGTGAGTATGAGTATGAGTATGAGTATGAGTATGTGTATGAGTGTAAGTATGAGTATGAGTATGAGTATGAGTATGAGTATGAGTATGAGTATGAGTATGAGTATGAGTATGAGTATGAGTATGAGTATGAGTATATGAATGAGTGTGAGTATGAGTATGAGTATGAGTATGTGTATGAGTATGAGTATGAGTATGAGTATGAGTATGAGTGTGAGTGAGTATGAGTATGAGTTTGAGTATGAGTATGAGTATGAGTATGAGTTTGAGTATGAGTATGAGTATGAGTACGAGTATGAGTATGAGTATGAGTATGAGAATGAGTGTGTGTATGAGTATGAGTATGAGTGTGAGTGTGAGTATGAGTGTGAGTATGAGTATGAGTATGAGTATGAGTATGCGTATGTGTATGAGTATGAGTATGATTATGAGTATGAGTATGAGTATGAGTATGAGTATGAGTATGAGTATGAGTATGAGTATGAGTAAGAGTATGAGTATGGGTATGAGTATGAGTATGAGTATGAGTATGGGTATGGGTATGGGTATGGGTATGGGCATGAGTATGAGTATGAGTATGAGTATGAGTATGAGTATGAGTATGAGTATGAGTATGAGTATGAGTATGAGTATGAGTATGTGTATGAGTATGGGTATGAGTATGAGTATGAGTATGAGTATGAGTATGAGTATGAACATGAGCATGAGTATGAGTATGTGTATGGATATGAGTATGATTATGAGTATGAGTATGAGTATGAGTATGAGTATGAGCATGGGTATGAGTAAGAGCATGAGTATGAGTATCAGTATGAGTAGGAGTAGGAGTATGAGTATGTGTATGAGTATGAGTATGAGTATGAGTATGAGTATGAGTATGAGTATGAGTATGAGTATGAGTATGAGTATGAGTATGAGTTTGAGTATGAGTATGAGTATGAGTATGAGTATGAGTATGAGTATGAGTATGAGTATGAGTATGAGTAAGAGTATGAGTATGAGTATGAGTATGAGTATGAGTATGAGTATGAGTATGAGTATGAGTATGAGTATGTGTATGAGTATGAGTATGAGTGTGAGTATGAGTGTGAGTATGAGTATGAGTATGCGTATGTGTATGAGTATGAGTATGATTATGAGTATGAGTATGAGTATGAGTATGAGTATGAGTATGAGTATGAGTATGAGTATGAGTATGAGAATGAGTGTGTGTAAGAGTATGAGTATGAGTGTGAGTGTGAGTATGAGTGTGAGTATGAGTATGGGTATGCGTATGCGTATGACTATGAGTATGAGTATGATTATGAGTATGAGTATGAGTATGAGTATATGAATGAGTGTGAGTATGATTATGAGTATGAGTATGAGCATGGGTATGAGTAAGAGCATGAGTATGAGTATCAGTATGAGTAGGAGTAGGAGTATGAGTATGTGTATGAGTATGAGTATGAGTATGAGTATGAGTATGAGTATGAGTATGAGTATGAGTATGAGTATGAGTATGAGTATGAGTATGAATATGTGTATGAGTATGAGTATGAGTATGAGTATGAGTATGAGTATGAGTATGAGCATGAGCATGAGCATGAGTATGTGTATGAGAATGAGTATGAGTATGAGTATGAGTATGAGCATGAGTATGAGTATGAGTATGAGTACGAATATGAGTATGGGTATGAGTATGAGTATGAGTATGAGTATGGGAATGGGTATGGGTATGGGTATGGGTATGGGTATGAGTATGAGTATGAGTATGCGTATGCGTATGCGTATGAATATGAGAATGAGTATGAGTATGAGTATGAGTATGAGTATGAGTATGAGTATGAGTATGAGTATGAGTATGAGTATGAGTATGAGTATGAGTATGAGTATGAGTATGAGTATGAGTATGAGTATGAGTATGAGTATGAGTATGAGTGTGAGTATGAGTGCGAGTATGAGTATGAGTATGAGTATGAGTATGAGTATGTGTATGAGTATGGGTATGAGTATGAGTATGAGTATGCGTATGAGTATGAGTATGAGTATGATTATGAGTATGAGTATGAGTAAGAGTATGAGTATGGGTATGAGTATGAGTATGAGTATGGGTATGGGTATGGGTATGGGCATGAGTTTGAGTATGAGTATGAGTATGAGTATGAGTATGAGTATGAGTATGAGTATGAGTATGAGTATGTGTATGAGTATGAGTATGAGTGTGAGTATGAGTGTGAGTATGAGTATGAGTATGCGTATGTGTATGAGTATGAGTATGATTATGAGTATGAGTATGAGTATGAGTATGAGTATGAGTATGAGTATGAGTATGAGTAAGAGTATGAGTATGGGTATGAGTATGAGTATGAGTATGACTATGAGTATGAGTGTGAGTATGAGTATGAGTATGAGTATGAGTATGTGTATGAGTGTAAGTATGAGTATGAGTATGAGTATGAGTATGAGTATGAGTATGAGTATGAGTATGAGTATGAGTATGAGTATGAGTATGAGTATATGAATGAGTGTGAGTATGAGTATGAGTATGAGTATGTGTATGAGTATGAGTATGAGTATGAGTATGAGTATGAGTGTGAGTGAGTATGAGTATGAGTTTGAGTATGAGTATGAGTATGAGTATGAGTTTGAGTATGAGTATGAGTATGAGTACGAGTATGAGTATGAGTATGAGTATGAGAATGAGTGTGTGTATGAGTATGAGTATGAGTGTGAGTGTGAGTATGAGTGTGAGTATGAGTATGAGTATGAGTATGAGTATGCGTATGTGTATGAGTATGAGTATGATTATGAGTATGAGTATGAGTATGAGTATGAGTATGAGTATGAGTATGAGTATGAGTATGAGTAAGAGTATGAGTATGGGTATGAGTATGAGTATGAGTATGAGTATGGGTATGGGTATGGGTATGGGTATGGGCATGAGTATGAGTATGAGTATGAGTATGAGTATGAGTATGAGTATGAGTATGAGTATGAGTATGAGTATGAGTATGAGTATGTGTATGAGTATGGGTATGAGTATGAGTATGAGTATGAGTATGAGTATGAGTATGAACATGAGCATGAGTATGAGTATGTGTATGGATATGAGTATGATTATGAGTATGAGTATGAGTATGAGTATGAGTATGAGCATGGGTATGAGTAAGAGCATGAGTATGAGTATCAGTATGAGTAGGAGTAGGAGTATGAGTATGTGTATGAGTATGAGTATGAGTATGAGTATGAGTATGAGTATGAGTATGAGTATGAGTATGAGTATGAGTATGAGTTTGAGTATGAGTATGAGTATGAGTATGAGTATGAGTATGAGTATGAGTATGAGTATGAGTATGAGTAAGAGTATGAGTATGAGTATGAGTATGAGTATGAGTATGAGTATGAGTATGAGTATGAGTATGAGTATGTGTATGAGTATGAGTATGAGTGTGAGTATGAGTGTGAGTATGAGTATGAGTATGCGTATGTGTATGAGTATGAGTATGATTATGAGTATGAGTATGAGTATGAGTATGAGTATGAGTATGAGTATGAGTAAGAGTATGAGTATGGGTATGAGTATGAGTATGAGTATGAGTATGGGTATGGGTATGGGTATGGGCATGAGTATGAGTATGAGTATGAGTATGAGTATGAGTATGAGTATGTGTATGAGTATGGGTATGAGTATGAGTATGAGTATGAGTATGAGTATGAGTATGAACATGAGCATGAGTATGAGTATGAGTATGAGTATGAGTATGAGTATGAGTATGAGTATGAGTATGAGTATGAGTATGAGTACGAGTATGAGTATGGGTATGAGTATGAGTATGACTATGAGTATGAGTGTGAGTATGAGTATGAGTATGAGTATGTGTATGAGTGTAAGTATGAGTATGAGTATGAGTATGAGTATGAGTATGAATATGAGTATGAGTATGAGTATGAGTATGAGTATGAGTATGAGTATGAGTATGAGTATATGAATGAGTGTGAGTATGAGTATGAGTATGAGTATGAGTATGAGTATGAGTATGAGTATGACTATGAGTATGAGTGTGAGTATGAGTATGAGTATGAGTATGTGTATGAGTGTAAGTATGAGTATGAGTATGAGTATGAGTATGAGTATGAGTATGAGTATGTGTATGAGTATGAGTATGAGTATGAGTATGAGTATGAGTATGAGTATGAACATGAGCATGAGTATGAGTATGTGTATGAGTATGAGTATGAGCCTGAATATGAGTATGAGTATGAGTATGAGCATGGGTATGAGCATGAGCATGCGTATGAGTATGAGTATGAGTATGAGTATGAGTAGTAGTATGTGTATGAGTATGGGTATGAGTATGAGTATGAGTATGAGTATGAGTATGCGTATGAGTATGAGTATGAGTATGAGTATGATTATGAGTATGAGTATGAGTATGAGTATGAGTATGAGTATGAGTATGAGTATGAGTATGAGTATGAGTATGAGTATGAGTATGCGTATGTGTATGAGTATGAGTATGATTATGAGTATGAGTATGAGTATGAGTATGAGTATGAGTATGAGTATGAGTATGAGTATGAGTTAGAGTATGAGTATGATTATGGGTATGAGTATGAGTATGAGTATGAGTATGAGTATGAGTATGGGTATGGGTATGGGTATGGGCATGAGTATGAGTATGAGTATGAGTATGAGTATGAGTATGAGTATGTGTATGAGTATGGGTATGAGTATGAGTATGAGTATGAGTATGAGTATGAGTATGAACATGAGCATGAGTATGAGTATGTGTATGGATATGACTATGATTATGAGTATGAGTATGAGTATGAGTATGAGCATGGGTATGAGTAAGAGCATGAGTATGAGTATGAGTATGAGTAAGAGTATGAGTATGAGTATGAGTATGAGTATGATTATGAGTATGAGTATGAGTATGAGTATGAGTATGAGTATGAGTGTGTGTATGAGTATGAGTATGAGTGTGAGTGAGTATGAGTATGAGTTTGAGTATGAGTATGAGTATGAGTATGAGTATGAGTTTGAGTATGAGTATGAGTATGAGTATGAGTACGAGTATGAGTATGAGTATGAGTATGAGAATGAGTGTGTGTATGAGTATGAGTATGAGTGTGAGTGTGAGTATGAGTGTGAGTATGAGTATGAGTATGAGTATGAGTATGCGTATGTGTATGAGTATGAGTATGATTATGAGTATGAGTATGAGTATGAGTATGAGTATGAGTATGAGTATGAGTATGAGTATGAGTAAGAGTATGAGTATGGGTATGAGTATGAGTATGAGTATGAGTATGGGTATGGGTATGGGTATGGGCATGAGTATGAGTATGAGTATGAGTATGAGTATGAGTATGAGTATGAGTATGAGTATGAGTATGTGTATGAGTATGGGTATGAGTATGAGTATGAGTATGAGTATGAGTATGAGTATGAACATGAGCATGAGTATGAGTATGTGTATGGATATGAGTATGATTATGAGTATGAGTATGAGTATGAGTATGAGTATGAGCATGGGTATGAGTAAGAGCATGAGTATGAGTATCAGTATGAGTAGGAGTAGGAGTATGAGTATGTGTATGAGTATGAGTATGAGTATGAGTATGAGTATGAGTATGAGTATGAGTATGAGTATGAGTTTGAGTATGAGTATGAGTATGAGTATGAGTATGAGTATGAGTATGAGTATGAGTATGAGTATGAGTAAGAGTATGAGTATGAGTATGAGTATGAGTATGAGTATGAGTATGAGTATGAGTATGAGTATGAGTATGTGTATGAGTATGAGTATGAGTGTGAGTATGAGTGTGAGTATGAGTATGAGTATGCGTATGTGTATGAGTATGAGTATGATTATGAGTATGAGTATGAGTATGAGTATGAGTATGAGTATGAGTAAGAGTATGAGTATGGGTATGAGTATGAGTATGAGTATGAGTATGGGTATGGGTATGGGTATGGGCATGAGTATGAGTATGAGTATGAGTATGAGTATGAGTATGAGTATGAGTATGTGTATGAGTATGGGTATGAGTATGAGTATGAGTATGAGTATGAGTATGAGTATGAACATGAGCATGAGTATGAGTATGAGTATGAGTATGAGTATGAGTATGAGTATGAGTATGAGTATGAGTACGAGTATGAGTATGGGTATGAGTATGAGTATGAGTATGACTATGAGTATGAGTGTGAGTATGAGTATGAGTATGAGTATGAGTATGTGTATGAGTGTAAGTATGAGTATGAGTATGAGTATGAGTATGAGTATGAGTATGAATATGAGTATGAGTATGAGTATGAGTATGAGTATGAGTATGAGTATGAGTATGAGTATGAGTATGAGTATGAGTATATGAATGAGTGTGAGTATGATTATGAGTATGAGTATGAGTATGAGTATGAGCATGGGTATGAGTAAGAGCATGAGTATGAGTATCAGTATGAGTAGGAGTAGGAGTATGAGTATGTGTATGAGTATGAGTATGAGTATGAGTATGAGTATGAGTATGAGTATGAGTATGAGTATGAGTATGAGAATGAGTGTGTGTATGAGTATGAGTATGAGTGTGAGTGTGAGTATGAGTGTGAGTATGAGTATGAGTATGAGTATGCGTATGTGTATGAGTATGAGTATGATTATGAGTATGAGTATGAGTATGAGTATGAGTATGAGTATGAGTATGAGTATGAGTAAGAGTATGAGTATGGGTATGAGTATGAGTATGAGTATGAGTATGGGTATGGGTATGGGTATGGGCATGAGTATGAGTATGAGTATGAGTATGAGTATGAGTATGAGTATGAGTATGAGTATGAGTATGTGTATGAGTATGGGTATGAGTATGAGTATGAATATGAGTATGAGTATAAGTATGAGTATGAACATGAGCATGAGTATGAGTATGTGTATGGATATGAGTCTGATTATGAGTATGAGTATGAGTATGAGTATGAGCATGGGTATGAGTAAGAGCATGAGTATGAGTATCAGTATGAGTAGGAGTAGGAGTATGAGTATGTGTATGAGTATGAGTATGAGTATGAGTATGAGTATGAGTATGAGTATGAGTTTGAGTATGAGTATGAGTATGAGTATGAGTATGAGTATGAGAATGAGTGTGAGTATGAGTATGAGTTTGAGTATGAGTATGAGTATGAGTATGAGTTTGAGTATGAGTATGAGTATGAGTATGAGTATGAGTATGAGTATGAGTATGAGTATGAGTATGAGAATGAGTGTGTGTAAGAGTATGAGTATGAGTGTGAGTGTGAGTATGAGTGTGAGTATGAGTATGGGTATGCGTATGCGTATGACTATGAGTATGAGTATGATTATGAGTATGAGTATGAGTATGAGTATATGAATGAGTGTGAGTATGATTATGAGTATGAGTATGAGCATGGGTATGAGTAAGAGCATGAGTATGAGTATCAGTATGAGTAGGAGTAGGAGTATGAGTATGTGTATGAGTATGAGTATGAGTATGAGTATGAGTATGAGTATGAGTATGAGTATGAGTATGAGTATGAGTATGAGTATGAGTATGAATATGTGTATGAGTATGAGTATGAGTATGAGTATGAGTATGAGTATGAGTATGAGCATGAGCATGAGCATGAGTATGTGTATGAGAATGAGTATGAGTATGAGTATGAGTATGAGCATGAGTATGAGTATGAGTATGAGTACGAATATGAGTATGGGTATGAGTATGAGTATGAGTATGAGTATGGGAATGGGTATGGGTATGGGTATGGGTATGGGTATGAGTATGAGTATGAGTATGCGTATGCGTATGCGTATGAATATGAGAATGAGTATGAGTATGAGTATGAGTATGAGTATGAGTATGAGTATGAGTATGAGTATGAGTATGAGTATGAGTATGAGTATGAGTATGAGTATGAGTATGAGTATGAGTATGAGTATGAGTATGAGTATGAGTGTGAGTATGAGTGCGAGTATGAGTATGAGTATGAGTATGAGTATGAGTATGTGTATGAGTATGGGTATGAGTATGAGTATGAGTATGCGTATGAGTATGAGTATGAGTATGATTATGAGTATGAGTATGAGTAAGAGTATGAGTATGGGTATGAGTATGAGTATGAGTATGGGTATGGGTATGGGTATGGGCATGAGTTTGAGTATGAGTATGAGTATGAGTATGAGTATGAGTATGAGTATGAGTATGAGTATGAGTATGTGTATGAGTATGAGTATGAGTGTGAGTATGAGTGTGAGTATGAGTATGAGTATGCGTATGTGTATGAGTATGAGTATGATTATGAGTATGAGTATGAGTATGAGTATGAGTATGAGTATGAGTATGAGTATGAGTATGAGTATGAGTAAGAGTATGAGTATGGGTATGAGTATGAGTATGAGTATGACTATGAGTATGAGTGTGAGTATGAGTATGAGTATGAGTATGAGTATGTGTATGAGTGTAAGTATGAGTATGAGTATGAGTATGAGTATGAGTATGAGTATGAGTATGAGTATGAGTATGAGTATGAGTATGAGTATGAGTATGAGTATATGAATGAGTGTGAGTATGAGTATGAGTATGAGTATGTGTATGAGTATGAGTATGAGTATGAGTATGAGTATGAGTGTGAGTGAGTATGAGTATGAGTTTGAGTATGAGTATGAGTATGAGTATGAGTTTGAGTATGAGTATGAGTATGAGTACGAGTATGAGTATGAGTATGAGTATGAGAATGAGTGTGTGTATGAGTATGAGTATGAGTGTGAGTGTGAGTATGAGTGTGAGTATGAGTATGAGTATGAGTATGAGTATGCGTATGTGTATGAGTATGAGTATGATTATGAGTATGAGTATGAGTATGAGTATGAGTATGAGTATGAGTATGAGTATGAGTATGAGTAAGAGTATGAGTATGGGTATGAGTATGAGTATGAGTATGAGTATGGGTATGGGTATGGGTATGGGTATGGGCATGAGTATGAGTATGAGTATGAGTATGAGTATGAGTATGAGTATGAGTATGAGTATGAGTATGAGTATGAGTATGAGTATGTGTATGAGTATGGGTATGAGTATGAGTATGAGTATGAGTATGAGTATGAGTATGAACATGAGCATGAGTATGAGTATGTGTATGGATATGAGTATGATTATGAGTATGAGTATGAGTATGAGTATGAGTATGAGCATGGGTATGAGTAAGAGCATGAGTATGAGTATCAGTATGAGTAGGAGTAGGAGTATGAGTATGTGTATGAGTATGAGTATGAGTATGAGTATGAGTATGAGTATGAGTATGAGTATGAGTATGAGTATGAGTATGAGTTTGAGTATGAGTATGAGTATGAGTATGAGTATGAGTATGAGTATGAGTATGAGTATGAGTATGAGTAAGAGTATGAGTATGAGTATGAGTATGAGTATGAGTATGAGTATGAGTATGAGTATGAGTATGAGTATGAGTATGTGTATGAGTATGAGTATGAGTGTGAGTATGAGTGTGAGTATGAGTATGAGTATGCGTATGTGTATGAGTATGAGTATGATTATGAGTATGAGTATGAGTATGAGTATGAGTATGAGTATGAGTATGAGTAAGAGTATGAGTATGGGTATGAGTATGAGTATGAGTATGAGTATGGGTATGGGTATGGGTATGGGCATGAGTATGAGTATGAGTATGAGTATGAGTATGAGTATGAGTATGTGTATGAGTATGGGTATGAGTATGAGTATGAGTATGAGTATGAGTATGAGTATGAACATGAGCATGAGTATGAGTATGAGTATGAGTATGAGTATGAGTATGAGTATGAGTATGAGTATGAGTATGAGTATGAGTACGAGTATGAGTATGGGTATGAGTATGAGTATGACTATGAGTATGAGTGTGAGTATGAGTATGAGTATGAGTATGTGTATGAGTGTAAGTATGAGTATGAGTATGAGTATGAGTATGAGTATGAATATGAGTATGAGTATGAGTATGAGTATGAGTATGAGTATGAGTATGAGTATGAGTATATGAATGAGTGTGAGTATGAGTATGAGTATGAGTATGAGTATGAGTATGAGTATGAGTATGACTATGAGTATGAGTGTGAGTATGAGTATGAGTATGAGTATGTGTATGAGTGTAAGTATGAGTATGAGTATGAGTATGAGTATGAGTATGAGTATGAGTATGTGTATGAGTATGAGTATGAGTATGAGTATGAGTATGAGTATGAGTATGAGTATGAACATGAGCATGAGTATGAGTATGTGTATGAGTATGAGTATGAGCCTGAATATGAGTATGAGTATGAGTATGAGCATGGGTATGAGCATGAGCATGCGTATGAGTATGAGTATGAGTATGAGTATGAGTAGTAGTATGTGTATGAGTATGGGTATGAGTATGAGTATGAGTATGAGTATGAGTATGCGTATGAGTATGAGTATGAGTATGAGTATGATTATGAGTATGAGTATGAGTATGAGTATGAGTATGAGTATGAGTATGAGTATGAGTATGAGTATGAGTATGAGTATGAGTATGCGTATGTGTATGAGTATGAGTATGATTATGAGTATGAGTATGAGTATGAGTATGAGTATGAGTATGAGTATGAGTATGAGTATGAGTTAGAGTATGAGTATGATTATGGGTATGAGTATGAGTATGAGTATGAGTATGAGTATGAGTATGGGTATGGGTATGGGTATGGGCATGAGTATGAGTATGAGTATGAGTATGAGTATGAGTATGAGTATGTGTATGAGTATGGGTATGAGTATGAGTATGAGTATGAGTATGAGTATGAGTATGAACATGAGCATGAGTATGAGTATGTGTATGGATATGACTATGATTATGAGTATGAGTATGAGTATGAGTATGAGCATGGGTATGAGTAAGAGCATGAGTATGAGTATGAGTATGAGTAAGAGTATGAGTATGAGTATGAGTATGAGTATGATTATGAGTATGAGTATGAGTATGAGTATGAGTATGAGTATGAGTGTGTGTATGAGTATGAGTATGAGTGTGAGTGAGTATGAGTATGAGTTTGAGTATGAGTATGAGTATGAGTATGAGTATGAGTTTGAGTATGAGTATGAGTATGAGTATGAGTACGAGTATGAGTATGAGTATGAGTATGAGAATGAGTGTGTGTATGAGTATGAGTATGAGTGTGAGTGTGAGTATGAGTGTGAGTATGAGTATGAGTATGAGTATGAGTATGCGTATGTGTATGAGTATGAGTATGATTATGAGTATGAGTATGAGTATGAGTATGAGTATGAGTATGAGTATGAGTATGAGTATGAGTAAGAGTATGAGTATGGGTATGAGTATGAGTATGAGTATGAGTATGGGTATGGGTATGGGTATGGGCATGAGTATGAGTATGAGTATGAGTATGAGTATGAGTATGAGTATGAGTATGAGTATGAGTATGTGTATGAGTATGGGTATGAGTATGAGTATGAGTATGAGTATGAGTATGAGTATGAACATGAGCATGAGTATGAGTATGTGTATGGATATGAGTATGATTATGAGTATGAGTATGAGTATGAGTATGAGTATGAGCATGGGTATGAGTAAGAGCATGAGTATGAGTATCAGTATGAGTAGGAGTAGGAGTATGAGTATGTGTATGAGTATGAGTATGAGTATGAGTATGAGTATGAGTATGAGTATGAGTATGAGTATGAGTTTGAGTATGAGTATGAGTATGAGTATGAGTATGAGTATGAGTATGAGTATGAGTATGAGTATGAGTAAGAGTATGAGTATGAGTATGAGTATGAGTATGAGTATGAGTATGAGTATGAGTATGAGTATGAGTATGTGTATGAGTATGAGTATGAGTGTGAGTATGAGTGTGAGTATGAGTATGAGTATGCGTATGTGTATGAGTATGAGTATGATTATGAGTATGAGTATGAGTATGAGTATGAGTATGAGTATGAGTAAGAGTATGAGTATGGGTATGAGTATGAGTATGAGTATGAGTATGGGTATGGGTATGGGTATGGGCATGAGTATGAGTATGAGTATGAGTATGAGTATGAGTATGAGTATGAGTATGTGTATGAGTATGGGTATGAGTATGAGTATGAGTATGAGTATGAGTATGAGTATGAACATGAGCATGAGTATGAGTATGAGTATGAGTATGAGTATGAGTATGAGTATGAGTATGAGTATGAGTATGAGTACGAGTATGAGTATGGGTATGAGTATGAGTATGAGTATGACTATGAGTATGAGTGTGAGTATGAGTATGAGTATGAGTATGAGTATGTGTATGAGTGTAAGTATGAGTATGAGTATGAGTATGAGTATGAGTATGAGTATGAATATGAGTATGAGTATGAGTATGAGTATGAGTATGAGTATGAGTATGAGTATGAGTATATGAATGAGTGTGAGTATGAGTATGAGTATGAGTATGAGTATGAGTATGAGTATGAGTATGACTATGAGTATGAGTGTGAGTATGAGTATGAGTATGAGTATGTGTATGAGTGTAAGTATGAGTATGAGTATGAGTATGAGTATGAGTATGAGTATGAGTATGTGTATGAGTATGAGTATGAGTATGAGTATGAGTATGAGTATGAGTATGAGTATGAACATGAGCATGAGTATGAGTATGTGTATGAGTATGAGTATGAGCCTGAATATGAGTATGAGTATGAGTATGAGCATGGGTATGAGCATGAGCATGCGTATGAGTATGAGTATGAGTATGAGTATGAGTATGAGTATGTGTATGAGTATGGGTATGAGTATGAGTATGAGTATGAGTATGAGTATGAGTATGAGTATGCGTATGAGTATGAGTATGAGTATGAGTATGATTATGAGTATGAGTATGAGTATGAGTATGAGTATGAGTATGAGTATGAGTATGAGTATGAGTACGAGTATGAGTATGGGTATGAGTATGAGTATGAGTATGAGTATGGGTATGGGTATGGGTATGGGTATGAGTATGAGTATGAGTATGCGTATGCGTATGCGTATGAATATGAGAATGAGTATGAGTATTAGTATGAGTATGAGTATGAGTATGAGTATGAGTATGAGTATGAGTATGTGTATGAGTATGAGTATGAGTATGAGTATGAGTATGAGTATGAGTATGAACATGAGCATGAGTATGAGTATGTGTATGAGTATGAGTATGAGCCTGAATATGAGTATGAGTATGAGTATGAGCATGGGTATGAGCATGAGCATGCGTATGAGTATGAGTATGAGTATGAGTATGAGTAGTAGTATGTGTATGAGTATGGGTATGAGTATGAGTATGAGTATGAGTATGAGTATGCGTATGAGTATGAGTATGAGTATGAGTATGATTATGAGTATGAGTATGAGTATGAGTATGAGTATGAGTATGAGTATGAGTATGAGTATGAGTATGAGTATTTGTATGTGTATGAGTATGAGTATGATTATGAGTATGAGTATGAGTATGAGTATGAGTATGAGTATGAGTATGAGTATGAGTATGAGTTAGAGTATGAGTATGATTATGGGTATGAGTATGAGTATGAGTATGAGTATGAGTATGAGTATGGGTATGGGTATGGGTATGGGCATGAGTATGAGTATGAGTATGAGTATGAGTATGAGTATGAGTATGAGTATGTGTATGAGTATGGGTATGAGTATGAGTATGAGTATGAGTATGAGTATGAGTATGAACATGAGCATGAGTATGAGTATGTGTATGGATATGAGTATGATTATGAGTATGAGTATGAGTATGAGTATGAGCATGGGTATGAGTAAGAGCATGAGTATGAGTATGAGTATGAGTAAGAGTATGAGTATGAGTATGAGTATGAGTATGATTATGAGTATGAGTATGAGTATGAGTATGAGTATGAGTATGAGTGTGTGTATGAGTATGAGTATGAGTGTGAGTGAGTATGAGTATGAGTTTGAGTATGAGTATGAGTATGAGTATGAGTATGAGTATGAGTTTGAGTATGAGTATGAGTATGAGTATGAGTACGAGTATGAGTATGAGTATGAGTATGAGAATGAGTGTGTGTATGAGTATGAGTATGAGTGTGAGTGTGAGTATGAGTGTGAGTATGAGTATGAGTATGAGTATGAGTATGCGTATGTGTATGAGTATGAGTATGATTATGAGTATGAGTATGAGTATGAGTATGAGTATGAGTATGAGTATGAGTATGAGTAAGAGTATGAGTATGGGTATGAGTATGAGTATGAGTATGAGTATGGGTATGGGTATGGGTATGGGCATGAGTATGAGTATGAGTATGAGTATGAGTATGAGTATGAGTATGAGTATGAGTATGAGTATGTGTATGAGTATGGGTATGAGTATGAGTATGAGTATGAGTATGAGTATGAGTATGAACATGAGCATGAGTATGAGTATGTGTATGGATATGAGTATGATTATGAGTATGAGTATGAGTATGAGTATGAGTATGAGCATGGGTATGAGTAAGAGCATGAGTATGAGTATCAGTATGAGTAGGAGTAGGAGTATGAGTATGTGTATGAGTATGAGTATGAGTATGAGTATGAGTATGAGTATGAGTATGAGTATGAGTATGAGTTTGAGTATGAGTATGAGTATGAGTATGAGTATGAGTATGAGTATGAGTATGAGTATGAGTATGAGTAAGAGTATGAGTATGAGTATGAGTATGAGTATGAGTATGAGTATGAGTATGAGTATGAGTATGAGTATGTGTATGAGTATGAGTATGAGTGTGAGTATGAGTGTGAGTATGAGTATGAGTATGCGTATGTGTATGAGTATGAGTATGATTATGAGTATGAGTATGAGTATGAGTATGAGTATGAGTATGAGTAAGAGTATGAGTATGGGTATGAGTATGAGTATGAGTATGAGTATGGGTATGGGTATGGGTATGGGCATGAGTATGAGTATGAGTATGAGTATGAGTATGAGTATGAGTATGAGTATGTGTATGAGTATGGGTATGAGTATGAGTATGAGTATGAGTATGAGTATGAGTATGAACATGAGCATGAGTATGAGTATGAGTATGAGTATGAGTATGAGTATGAGTATGAGTATGAGTATGAGTATGAGTACGAGTATGAGTATGGGTATGAGTATGAGTATGAGTATGACTATGAGTATGAGTGTGAGTATGAGTATGAGTATGAGTATGAGTATGTGTATGAGTGTAAGTATGAGTATGAGTATGAGTATGAGTATGAGTATGAGTATGAATATGAGTATGAGTATGAGTATGAGTATGAGTATGAGTATGAGTATGAGTATGAGTATATGAATGAGTGTGAGTATGAGTATGAGTATGAGTATGAGTATGAGTATGAGTATGAGTATGACTATGAGTATGAGTGTGAGTATGAGTATGAGTATGAGTATGTGTATGAGTGTAAGTATGAGTATGAGTATGAGTATGAGTATGAGTATGAGTATGAGTATGTGTATGAGTATGAGTATGAGTATGAGTATGAGTATGAGTATGAGTATGAGTATGAACATGAGCATGAGTATGAGTATGTGTATGAGTATGAGTATGAGCCTGAATATGAGTATGAGTATGAGTATGAGCATGGGTATGAGCATGAGCATGCGTATGAGTATGAGTATGAGTATGAGTATGAGTATGAGTATGTGTATGAGTATGGGTATGAGTATGAGTATGAGTATGAGTATGAGTATGAGTATGCGTATGAGTATGAGTATGAGTATGAGTATGATTATGAGTATGAGTATGAGTATGAGTATGAGTATGAGTATGAGTATGAGTATGAGTATGAGTACGAGTATGAGTATGGGTATGAGTATGAGTATGAGTATGAGTATGGGTATGGGTATGGGTATGGGTATGAGTATGAGTATGAGTATGCGTATGCGTATGCGTATGAATATGAGAATGAGTATGAGTATTAGTATGAGTATGAGTATGAGTATGAGTATGTGTATGAGTATGAGTATGAGTATGAGTATGAGTATGAGTATGAGTATGAGTATGAGTATGAGTATGAGTATGAGTATGAGTATGAGTATGAGTATGAGTATGAGTATGAGTATGAGTATGAGTATGAGTATGAGTATGAGTGTGAGTATGAGTGTGAGTATGAGTATGAGTATGCGTATGTGTATGAGTATGAGTATGATTATGAGTATGAGTATGAGTATGAGTATGAGTATGAGTATGAGTATGAGTATGAGTATGAGTTAGAGTATGAGTATGAGTATGGGTATGAGTATGAGTATGAGTATGAGTATGAGTATGAGTATGAGTATGGGTATGGGTATGGGTATGGGCATGAGTATGAGTATGAGTATGAGTATGAGTATGAGTATGAGTATGAGTATGTGTATGAGTATGGGTATGAGTATGAGTATGAGTATGAGTATGAGTATGAGTATGAACATGAGCATGAGTATGAGTATGTGTATGGATATGAGTATGATTATGAGTATGAGTATGAGTATGAGTATGAGCATGGGTATGAGTAAGAGCATGAGTATGAGTATCAGTATGAGTAGGAGTAGGAGTATGAGTATGTGTATGAGTATGAGTATGAGTATGAGTATGAGTATGAGTATGAGTATGAGTTTGAGTATGAGTATGAGTATGAGTATGAGTATGAGTATGAGTACGAGTATGAGAATGAGTGTGAGTATGAGTATGAGTTTGAGTATGAGTATGAGTATGAGTATGAGTATGAGTTTGAGTATGAGTATGAGTATGAGTATGCGTATGAGAATGAGTGTGTGTATGAGTATGAGTATGAGTGTGAGTGAGTATGAGTATGAGTTTGAGTATGAGTATGAGTATGAGTATGAGTATGAGTATGAGTTTGAGTATGAGTATGAGTATGAGTATGAGTATGAGTATGAGTATGAGTATGAGAATGAGTGTGTGTACGAGTATGAGTATGAGTGTGAGTGTGAGTATGAGTGTGAGTATGAGTATGAGTATGAGTATGCGTATGTGTATGAGTATGAGTATGATTATGAGTATGAGTATGAGTATGAGTATGAGTATGAGTATGAGTATGAGTATGAGTAAGAGTATGAGTATGGGTATGAGTATGATTATGAGTATGAGTATGGGTATGGGTATGGGTATGGGCATGAGTATGAGTATGAGTATGAGTATGAGTATGAGTATGAGTATGAGTATGAGTATGTGTATGAGTATGGGTATGAGTATGAGTATGAGTATGAGTATGAGTATGAGTATGTGTATGAGTGTAAGTATGAGTATGAGTATGAGTATGAGTATGTGTATGAGTATGAGTATGAGTATGAGTATGAGTATGAGTATGAGTATGAGTATGAACATGAGCATGAGTATGAGTATGTGTATGAGTATGAGTATGAGCCTGAATATGAGTATGAGTATGAGTATGAGCATGGGTATGAGCATGAGCATGCGTATGAGTATGAGTATGAGTATGAGTATGAGTATGAGTATGAGTATGAGTATGTGTATGAGTATGAGTATGTGTATGAGTATGAGTATGAGCCTGAATATGAGTATGAGTATGAGTATGAGCATGGGTATGAGCATGAGCATGCGTATGAGTATGAGTATGAGTATGAGTATGAGTATGAGTATGTGTATGAGTATGGGTATGAGTATGAGTATGAGTATGAGTATGAGTATGGGTATGGGTATGGGTATGGGTATGAGTATGAGTATGAGTATGCGTATGCGTATGCGTATGAATATGAGAATGAGTATGAGTATTAGTATGAGTATGAGTATGTGTATGAGTATGAGTATGAGTATGAGTATGAGTATGAGTATGTGTATGAGTATGGGTATGAGTATGAGTATGAGTATGAGTATGAGTATGAGTATGAACATGAGCATGAGTATGAGTATGTGTATGGATATGAGTATGATTATGAGTATGAGTATGAGTATGAGTATGAGTATGAGCATGGGTATGAGTAAGAGCATGAGTATGAGTATCAGTATGAGTAGGAGTAGGAGTATGAGTATGTGTATGAGTATGAGTATGAGTATGAGTATGAGTATGAGTATGAGTATGAGTATGAGTATGAGTATGAGTATGAGTATGAGTATGAGTTTGAGTATGAGTATGAGTATGAGTATGAGTATGAGTATGAGTATGAGTATGAGTATGAGTAAGAGTATGAGTATGAGTATGAGTATGAGTATGACTATGAGTATGAGTGTGAGTATGAGTATGAGTATGAGTATGAGTATGTGTATGAGTGTAAGTATGAGTATGAGTATGAGTATGAGTATGTGTATGGATATGAGTATGATTATGAGTATGAGTATGAGTATGAGTATGTGTATGGATATGAGTATGATTATGAGTATGAGTATGAGTATGAGTATGAGTATGAGCATGGGTATGAGTAAGAGCATGAGTATGAGTATCAGTATGAGTAGGAGTAGGAGTATGAGTATGTGTATGAGTATGAGTATGAGTATGAGTATGAGTATGAGTATGAGTATGAGTATGAGTATGAGTATGAGTTTGAGTATGAGTATGAGTATGAGTATGAGTATGAGTATGAGTATATGAATGAGTGTGAGTATGAGTATGAGTAAGAGTATGAGTATGGGTATGAGTATGAGTATGAGTATGAGTATGGGTATGGGTATGGGTATGGGCATGAGTATGAGTATGAGTATGAGTATGAGTATGAGTATGAGTATGAGTATGAGTATGAGTATGTGTATGAGTATGGGTATGAGTATGAGTATGAGTATGAGTATGAGTATGAACATGAGCATGAGTATGAGTATGTGTATGGATATGAGTATGATTATGAGTATGAGTATGAGTATGAGTATGAGTATGAGCATGGGTATGAGTAAGAGCATGAGTATGAGTATCAGTATGAGTAGGAGTAGGAGTATGAGTATGTGTATGAGTATGAGTATGAGTATGAGTATGAGTATGAGTATGAGTATGAGTATGAGTATGAGTATGAGTTTGAGTATGAGTATGAGTATGAGTATGAGTATGAGTATGAGTATGAGTATGAGTATGAGTATGAGTAAGAGTATGAGTATGAGTATGAGTATGAGTATGAGTATGAGTATGAGTATGAGTATGAGTATGAGTATGTGTATGAGTATGAGTATGAGTGTGAGTATGAGTGTGAGTATGAGTATGAGTATGCGTATGTGTATGAGTATGAGTATGATTATGAGTATGAGTATGAGTATGAGTATGAGTATGAGTATGAGTATGAGTAAGAGTATGAGTATGGGTATGAGTATGAGTATGAGTATGAGTATGAGTATGGGTATGGGTATGGGTATGGGCATGAGTATGAGTATGAGTATGAGTATGAGTATGAGTATGAGTATGAGTATGTGTATGAGTATGGGTATGAGTATGAGTATGAGTATGAGTATGAGTATGAGTATGAACATGAGCATGAGTATGAGTATGAGTATGAGTATGAGTATGAGTATGAGTATGAGTATGAGTATGAGTACGAGTATGAGTATGGGTATGAGTATGAGTATGAGTATGACTATGAGTATGAGTGTGAGTATGAGTATGAGTATGAGTATGAGTATCTGTATGAGTGTAAGTATGAGTATGAGTATGAGTATGAGTATGAGTATGAGTATGAATATGAGTATGAGTATGAGTATGAGTATGAGTATGAGTATGAGTATGAGTATGAGTATATGAATGAGTGTGAGTATGAGTATGAGTATGAGTATGAGTATGAGTATGAGTATGAGTATGACTATGAGTATGAGTGTGAGTATGAGTATGAGTATGAGTATGTGTATGAGTGTAAGTATGAGTATGAGTATGAGTATGAGTATGAGTATGAGTATGAGTATGTGTATGAGTATGAGTATGAGTATGAGTATGAGTATGAGTATGAGTATGAACATGAGCATGAGTATGAGTATGTGTATGAGTATGAGTATGAGCCTGAATATGAGTATGAGTATGAGTATGAGCATGGGTATGAGCATGAGCATGCGTATGAGTATGAGTATGAGTATGAGTATGAGTATGAGTATGTGTATGAGTATGGGTATGAGTATGAGTATGAGTATGAGTATGAGTATGAGTATGCGTATGAGTATGAGTATGAGTATGAGTATGATTATGAGTATGAGTATGAGTATGAGTATGAGTATGAGTATGAGTATGAGTATGAGTATGTGTATGAGTATGGGTATGAGTATGAGTATGAGTATGAGTATGAGTATGAGTATGCGTATGAGTATGAGTATGAGTATGAGTATGATTATGAGTATGAGTATGAGTATGAGTATGAGTATGAGTATGAGTATGAGTATGAGTATGAGTATGCGTATGTGTATGAGTATGAGTATGATTATGAGTATGAGTATGAGTATGAGTATGAGTATGAGTATGAGTATGAGTATGAGTATGAGTTAGAGTATGAGTATGATTATGGGTATGAGTATGAGTATGAGTATGAGTATGAGTATGAGTATGGGTATGGGTATGGGTATGGGCATGAGTATGAGTATGAGTATGAGTATGAGTATGAGTATGAGTATGTGTATGAGTATGGGTATGAGTATGAGTATGAGTATGAGTATGAGTATGAGTATGAACATGAGCATGAGTATGAGTATGTGTATGAGTATGGGTATGAGTATGAGTATGAGTATGAGTATGAGTATGAGTATGAGTATGAACATGAGCATGAGTATGAGTATGAGTATGAGTATGAGTATGAGTATGAGTATGAGTATGAGTATGAGTACGAGTATGAGTATGGGTATGAGTATGAGTATGAGTATGACTATGAGTATGAGTGTGAGTATGAGTATGAGTATGAGTATGAGTATGTGTATGAGTGTAAGTATGAGTATGAGTATGAGTATGAGTATGAGTATGAGTATGAATATGAGTATGAGTATGAGTATGAGTATGAGTATGAGTATGAGTATGAGTATATGAATGAGTGTGAGTATGAGTATGAGTATGAGTATGAGTATGAGTATGAGTATGAGTATGACTATGAGTATGAGTGTGAGTATGAGTATGAGTATGAGTATGTGTATGAGTGTAAGTATGAGTATGAGTATGAGTATGAGTATGAGTATGAGTATGAGTATGTGTATGAGTATGAGTATGAGTATGAGTATGAGTATGAGTATGAGTATGAACATGAGCATGAGTATGAGTATGTGTATGAGTATGAGTATGAGCCTGAATATGAGTATGAGTATGAGTATGAGCATGGGTATGAGCATGAGCATGCGTATGAGTATGAGTATGAGTATGAGTATGAGTATGTGTATGAGTATGGGTATGAGTATGAGTATGAGTATGAGTATGAGTATGAGTATGCGTATGAGTATGAGTATGAGTATGAGTATGATTATGAGTATGAGTATGAGTATGAGTATGAGTATGAGTATGAGTATGAGTATGAGTATGAGTATGATTATGAGTATGAGTATGAGTATGAGTATGAGTATGAGTATGAGTATGAGTAAGAGTATGAGTATGGGTATGAGTATGAGTATGAGTATGAGTATGGGTATGGGTATGGGTATGGGCATGAGTATGAGTATGAGTATGAGTATGAGTATGAGTATGAGTATGTGTATGAGTATGGGTATGAGTATGAGTATGAGTATGAGTATGAGTATGAGTATGAACATGAGCATGAGTATGAGTATGAGTATGAGTATGAGTATGAGTATGAGTATGAGTATGAGTATGAGTACGAGTATGAGTATGGGTATGAGTATGAGTATGACTATGAGTATGAGTGTGAGTATGAGTATGAGTATGAGTATGTGTATGAGTGTAAGTATGAGTATGAGTATGAGTATGAGTATGAGTATGAATATGAGTATGAGTATGAGTATGAGTATGAGTATGAGTATGAGTATGAGTATGAGTATATGAATGAGTGTGAGTATGAGTATGAGTATGAGTATGAGTATGAGTATGAGTATGAGTATGACTATGAGTATGAGTGTGAGTATGAGTATGAGTATGAGTATGTGTATGAGTGTAAGTATGAGTATGAGTATGAGTATGAGTATGAGTATGAGTATGAGTATGTGTATGAGTATGAGTATGAGTATGAGTATGAGTATGAGTATGAGTATGAACATGAGCATGAGTATGAGTATGTGTATGAGTATGAGTATGAGCCTGAATATGAGTATGAGTATGAGTATGAGCATGGGTATGAGCATGAGCATGCGTATGAGTATGAGTATGAGTATGAGTATGAGTATGAGTATGTGTATGAGTATGGGTATGAGTATGAGTATGAGTATGAGTATGAGTATGAGTATGCGTATGAGTATGAGTATGAGTATGAGTATGATTATGAGTATGAGTATGAGTATGAGTATGAGTATGAGTATGAGTATGAGTATGAGTATGAGTATGCGTATGTGTATGAGTATGAGTATGATTATGAGTATGAGTATGAGTATGAGTATGAGTATGAGTATGAGTATGAGTATGAGTATGAGTTAGAGTATGAGTATGATTATGGGTATGAGTATGAGTATGAGTATGAGTATGAGTATGAGTATGGGTATGGGTATGGGTATGGGCATGAGTATGAGTATGAGTATGAGTATGAGTATGAGTATATGAATGAGTGTGAGTATGAGTATGAGTAAGAGTATGAGTATGGGTATGAGTATGAGTATGAGTATGAGTATGGGTATGGGTATGGGTATGGGCATGAGTATGAGTATGAGTATGAGTATGAGTATGAGTATGAGTATGAGTATGAGTATGAGTATGTGTATGAGTATGGGTATGAGTATGAGTATGAGTATGAGTATGAGTATGAGTATTAACATGAGCATGAGTATGAGTATGTGTATGGATATGAGTATGATTATGAGTATGAGTATGAGTATGAGTATGAGTATGAGCATGGGTATGAGTAAGAGCATGAGTATGAGTATCAGTATGAGTAGGAGTAGGAGTATGAGTATGTGTATGAGTATGAGTATGAGTATGAGTATGAGTATGAGTATGAGTATGAGTATGAGTATGAGTATGAGTTTGAGTATGAGTATGAGTATGAGTATGAGTATGAGTATGAGTATGAGTATGAGTATGAGTAAGAGTATGAGTATGAGTATGAGTATGAGTATGAGTATGAGTGTAAGTATGAGTATGAGTATGAGTATGAGTATGAGTATGAGTATGAATATGAGTATGAGTATGAGTATGAGTATGAGTATGAGTATGAGTATGAGTATGAGTATATGAATGAGTGTGAGTATGAGTATGAGTATGAGTATGAGTATGAGTATGAGTATGAGTATGACTATGAGTATGAGTGTGAGTATGAGTATGAGTATGAGTATGTGTATGAGTGTAAGTATGAGTATGAGTATGAGTATGAGTATGAGTATGAGTATGAGTATGTGTATGAGTATGAGTATGAGTATGAGTATGAGTATGAGTATGAACATGAGCATGAGTATGAGTATGTGTATGAGTATGAGTATGAGCCTGAATATGAGTATGAGTATGAGTATGAGCATGGGTATGAGCATGAGCATGCGTATGAGTATGAGTATGAGTATGAGTATGAGTATGAGTATGTGTATGAGTATGGGTATGAGTATGAGTATGAGTATGAGTATGAGTATGAGTATGCGTATGAGTATGAGTATGAGTATGAGTATGAGTATGAGTATGAGTATGAGTATGAGTATGAGTATGAGTATGAGTATGAGTATGAGTATGAGTATGAGTTTGAGTATGAGTATGAGTATGAGTATGAGTATGAGTATGAGTATATGAATGAGTGTGAGTATGAGTATGAGTAAGAGTATGAGTATGGGTATGAGTATGAGTATGAGTATGAGTATGGGTATGGGTATGGGTATGGGCATGAGTATGAGTATGAGTATGAGTATGAGTATGAGTATGAGTATGAGTATGAGTATGAGTATGTGTATGAGTATGGGTATGAGTATGAGTATGAGTATGAGTATGAGTATGAGTATTAACATGAGCATGAGTATGAGTATGTGTATGGATATGAGTATGATTATGAGTATGAGTATGAGTATGAGTATGAGTATGAGCATGGGTATGAGTAAGAGCATGAGTATGAGTATCAGTATGAGTAGGAGTAGGAGTATGAGTATGTGTATGAGTATGAGTATGAGTATGAGTATGAGTATGAGTATGAGTATGAGTATGAGTATGAGTATGAGTTTGAGTATGAGTATGAGTATGAGTATGAGTATGAGTATGAGTATGAGTATGAGTATGAGTAAGAGTATGAGTATGAGTATGAGTATGAGTATGAGTATGAGTGTAAGTATGAGTATGAGTATGAGTATGAGTATGAGTATGAGTATGAATATGAGTATGAGTATGAGTATGAGTATGAGTATGAGTATGAGTATGAGTATGAGTATATGAATGAGTGTGAGTATGAGTATGAGTATGAGTATGAGTATGAGTATGAGTATGAGTATGACTATGAGTATGAGTGTGAGTATGAGTATGAGTATGAGTATGTGTATGAGTGTAAGTATGAGTATGAGTATGAGTATGAGTATGAGTATGAGTATGAGTATGTGTATGAGTATGAGTATGAGTATGAGTATGAGTATGAGTATGAGTATGAACATGAGCATGAGTATGAGTATGTGTATGAGTATGAGTATGAGCCTGAATATGAGTATGAGTATGAGTATGAGCATGGGTATGAGCATGAGCATGCGTATGAGTATGAGTATGAGTATGAGTATGAGTATGAGTATGTGTATGAGTATGGGTATGAGTATGAGTATGAGTATGAGTATGAGTATGAGTATGCGTATGAGTATGAGTATGAGTATGAGTATGATTATGAGTATGAGTATGAGTATGAGTATGAGTATGAGTATGAGTATGAGTATGAGTATGTGTATGAGTATGGGTATGAGTATGAGTATGAGTATGAGTATGAGTATGAGTATGCGTATGAGTATGAGTATGAGTATGAGTATGATTATGAGTATGAGTATGAGTATGAGTATGAGTATGAGTATGAGTATGAGTATGAGTATGAGTATGCGTATGTGTATGAGTATGAGTATGATTATGAGTATGAGTATGAGTATGAGTATGAGTATGAGTATGAGTATGAGTATGAGTTAGAGTATGAGTATGATTATGGGTATGAGTATGAGTATGAGTATGAGTATGAGTATGAGTATGGGTATGGGTATGGGTATGGGCATGAGTATGAGTATGAGTATGAGTATGAGTATGAGTATGAGTATGTGTATGAGTATGGGTATGAGTATGAGTATGAGTATGAGTATGAGTATGAGTATGAACATGAGCATGAGTATGAGTATGTGTATGAGTATGGGTATGAGTATGAGTATGAGTATGAGTATGAGTATGAGTATGAACATGAGCATGAGTATGAGTATGAGTATGAGTATGAGTATGAGTATGAGTATGAGTATGAGTATGAGTACGAGTATGAGTATGGGTATGAGTATGAGTATGAGTATGACTATGAGTATGAGTGTGAGTATGAGTATGAGTATGAGTATGAGTATGTGTATGAGTGTAAGTATGAGTATGAGTATGAGTATGAGTATGAGTATGAGTATGAATATGAGTATGAGTATGAGTATGAGTATGAGTATGAGTATGAGTATGAGTATGAGTATATGAATGAGTGTGAGTATGAGTATGAGTATGAGTATGAGTATGAGTATGAGTATGAGTATGACTATGAGTATGAGTGTGAGTATGAGTATGAGTATGAGTATGTGTATGAGTGTAAGTATGAGTATGAGTATGAGTATGAGTATGAGTATGAGTATGAGTATGTGTATGAGTATGAGTATGAGTATGAGTATGAGTATGAGTATGAGTATGAACATGAGCATGAGTATGAGTATGTGTATGAGTATGAGTATGAGCCTGAATATGAGTATGAGTATGAGTATGAGCATGGGTATGAGCATGAGCATGCGTATGAGTATGAGTATGAGTATGAGTATGAGTATGTGTATGAGTATGGGTATGAGTATGAGTATGAGTATGAGTATGAGTATGAGTATGCGTATGAGTATGAGTATGAGTATGAGTATGATTATGAGTATGAGTATGAGTATGAGTATGAGTATGAGTATGAGTATGAGTATGAGTATGAGTATGATTATGAGTATGAGTATGAGTATGAGTATGAGTATGAGTATGAGTATGAGTAAGAGTATGAGTATGGGTATGAGTATGAGTATGAGTATGAGTATGGGTATGGGTATGGGTATGGGCATGAGTATGAGTATGAGTATGAGTATGAGTATGAGTATGAGTATGTGTATGAGTATGGGTATGAGTATGAGTATGAGTATGAGTATGAGTATGAGTATGAACATGAGCATGAGTATGAGTATGAGTATGAGTATGAGTATGAGTATGAGTATGAGTATGAGTATGAGTATGAGTACGAGTATGAGTATGGGTATGAGTATGAGTATGACTATGAGTATGAGTGTGAGTATGAGTATGAGTATGAGTATGTGTATGAGTGTAAGTATGAGTATGAGTATGAGTATGAGTATGAGTATGAATATGAGTATGAGTATGAGTATGAGTATGAGTATGAGTATGAGTATGAGTATGAGTATATGAATGAGTGTGAGTATGAGTATGAGTATGAGTATGAGTATGAGTATGAGTATGAGTATGACTATGAGTATGAGTGTGAGTATGAGTATGAGTATGAGTATGTGTATGAGTGTAAGTATGAGTATGAGTATGAGTATGAGTATGAGTATGAGTATGAGTATGTGTATGAGTATGAGTATGAGTATGAGTATGAGTATGAGTATGAGTATGAGTATGAACATGAGCATGAGTATGAGTATGTGTATGAGTATGAGTATGAGCCTGAATATGAGTATGAGTATGAGTATGAGCATGGGTATGAGCATGAGCATGCGTATGAGTATGAGTATGAGTATGAGTATGAGTATGTGTATGAGTATGGGTATGAGTATGAGTATGAGTATGAGTATGAGTATGAGTATGCGTATGAGTATGAGTATGAGTATGAGTATGATTATGAGTATGAGTATGAGTATGAGTATGAGTATGAGTATGAGTATGAGTATGAGTATGAGTATGCGTATGTGTATGAGTATGAGTATGATTATGAGTATGAGTATGAGTATGAGTATGAGTATGAGTATGAGTATGAGTATGAGTATGAGTTAGAGTATGAGTATGATTATGGGTATGAGTATGAGTATGAGTATGAGTATGAGTATGAGTATGGGTATGGGTATGGGTATGGGCATGAGTATGAGTATGAGTATGAGTATGAGTATGAGTATGAGTATGTGTATGAGTATGGGTATGAGTATGAGTATGAGTATGAGTATGAGTATGAGTATGAACATGAGCATGAGTATGAGTATGTGTATGGATATGAGTATGATTATGAGTATGAGTATGAGTATGAGTATGAGCATGGGTATGAGTAAGAGCATGAGTATGAGTATGAGTATGAGTAAGAGTATGAGTATGAGTATGAGTATGAGTATGATTATGAGTATGAGTATGAGTATGAGTATGAGTATGAGTATGAGAATGAGTATGAGTATGAGTATGAGAATGAGTGTGTGTATGAGTATGAGTATGAGTGTGAGTGAGTATGAGTATGAGTTTGAGTATGAGTATGAGTATGAGTATGAGTATGAGTTTGAGTATGAGTATGAGTATGAGTATGAGTACGAGTATGAGTATGAGTATGAGTATGAGAATGAGTGTGTGTATGAGTATGAGTATGAGTGTGAGTGTGAGTATGAGTGTGAGTATGAGTATGAGTATGAGTATGAGTATGCGTATGTGTATGAGTATGAGTATGATTATGAGTATGAGTATGAGTATGAGTATGAGTATGAGTATGAGTATGAGTATGAGTATGAGTATGAGTAAGAGTATGAGTATGGGTATGAGTATGAGTATGAGTATGAGTATGGGTATGGGTATGGGTATGGGCATGAGTATGAGTATGAGTATGAGTATGAGTATGAGTATGAGTATGAGTATGAGTATGAGTATGTGTATGAGTATGGGTATGAGTATGAGTATGAGTATGAGTATGAGTATGAGTATGAACATGAGCATGAGTATGAGTATGTGTATGGATATGAGTATGATTATGAGTATGAGTATGAGTATGAGTATGAGTATGAGCATGGGTATGAGTAAGAGCATGAGTATGAGTATCAGTATGAGTAGGAGTAGGAGTATGAGTATGTGTATGAGTATGAGTATGAGTATGAGTATGAGTATGAGTATGAGTATGAGTATGAGTATGAGTATGAGTTTGAGTATGAGTATGAGTATGAGTATGAGTATGAGTATGAGTATGAGTATGAGTATGAGTATGAGTAAGAGTATGAGTATGAGTATGAGTATGAGTATGAGTATGAGTATGAGTATGAGTATGAGTATGAGTATGAGTATGTGTATGAGTATGAGTATGAGTGTGTGTATGAGTGTGAGTATGAGTATGAGTATGCGTATGTGTATGAGTATGAGTATGAGTATGAGTATGAGTATGAGTATGAGTAAGAGTATGAGTATGGGTATGAGTATGAGTATGAGTATGAGTATGGGTATGGGTATGGGTATGGGCATGAGTATGAGTATGAGTATGAGTATGAGTATGAGTATGAGTATGAGTATGAGTATGTGTATGAGTATGGGTATGAGTATGAGTATGAGTATGAGTATGAGTATGAGTATGAACATGAGCATGAGTATGAGTATGAGTATGAGTATGAGTATGAGTATGAGTATGAGTATGAGTATGAGTACGAGTATGAGTATGGGTATGAGTATGAGTATGAGTATGAGTATGACTATGAGTATGAGTGTGAGTATGAGTATGAGTATGAGTATGAGTATGTGTATGAGTGTAAGTATGAGTATGAGTATGAGTATGAGTATGAGTATGAGTATGAATATGAGTATGAGTATGAGTATGAGTATGAGTATGAGTATGAGTATGAGTATATGAATGAGTGTGAGTATGAGTATGAGTATGAGTATGAGTATGAGTATGAGTATGAGTATGACTATGAGTATGAGTGTGAGTATGAGTATGAGTATGAGTATGTGTATGAGTGTAAGTATGAGTATGAGTATGAGTATGAGTATGAGTATGAGTATGAGTATGTGTATGAGTATGAGTATGAGTATGAGTATGAGTATGAGTATGAGTATGAACATGAGCATGAGTATGAGTATGTGTATGAGTATGAGTATGAGCCTGAATATGAGTATGAGTATGAGTATGAGCATGGGTATGAGCATGAGCATGCGTATGAGTATGAGTATGAGTATGAGTATGAGTATGAGTATGTGTATGAGTATGGGTATGAGTATGAGTATGAGTATGAGTATGAGTATGAGTATGCGTATGAGTATGAGTATGAGTATGAGTATGATTATGAGTATGAGTATGAGTATGAGTATGAGTATGAGTATGAGTATGAGTATGAGTATGAGTACGAGTATGAGTATGGGTATGAGTATGAGTATGAGTATGAGTATGGGTATGGGTATGGGTATGGGTATGAGTATGAGTATGAGTATGCGTATGCGTATGCGTATGAATATGAGAATGAGTATGAGTATTAGTATGAGTATGAGTATGAGTATGAGTATGTGTATGAGTATGAGTATGAGTATGAGTATGAGTATGAGTATGAGTATGAGTATGAGTATGAGTATGAGTATGAGTATGAGTATGAGTATGAGTATGAGTATGAGTATGAGTATGAGTATGAGTGTGAGTATGAGTGTGAGTATGAGTATGAGTATGCGTATGTGTATGAGTATGAGTATGATTATGAGTATGAGTATGAGTATGAGTATGAGTATGAGTATGAGTATGAGTATGAGTATGAGTTAGAGTATGAGTATGAGTATGGGTATGAGTATGAGTATGAGTATGAGTATGAGTATGAGTATGGGTATGGGTATGGGTATGGGCATGAGTATGAGTATGAGTATGAGTATGAGTATGAGTATGAGTATGAGTATGTGTATGAGTATGGGTATGAGTATGAGTATGAGTATGAGTATGAGTATGAGTATGGGTATGGGTATGGGTATGGGCATGAGTATGAGTATGAGTATGAGTATGAGTATGAGTATGAGTATGTGTATGAGTATGGGTATGAGTATGAGTATGAGTATGAGTATGAGTATGAGTATGAACATGAGCATGAGTATGAGTATGTGTATGGATATGAGTATGATTATGAGTATGAGTATGAGTATGAGTATGAGTATGAGCATGGGTATGAGTAAGAGTATGAGTATGAGTATGAGAATGAGTGTGTGTATGAGTATGAGTATGAGTGTGAGTGTGAGTATGAGTGTGAGTATGAGTATGAGTATGAGTATGAGTATGCGTATGTGTATGAGTATGAGTATGATTATGAGTATGAGTATGAGTATGAGTATGAGTATGAGTATGAGTATGAGTATGAGTATGAGTAAGAGTATGAGTATGGGTATGAGTATGAGTATGAGTATGAGTATGGGTATGGGTATGGGTATGGGCATGAGTATGAGTATGAGTATGAGTATGAGTATGAGTATGAGTATGAGTATGAGTATGAGTATGTGTATGAGTATGGGTATGAGTATGAGTATGAGTATGAGTATGAGTATGAGTATGAACATGAGCATGAGTATGAGTATGTGTATGGATATGAGTATGATTATGAGTATGAGTATGAGTATGAGTATGAGTATGAGCATGGGTATGAGTAAGAGCATGAGTATGAGTATCAGTATGAGTAGGAGTAGGAGTATGAGTATGTGTATGAGTATGAGTATGAGTATGAGTATGAGTATGAGTATGAGTATGAGTATGAGTATGAGTATGAGTTTGAGTATGAGTATGAGTATGAGTATGAGTATGAGTATGAGTATGAGTATGAGTATGAGTATGAGTAAGAGTATGAGTATGAGTATGAGTATGAGTATGAGTATGAGTATGAGTATGAGTATGAGTATGAGTATGTGTATGAGTATGAGTATGAGTGTGTGTATGAGTGTGAGTATGAGTATGAGTATGCGTATGTGTATGAGTATGAGTATGATTATGAGTATGAGTATGAGTATGAGTATGAGTATGAGTATGAGTAAGAGTATGAGTATGGGTATGAGTATGAGTATGAGTATGAGTATGGGTATGGGTATGGGTATGGGCATGAGTATGAGTATGAGTATGAGTATGAGTATGAGTATGAGTATGAGTATGTGTATGAGTATGGGTATGAGTATGAGTATGAGTATGAGTATGAGTATGAGTATGAACATGAGCATGAGTATGAGTATGAGTATGAGTATGAGTATGAGTATGAGTATGAGTATGAGTATGAGTACGAGTATGAGTATGGGTATGAGTATGAGTATGAGTATGACTATGAGTATGAGTGTGAGTATGAGTATGAGTATGAGTATGAGTATGTGTATGAGTGTAAGTATGAGTATGAGTATGAGTATGAGTATGAGTATGAGTATGAATATGAGTATGAGTATGAGTATGAGTATGAGTATGAGTATGAGTATGAGTATATGAATGAGTGTGAGTATGAGTATGAGTATGAGTATGAGTATGAGTATGAGTATGAGTATGACTATGAGTATGAGTGTGAGTATGAGTATGAGTATGAGTATGTGTATGAGTGTAAGTATGAGTATGAGTATGAGTATGAGTATGAGTATGAGTATGAGTATGTGTATGAGTATGAGTATGAGTATGAGTATGAGTATGAGTATGAGTATGAACATGAGCATGAGTATGAGTATGTGTATGAGTATGAGTATGAGCCTGAATATGAGTATGAGTATGAGTATGAGCATGGGTATGAGCATGAGCATGCGTATGAGTATGAGTATGAGTATGAGTATGAGTATGAGTATGTGTATGAGTATGGGTATGAGTATGAGTATGAGTATGAGTATGAGTATGAGTATGCGTATGAGTATGAGTATGAGTATGAGTATGATTATGAGTATGAGTATGAGTATGAGTATGAGTATGAGTATGAGTATGAGTATGAGTATGAGTACGAGTATGAGTATGGGTATGAGTATGAGTATGAGTATGAGTATGGGTATGGGTATGGGTATGGGTATGAGTATGAGTATGAGTATGCGTATGCGTATGCGTATGAATATGAGAATGAGTATGAGTATTAGTATGAGTATGAGTATGAGTATGAGTATGTGTATGAGTATGAGTATGAGTATGAGTATGAGTATGAGTATGAGTATGAGTATGAGTATGAGTATGAGTATGAGTATGAGTATGAGTATGAGTATGAGTATGAGTATGAGTATGAGTATGAGTGTGAGTATGAGTGTGAGTATGAGTATGAGTATGCGTATGTGTATGAGTATGAGTATGATTATGAGTATGAGTATGAGTATGAGTATGAGTATGAGTATGAGTATGAGTATGAGTATGAGTTAGAGTATGAGTATGAGTATGGGTATGAGTATGAGTATGAGTATGAGTATGAGTATGAGTATGGGTATGGGTATGGGTATGGGCATGAGTATGAGTATGAGTATGAGTATGAGTATGAGTATGAGTATGAGTATGTGTATGAGTATGGGTATGAGTATGAGTATGAGTATGAGTATGAGTATGAGTATGAGTATGGGTATGGGTATGGGTATGGGCATGAGTATGAGTATGAGTATGAGTATGAGTATGAGTATGAGTATGTGTATGAGTATGGGTATGAGTATGAGTATGAGTATGAGTATGAGTATGAGTATGAACATGAGCATGAGTATGAGTATGTGTATGGATATGAGTATGATTATGAGTATGAGTATGAGTATGAGTATGAGTATGAGCATGGGTATGAGTAAGAGCATGAGTATGAGTATGAGTATGAGTAAGAGTATGAGTATGAGTATGAGTATGAGTATGATTATGAGTATGAGTATGAGTATGAGTATGAGTATGATTATGAGTATGAGTATGAGTATGAGTATGAGTATGAGTATGAGAATGAGTGTGTGTATGAGTATGAGTATGAGTGTGAGTGTGAGTATGAGTGTGAGTATGAGTATGAGTATGAGTATGAGTATGCGTATGTGTATGAGTATGAGTATGATTATGAGTATGAGTATGAGTATGAGTATGAGTATGAGTATGAGTATGAGTATGAGTATGAGTAAGAGTATGAGTATGGGTATGAGTATGAGTATGAGTATGAGTATGGGTATGGGTATGGGTATGGGCATGAGTATGAGTATGAGTATGAGTATGAGTATGAGTATGAGTATGAGTATGAGTATGAGTATGTGTATGAGTATGGGTATGAGTATGAGTATGAGTATGAGTATGAGTATGAGTATGAGTATGAACATGAGCATGAGTATGAGTATGTGTATGGATATGAGTATGATTATGAGTATGAGTATGAGTATGAGTATGAGTATGAGTATGAGCATGGGTATGAGTAAGAGCATGAGTATGAGTATCAGTATGAGTAGGAGTAGGAGTATGAGTATGTGTATGAGTATGAGTATGAGTATGAGTATGAGTATGAGTATGAGTATGAGTATGAGTTTGAGTATGAGTATGAGTATGAGTATGAGTATGAGTATGAGTATGAGTATGAGTATGAGTATGAGTAAGAGTATGAGTATGAGTATGAGTATGAGTATGAGTATGAGTATGAGTATGAGTATGAGTATGAGTATGAGTATGTGTATGAGTATGAGTATGAGTGTGAGTATGAGTGTGAGTATGAGTATGAGTATGCGTATGTGTATGAGTATGAGTATGATTATGAGTATGAGTATGAGTATGAGTATGAGTATGAGTAAGAGTATGAGTATGGGTATGAGTATGAGTATGAGTATGAGTATGGGTATGGGTATGGGTATGGGCATGAGTATGAGTATGAGTATGAGTATGAGTATGAGTATGAGTATGAGTATGAGTATGTGTATGAGTATGGGTATGAGTATGAGTATGAGTATGAGTATGAGTATGAGTATGAACATGAGCATGAGTATGAGTATGAGTAAGAGTATGAGTATGAGTATGAGTATGAGTATGAGTATGAGTATGAGTATGACTATGAGTATGAGTGTGAGTATGAGTATGAGTATGAGTATGTGTATGAGTGTAAGTATGAGTATGAGTATGAGTATGAGTATGAGTATGAGTATGAGTATGTGTATGAGTATGAGTATGAGTATGAGTATGAGTATGAGTATGTGTATGAGTATGGGTATGAGTATGAGTATGAGTATGAGTATGAGTATGAGTATGAGTATGCGTATGAGTATGAGTATGAGTATGAGTATGATTATGAGTATGAGTATGAGTATGAGTATGAGTATGAGTATGAGTACGAGTATGAGTATGGGTATGAGTATGAGTATGAGTATGGGTATGTGTATGGGTATGGGTATGAGTATGAGTATGAGTATGCGTATGCGTATGCGTATGAATATGAGAATGAGTATGAGTATTAGTATGAGTATGAGTATGAGTATGAGTATGTGTATGAGTATGAGTATGAGTATGAGTATGAGTATGAGTATGAGTATGAGTATGAGTATGAGTATGAGTATGAGTATGAGTATGAGTATGAGTATGAGTATGAGTATGAGTATGTGTATGAGTATGGGTATGGGTATGAGTATGAGTATGAGTATGAGTATGAGTATGAACATGAGCATGAGTATGAGTATGAGTATGAGTATGAGTATGAGTATGAGTATGAGTATGAGTATGAGTACGAGTATGAGTATGGGTATGAGTATGAGTATGAGTATGACTATGAGTATGAGTGTGAGTATGAGTATGAGTATGAGTATGAGTATGTGTATGAGTGTAAGTATGAGTATGAGTATGAGTATGAGTATGAGTATGAGTATGAATATGAGTATGAGTATGAGTATGAGTATGAGTATGAGTATGAGTATGAGTATATGAATGAGTGTGAGTATGAGTATGAGTATGAGTATGAGTATGAGTATGAGTATGAGTATGACTATGAGTATGAGTGTGAGTATGAGTATGAGTATGAGTATGTGTATGAGTGTAAGTATGAGTATGAGTATGAGTATGAGTATGAGTATGAGTATGAGTATGTGTATGAGTATGAGTATGAGTATGAGTATGAGTATGAGTATGAGTATGAACATGAGCATGAGTATGAGTATGTGTATGAGTATGAGTATGAGCCTGAATATGAGTATGAGTATGAGTATGAGCATGGGTATGAGCATGAGCATGCGTATGAGTATGAGTATGAGTATGAGTATGAGTATGAGTATGTGTATGAGTATGGGTATGAGTATGAGTATGAGTATGAGTATGAGTATGAGTATGCGTATGAGTATGAGTATGAGTATGAGTATGATTATGAGTATGAGTATGAGTATGAGTATGAGTATGAGTATGAGTATGAGTATGAGTATGAGTACGAGTATGAGTATGGGTATGAGTATGAGTATGAGTATGAGTATGGGTATGGGTATGGGTATGGGTATGAGTATGAGTATGAGTATGCGTATGCGTATGCGTATGAATATGAGAATGAGTATGAGTATTAGTATGAGTATGAGTATGAGTATGAGTATGTGTATGAGTATGAGTATGAGTATGAGTATGAGTATGAGTATGAGTATGAGTATGAGTATGAGTATGAGTATGAGTATGAGTATGAGTATGAGTATGAGTATGAGTATGAGTATGAGTATGAGTATGAGTGTGAGTATGAGTGTGAGTATGAGTATGAGTATGCGTATGTGTATGAGTATGAGTATGATTATGAGTATGAGTATGAGTATGAGTATGAGTATGAGTATGAGTATGAGTATGAGTATGAGTTAGAGTATGAGTATGAGTATGAACATGAGCATGAGTATGAGTATGTGTATGAGTATGAGTATGAGCCTGAATATGAGTATGAGTATGAGTATGAGCATGGGTATGAGCATGAGCATGCGTATGAGTATGAGTATGAGTATGAGTATGAGTATGAGTATGTGTATGAGTATGGGTATGAGTATGAGTATGAGTATGAGTATGAGTATGAGTATGCGTATGAGTATGAGTATGAGTATGAGTATGATTATGAGTATGAGTATGAGTATGAGTATGAGTATGAGTATGAGTATGAGTATGAGTATGAGTACGAGTATGAGTATGGGTATGAGTATGAGTATGAGTATGAGTATGGGTATGGGTATGGGTATGGGTATGAGTATGAGTATGAGTATGCGTATGCGTATGCGTATGAATATGAGAATGAGTATGAGTATTAGTATGAGTATGAGTATGAGTATGAGTATGTGTATGAGTATGAGTATGAGTATGAGTATGAGTATGAGTATGAGTATGAGTATGAGTATGAGTATGAGTATGAGTATGAGTATGAGTATGAGTATGAGTATGAGTATGAGTATGAGTATGAGTATGAGTGTGAGTATGAGTGTGAGTATGAGTATGAGTATGCGTATGTGTATGAGTATGAGTATGATTATGAGTATGAGTATGAGTATGAGTATGAGTATGAGTATGAGTATGAGTATGAGTATGAGTATGAGTTAGAGTATGAGTATGAGTATGGGTATGAGTATGAGTATGAGTATGAGTATGAGTATGAGTATGGGTATGGGTATGGGTATGGGCATGAGTATGAGTATGAGTATGAGTATGAGTATGAGTATGAGTATGAGTATGTGTATGAGTATGGGTATGAGTATGAGTATGAGTATGAGTATGAGTATGAGTATGGGTATGGGTATGGGTATGGGCATGAGTATGAGTATGAGTATGAGTATGAGTATGAGTATGAGTATGTGTATGAGTATGGGTATGAGTATGAGTATGAGTATGAGTATGAGTATGAGTATGAACATGAGCATGAGTATGAGTATGTGTATGGATATGAGTATGATTATGAGTATGAGTATGAGTATGAGTATGAGTATGAGCATGGGTATGAGTAAGAGTATGAGTATGAGTATGAGAATGAGTGTGTGTATGAGTATGAGTATGAGTGTGAGTGTGAGTATGAGTGTGAGTATGAGTATGAGTATGAGTATGAGTATGCGTATGTGTATGAGTATGAGTATGATTATGAGTATGAGTATGAGTATGAGTATGAGTATGAGTATGAGTATGAGTATGAGTATGAGTATGAGTAAGAGTATGAGTATGGGTATGAGTATGAGTATGAGTATGAGTATGGGTATGGGTATGGGTATGGGCATGAGTATGAGTATGAGTATGAGTATGAGTATGAGTATGAGTATGAGTATGAGTATGAGTATGTGTATGAGTATGGGTATGAGTATGAGTATGAGTATGGATATGAGTATGATTATGAGTATGAGTATGAGTATGAGTATGAGTATGAGCATGGGTATGAGTAAGAGTATGAGTATGAGTATGAGAATGAGTGTGTGTATGAGTATGAGTATGAGTGTGAGTGTGAGTATGAGTGTGAGTATGAGTATGAGTATGAGTATGAGTATGCGTATGTGTATGAGTATGAGTATGAGTATGAGTATGAGTATGAGTATGAGTATGAGTATGAGTATGAGTATGAGTATGAGTATGAGTATGAGTATGAGTATGAGTATGAGTATGAGTGTGAGTATGAGTATGAGTATGAGTATGAGTATGCGTATGTGTATGAGTATGAGTATGATTATGAGTATGAGTATGAGTATGAGTATGAGTATGAGTATGAGTATGAGTATGAGTATGAGTAAGAGTATGAGTATGGGTATGAGTATGAGTATGAGTATGAGTATGGGTATGGGTATGGGTATGGGCATGAGTATGAGTATGAGTATGAGTATGAGTATGAGTATGAGTATGAGTATGAGTATGAGTATGTGTATGAGTATGGGTATGAGTATGAGTATGAGTATGAGTATGAGTATGAGTATGAGTATGAACATGAGCATGAGTATGAGTATGTGTATGGATATGAGTATGATTATGAGTATGAGTATGAGTATGAGTATGAGTATGAGTATGAGCATGGGTATGAGTAAGAGCATGAGTATGAGTATCAGTATGAGTAGGAGTAGGAGTATGAGTATGTGTATGAGTATGAGTATGAGTATGAGTATGAGTATGAGTATGAGTATGAGTATGAGTTTGAGTATGAGTATGAGTATGAGTATGAGTATGAGTATGAGTATGAGTATGAGTATGAGTATGAGTAAGAGTATGAGTATGAGTATGAGTATGAGTATGAGTATGAGTATGAGTATGAGTATGAGTATGAGTATGAGTATGTGTATGAGTATGAGTATGAGTGTGAGTATGAGTGTGAGTATGAGTATGAGTATGCGTATGTGTATGAGTATGAGTATGATTATGAGTATGAGTATGAGTATGAGTATGAGTATGAGTAAGAGTATGAGTATGGGTATGAGTATGAGTATGAGTATGAGTATGGGTATGGGTATGGGTATGGGCATGAGTATGAGTATGAGTATGAGTATGAGTATGAGTATGAGTATGAGTATGAGTATGTGTATGAGTATGGGTATGAGTATGAGTATGAGTATGAGTATGAGTATGAGTATGAACATGAGCATGAGTATGAGTATGAGTAAGAGTATGAGTATGAGTATGAGTATGAGTATGAGTATGAGTATGAGTATGACTATGAGTATGAGTGTGAGTATGAGTATGAGTATGAGTATGTGTATGAGTGTAAGTATGAGTATGAGTATGAGTATGAGTATGAGTATGAGTATGAGTATGTGTATGCGTATGAGTATGAGTATGAGTATGAGTATGATTATGAGTATGAGTATGAGTATGAGTATGAGTATGAGTATGAGTACGAGTATGAGTATGGGTATGAGTATGAGTATGAGTATGGGTATGTGTATGGGTATGGGTATGAGTATGAGTATGAGTATGCGTATGCGTATGCGTATGAATATGAGAATGAGTATGAGTATTAGTATGAGTATGAGTATGAGTATGAGTATGTGTATGAGTATGAGTATGAGTATGAGTATGAGTATGAGTATGAGTATGAGTATGAGTATGAGTATGAGTATGAGTATGAGTATGAGTATGAGTATGAGTATGAGTATGAGTATGTGTATGAGTATGGGTATGGGTATGAGTATGAGTATGAGTATGAGTATGAGTATGAACATGAGCATGAGTATGAGTATGAGTATGAGTATGAGTATGAGTATGAGTATGAGTATGAGTATGAGTACGAGTATGAGTATGGGTATGAGTATGAGTATGAGTATGACTATGAGTATGAGTGTGAGTATGAGTATGAGTATGAGTATGAGTATGTGTATGAGTGTAAGTATGAGTATGAGTATGAGTATGAGTATGAGTATGAGTATGAATATGAGTATGAGTATGAGTATGAGTATGAGTATGAGTATGAGTATGAGTATATGAATGAGTGTGAGTATGAGTATGAGTATGAGTATGAGTATGAGTATGAGTATGAGTATGACTATGAGTATGAGTGTGAGTATGAGTATGAGTATGAGTATGTGTATGAGTGTAAGTATGAGTATGAGTATGAGTATGAGTATGAGTATGAGTATGAGTATGTGTATGAGTATGAGTATGAGTATGAGTATGAGTATGAGTATGAGTATGAACATGAGCATGAGTATGAGTATGTGTATGAGTATGAGTATGAGCCTGAATATGAGTATGAGTATGAGTATGAGCATGGGTATGAGCATGAGCATGCGTATGAGTATGAGTATGAGTATGAGTATGAGTATGAGTATGTGTATGAGTATGGGTATGAGTATGAGTATGAGTATGAGTATGAGTATGAGTATGCGTATGAGTATGAGTATGAGTATGAGTATGATTATGAGTATGAGTATGAGTATGAGTATGAGTATGAGTATGAGTATGAGTATGAGTATGAGTACGAGTATGAGTATGGGTATGAGTATGAGTATGAGTATGAGTATGGGTATGGGTATGGGTATGGGTATGAGTATGAGTATGAGTATGCGTATGCGTATGCGTATGAATATGAGAATGAGTATGAGTATTAGTATGAGTATGAGTATGAGTATGAGTATGTGTATGAGTATGAGTATGAGTATGAGTATGAGTATGAGTATGAGTATGAGTATGAGTATGAGTATGAGTATGAGTATGAGTATGAGTATGAGTATGAGTATGAGTATGAGTATGAGTATGAGTATGAGTGTGAGTATGAGTGTGAGTATGAGTATGAGTATGCGTATGTGTATGAGTATGAGTATGATTATGAGTATGAGTATGAGTATGAGTATGAGTATGAGTATGAGTATGAGTATGAGTATGAGTTAGAGTATGAGTATGAGTATGAACATGAGCATGAGTATGAGTATGTGTATGAGTATGAGTATGAGCCTGAATATGAGTATGAGTATGAGTATGAGCATGGGTATGAGCATGAGCATGCGTATGAGTATGAGTATGAGTATGAGTATGAGTATGAGTATGTGTATGAGTATGGGTATGAGTATGAGTATGAGTATGAGTATGAGTATGAGTATGCGTATGAGTATGAGTATGAGTATGAGTATGATTATGAGTATGAGTATGAGTATGAGTATGAGTATGAGTATGAGTATGAGTATGAGTATGAGTACGAGTATGAGTATGGGTATGAGTATGAGTATGAGTATGAGTATGGGTATGGGTATGGGTATGGGTATGAGTATGAGTATGAGTATGCGTATGCGTATGCGTATGAATATGAGAATGAGTATGAGTATTAGTATGAGTATGAGTATGAGTATGAGTATGTGTATGAGTATGAGTATGAGTATGAGTATGAGTATGAGTATGAGTATGAGTATGAGTATGAGTATGAGTATGAGTATGAGTATGAGTATGAGTATGAGTATGAGTATGAGTATGAGTATGAGTATGAGTGTGAGTATGAGTGTGAGTATGAGTATGAGTATGCGTATGTGTATGAGTATGAGTATGATTATGAGTATGAGTATGAGTATGAGTATGAGTATGAGTATGAGTATGAGTATGAGTATGAGTATGAGTTAGAGTATGAGTATGAGTATGGGTATGAGTATGAGTATGAGTATGAGTATGAGTATGAGTATGGGTATGGGTATGGGTATGGGCATGAGTATGAGTATGAGTATGAGTATGAGTATGAGTATGAGTATGAGTATGTGTATGAGTATGGGTATGAGTATGAGTATGAGTATGAGTATGAGTATGAGTATGGGTATGGGTATGGGTATGGGCATGAGTATGAGTATGAGTATGAGTATGAGTATGAGTATGAGTATGTGTATGAGTATGGGTATGAGTATGAGTATGAGTATGAGTATGAGTATGAGTATGAACATGAGCATGAGTATGAGTATGTGTATGGATATGAGTATGATTATGAGTATGAGTATGAGTATGAGTATGAGTATGAGCATGGGTATGAGTAAGAGTATGAGTATGAGTATGAGAATGAGTGTGTGTATGAGTATGAGTATGAGTGTGAGTGTGAGTATGAGTGTGAGTATGAGTATGAGTATGAGTATGAGTATGCGTATGTGTATGAGTATGAGTATGATTATGAGTATGAGTATGAGTATGAGTATGAGTATGAGTATGAGTATGAGTATGAGTATGAGTATGAGTAAGAGTATGAGTATGGGTATGAGTATGAGTATGAGTATGAGTATGGGTATGGGTATGGGTATGGGCATGAGTATGAGTATGAGTATGAGTATGAGTATGAGTATGAGTATGAGTATGAGTATGAGTATGTGTATGAGTATGGGTATGAGTATGAGTATGAGTATGGATATGAGTATGATTATGAGTATGAGTATGAGTATGAGTATGAGTATGAGCATGGGTATGAGTAAGAGTATGAGTATGAGTATGAGAATGAGTGTGTGTATGAGTATGAGTATGAGTGTGAGTGTGAGTATGAGTGTGAGTATGAGTATGAGTATGAGTATGAGTATGCGTATGTGTATGAGTATGAGTATGAGTATGAGTATGAGTATGAGTATGAGTATGAGTATGAGTATGAGTATGAGTATGAGTATGAGTATGAGTATGAGTATGAGTATGAGTATGAGTGTGAGTATGAGTGTGAGTATGAGTATGAGTATGCGTATGTGTATGAGTATGAGTATGATTATGAGTATGAGTATGAGTATGAGTATGAGTATGAGTATGAGTATGAGTATGAGTATGAGTTAGAGTATGAGTATGAGTATGGGTATGAGTATGAGTATGAGTATGAGTATGAGTATGAGTATGGGTATGGGTATGGGTATGGGCATGAGTATGAGTATGAGTATGAGTATGAGTATGAGTATGAGTATGAGTATGTGTATGAGTATGGGTATGAGTATGAGTATGAGTATGAGTATGAGTATGAGTATGGGTATGGGTATGGGTATGGGCATGAGTATGAGTATGAGTATGAGTATGAGTATGAGTATGAGTATGTGTATGAGTATGGGTATGAGTATGAGTATGAGTATGAGTATGAGTATGAGTATGAACATGAGCATGAGTATGAGTATGTGTATGGATATGAGTATGATTATGAGTATGAGTATGAGTATGAGTATGAGTATGAGCATGGGTATGAGTAAGAGCATGAGTATGAGTATGAGTATGAGTATGAGTATGAGTATGAGTATGAACATGAGCATGAGTATGAGTATGAGTAAGAGTATGAGTATGAGTATGAGTATGAGTATGAGTATGAGTATGAGTATGACTATGAGTATGAGTGTGAGTATGAGTATGAGTATGAGTATGTGTATGAGTGTAAGTATGAGTATGAGTATGAGTATGAGTATGAGTATGAGTATGAGTATGTGTATGAGTATGAGTATGAGTATGAGTATGAGTATGAGTATGTGTATGAGTATGGGTATGAGTATGAGTATGAGTATGAGTATGAGTATGAGTATGAGTATGCGTATGAGTATGAGTATGAGTATGAGTATGATTATGAGTATGAGTATGAGTATGAGTATGAGTATGAGTATGAGTACGAGTATGAGTATGGGTATGAGTATGAGTATGAGTATGGGTATGTGTATGGGTATGGGTATGAGTATGAGTATGAGTATGCGTATGCGTATGCGTATGAATATGAGAATGAGTATGAGTATTAGTATGAGTATGAGTATGAGTATGAGTATGTGTATGAGTATGAGTATGAGTATGAGTATGAGTATGAGTATGAGTATGAGTATGAGTATGAGTATGAGTATGAGTATGAGTATGAGTATGAGTATGAGTATGAGTATGAGTATGTGTATGAGTATGGGTATGGGTATGAGTATGAGTATGAGTATGAGTATGAGTATGAACATGAGCATGAGTATGAGTATGAGTATGAGTATGAGTATGAGTATGAGTATGAGTATGAGTATGAGTACGAGTATGAGTATGGGTATGAGTATGAGTATGAGTATGACTATGAGTATGAGTGTGAGTATGAGTATGAGTATGAGTATGAGTATGTGTATGAGTGTAAGTATGAGTATGAGTATGAGTATGAGTATGAGTATGAGTATGAATATGAGTATGAGTATGAGTATGAGTATGAGTATGAGTATGAGTATGAGTATATGAATGAGTGTGAGTATGAGTATGAGTATGAGTATGAGTATGAGTATGAGTATGAGTATGACTATGAGTATGAGTGTGAGTATGAGTATGAGTATGAGTATGTGTATGAGTGTAAGTATGAGTATGAGTATGAGTATGAGTATGAGTATGAGTATGAGTATGTGTATGAGTATGAGTATGAGTATGAGTATGAGTATGAGTATGAGTATGAACATGAGCATGAGTATGAGTATGTGTATGAGTATGAGTATGAGCCTGAATATGAGTATGAGTATGAGTATGAGCATGGGTATGAGCATGAGCATGCGTATGAGTATGAGTATGAGTATGAGTATGAGTATGAGTATGTGTATGAGTATGGGTATGAGTATGAGTATGAGTATGAGTATGAGTATGAGTATGCGTATGAGTATGAGTATGAGTATGAGTATGATTATGAGTATGAGTATGAGTATGAGTATGAGTATGAGTATGAGTATGAGTATGAGTATGAGTACGAGTATGAGTATGGGTATGAGTATGAGTATGAGTATGAGTATGGGTATGGGTATGGGTATGGGTATGAGTATGAGTATGAGTATGCGTATGCGTATGCGTATGAATATGAGAATGAGTATGAGTATTAGTATGAGTATGAGTATGAGTATGAGTATGTGTATGAGTATGAGTATGAGTATGAGTATGAGTATGAGTATGAGTATGAGTATGAGTATGAGTATGAGTATGAGTATGAGTATGAGTATGAGTATGAGTATGAGTATGAGTATGAGTATGAGTGTGAGTATGAGTGTGAGTATGAGTATGAGTATGCGTATGTGTATGAGTATGAGTATGATTATGAGTATGAGTATGAGTATGAGTATGAGTATGAGTATGAGTATGAGTATGAGTATGAGTTAGAGTATGAGTATGAGTATGAACATGAGCATGAGTATGAGTATGTGTATGAGTATGAGTATGAGCCTGAATATGAGTATGAGTATGAGTATGAGCATGGGTATGAGCATGAGCATGCGTATGAGTATGAGTATGAGTATGAGTATGAGTATGAGTATGTGTATGAGTATGGGTATGAGTATGAGTATGAGTATGAGTATGAGTATGAGTATGCGTATGAGTATGAGTATGAGTATGAGTATGATTATGAGTATGAGTATGAGTATGAGTATGAGTATGAGTATGAGTATGAGTATGAGTATGAGTACGAGTATGAGTATGGGTATGAGTATGAGTATGAGTATGAGTATGGGTATGGGTATGGGTATGGGTATGAGTATGAGTATGAGTATGCGTATGCGTATGCGTATGAATATGAGAATGAGTATGAGTATTAGTATGAGTATGAGTATGAGTATGAGTATGTGTATGAGTATGAGTATGAGTATGAGTATGAGTATGAGTATGAGTATGAGTATGAGTATGAGTATGAGTATGAGTATGAGTATGAGTATGAGTATGAGTATGAGTATGAGTATGAGTATGAGTGTGAGTATGAGTGTGAGTATGAGTATGAGTATGCGTATGTGTATGAGTATGAGTATGATTATGAGTATGAGTATGAGTATGAGTATGAGTATGAGTATGAGTATGAGTATGAGTATGAGTTAGAGTATGAGTATGAGTATGGGTATGAGTATGAGTATGAGTATGAGTATGAGTATGAGTATGGGTATGGGTATGGGTATGGGCATGAGTATGAGTATGAGTATGAGTATGAGTATGAGTATGAGTATGAGTATGTGTATGAGTATGGGTATGAGTATGAGTATGAGTATGAGTATGAGTATGAGTATGGGTATGGGTATGGGTATGGGCATGAGTATGAGTATGAGTATGAGTATGAGTATGAGTATGAGTATGTGTATGAGTATGGGTATGAGTATGAGTATGAGTATGAGTATGAGTATGAGTATGAACATGAGCATGAGTATGAGTATGTGTATGGATATGAGTATGATTATGAGTATGAGTATGAGTATGAGTATGAGTATGAGCATGGGTATGAGTAAGAGTATGAGTATGAGTATGAGAATGAGTGTGTGTATGAGTATGAGTATGAGTGTGAGTGTGAGTATGAGTGTGAGTATGAGTATGAGTATGAGTATGAGTATGCGTATGTGTATGAGTATGAGTATGATTATGAGTATGAGTATGAGTATGAGTATGAGTATGAGTATGAGTATGAGTATGAGTATGAGTATGAGTAAGAGTATGAGTATGGGTATGAGTATGAGTATGAGTATGAGTATGGGTATGGGTATGGGTATGGGCATGAGTATGAGTATGAGTATGAGTATGAGTATGAGTATGAGTATGAGTATGAGTATGAGTATGTGTATGAGTATGGGTATGAGTATGAGTATGAGTATGGATATGAGTATGATTATGAGTATGAGTATGAGTATGAGTATGAGTATGAGCATGGGTATGAGTAAGAGTATGAGTATGAGTATGAGAATGAGTGTGTGTATGAGTATGAGTATGAGTGTGAGTGTGAGTATGAGTGTGAGTATGAGTATGAGTATGAGTATGAGTATGCGTATGTGTATGAGTATGAGTATGAGTATGAGTATGAGTATGAGTATGAGTATGAGTATGAGTATGAGTATGAGTATGAGTATGAGTATGAGTATGAGTATGAGTATGAGTATGAGTGTGAGTATGAGTGTGAGTATGAGTATGAGTATGCGTATGTGTATGAGTATGAGTATGATTATGAGTATGAGTATGAGTATGAGTATGAGTATGAGTATGAGTATGAGTATGAGTATGAGTTAGAGTATGAGTATGAGTATGGGTATGAGTATGAGTATGAGTATGAGTATGAGTATGAGTATGGGTATGGGTATGGGTATGGGCATGAGTATGAGTATGAGTATGAGTATGAGTATGAGTATGAGTATGAGTATGTGTATGAGTATGGGTATGAGTATGAGTATGAGTATGAGTATGAGTATGAGTATGGGTATGGGTATGGGTATGGGCATGAGTATGAGTATGAGTATGAGTATGAGTATGAGTATGAGTATGTGTATGAGTATGGGTATGAGTATGAGTATGAGTATGAGTATGAGTATGAGTATGAACATGAGCATGAGTATGAGTATGTGTATGGATATGAGTATGATTATGAGTATGAGTATGAGTATGAGTATGAGTATGAGCATGGGTATGAGTAAGAGCATGAGTATGAGTATGAGTATGAGTATGAGTATGAGTATGAGTATGAACATGAGCATGAGTATGAGTATGAGTAAGAGTATGAGTATGAGTATGAGTATGAGTATGAGTATGAGTATGAGTATGACTATGAGTATGAGTGTGAGTATGAGTATGAGTATGAGTATGTGTATGAGTGTAAGTATGAGTATGAGTATGAGTATGAGTATGAGTATGAGTATGAGTATGTGTATGAGTATGAGTATGAGTATGAGTATGAGTATGAGTATGTGTATGAGTATGGGTATGAGTATGAGTATGAGTATGAGTATGAGTATGAGTATGAGTATGCGTATGAGTATGAGTATGAGTATGAGTATGATTATGAGTATGAGTATGAGTATGAGTATGAGTATGAGTATGAGTACGAGTATGAGTATGGGTATGAGTATGAGTATGAGTATGGGTATGTGTATGGGTATGGGTATGAGTATGAGTATGAGTATGCGTATGCGTATGCGTATGAATATGAGAATGAGTATGAGTATTAGTATGAGTATGAGTATGAGTATGAGTATGTGTATGAGTATGAGTATGAGTATGAGTATGAGTATGAGTATGAGTATGAGTATGAGTATGAGTATGAGTATGAGTATGAGTATGAGTATGAGTATGAGTATGAGTATGTGTATGAGTATGGGTATGGGTATGAGTATGAGTATGAGTATGAGTATGAGTATGAACATGAGCATGAGTATGAGTATGAGTATGAGTATGAGTATGAGTATGAGTATGAGTATGAGTATGAGTACGAGTATGAGTATGGGTATGAGTATGAGTATGAGTATGACTATGAGTATGAGTGTGAGTATGAGTATGAGTATGAGTATGAGTATGTGTATGAGTGTAAGTATGAGTATGAGTATGAGTATGAGTATGAGTATGAGTATGAATATGAGTATGAGTATGAGTATGAGTATGAGTATGAGTATGAGTATGAGTATATGAATGAGTGTGAGTATGAGTATGAGTATGAGTATGAGTATGAGTATGAGTATGAGTATGACTATGAGTATGAGTGTGAGTATGAGTATGAGTATGAGTATGTGTATGAGTGTAAGTATGAGTATGAGTATGAGTATGAGTATGAGTATGAGTATGAGTATGTGTATGAGTATGAGTATGAGTATGAGTATGAGTATGAGTATGAGTATGAACATGAGCATGAGTATGAGTATGTGTATGAGTATGAGTATGAGCCTGAATATGAGTATGAGTATGAGTATGAGCATGGGTATGAGCATGAGCATGCGTATGAGTATGAGTATGAGTATGAGTATGAGTATGAGTATGTGTATGAGTATGGGTATGAGTATGAGTATGAGTATGAGTATGAGTATGAGTATGCGTATGAGTATGAGTATGAGTATGAGTATGATTATGAGTATGAGTATGAGTATGAGTATGAGTATGAGTATGAGTATGAGTATGAGTATGAGTACGAGTATGAGTATGGGTATGAGTATGAGTATGAGTATGAGTATGGGTATGGGTATGGGTATGGGTATGAGTATGAGTATGAGTATGCGTATGCGTATGCGTATGAATATGAGAATGAGTATGAGTATTAGTATGAGTATGAGTATGAGTATGAGTATGTGTATGAGTATGAGTATGAGTATGAGTATGAGTATGAGTATGAGTATGAGTATGAGTATGAGTATGAGTATGAGTATGAGTATGAGTATGAGTATGAGTATGAGTATGAGTATGAGTATGAGTATGAGTGTGAGTATGAGTGTGAGTATGAGTATGAGTATGCGTATGTGTATGAGTATGAGTATGATTATGAGTATGAGTATGAGTATGAGTATGAGTATGAGTATGAGTATGAGTATGAGTATGAGTTAGAGTATGAGTATGAGTATGAACATGAGCATGAGTATGAGTATGTGTATGAGTATGAGTATGAGCCTGAATATGAGTATGAGTATGAGTATGAGCATGGGTATGAGCATGAGCATGCGTATGAGTATGAGTATGAGTATGAGTATGAGTATGAGTATGTGTATGAGTATGGGTATGAGTATGAGTATGAGTATGAGTATGAGTATGAGTATGCGTATGAGTATGAGTATGAGTATGAGTATGATTATGAGTATGAGTATGAGTATGAGTATGAGTATGAGTATGAGTATGAGTATGAGTATGAGTACGAGTATGAGTATGGGTATGAGTATGAGTATGAGTATGAGTATGGGTATGGGTATGGGTATGGGTATGAGTATGAGTATGAGTATGCGTATGCGTATGCGTATGAATATGAGAATGAGTATGAGTATTAGTATGAGTATGAGTATGAGTATGAGTATGTGTATGAGTATGAGTATGAGTATGAGTATGAGTATGAGTATGAGTATGAGTATGAGTATGAGTATGAGTATGAGTATGAGTATGAGTATGAGTATGAGTATGAGTATGAGTATGAGTATGAGTGTGAGTATGAGTGTGAGTATGAGTATGAGTATGCGTATGTGTATGAGTATGAGTATGATTATGAGTATGAGTATGAGTATGAGTATGAGTATGAGTATGAGTATGAGTATGAGTATGAGTTAGAGTATGAGTATGAGTATGGGTATGAGTATGAGTATGAGTATGAGTATGAGTATGAGTATGGGTATGGGTATGGGTATGGGCATGAGTATGAGTATGAGTATGAGTATGAGTATGAGTATGAGTATGAGTATGTGTATGAGTATGGGTATGAGTATGAGTATGAGTATGAGTATGAGTATGAGTATGGGTATGGGTATGGGTATGGGCATGAGTATGAGTATGAGTATGAGTATGAGTATGAGTATGAGTATGTGTATGAGTATGGGTATGAGTATGAGTATGAGTATGAGTATGAGTATGAACATGAGCATGAGTATGAGTATGTGTATGGATATGAGTATGATTATGAGTATGAGTATGAGTATGAGTATGAGTATGAGCATGGGTATGAGTAAGAGTATGAGTATGAGTATGAGAATGAGTGTGTGTATGAGTATGAGTATGAGTGTGAGTGTGAGTATGAGTGTGAGTATGAGTATGAGTATGAGTATGAGTATGCGTATGTGTATGAGTATGAGTATGATTATGAGTATGAGTATGAGTATGAGTATGAGTATGAGTATGAGTATGAGTATGAGTATGAGTATGAGTAAGAGTATGAGTATGGGTATGAGTATGAGTATGAGTATGAGTATGGGTATGGGTATGGGTATGGGCATGAGTATGAGTATGAGTATGAGTATGAGTATGAGTATGAGTATGAGTATGAGTATGAGTATGTGTATGAGTATGGGTATGAGTATGAGTATGAGTATGAGTATGAGTATGAGTATGAACATGAGCATGAGTATGAGTATGTGTATGGATATGAGTATGATTATGAGTATGAGTATGAGTATGAGTATGAGTATGAGCATGGGTATGAGTAAGAGCATGAGTATGAGTATCAGTATGAGTAGGAGTAGGAGTATGAGTATGTGTATGAGTATGAGTATGAGTATGAGTATGAGTATGAGTATGAGTATGAGTATGAGTATGAGTATGAGTTTGAGTATGAGTATGAGTATGAGTATGAGTATGAGTATGAGTATGAGTATGAGTATGAGTATGAGTAAGAGTATGAGTATGAGTATGAGTATGAGTATGAGTATGAGTATGAGTATGAGTATGAGTATGAGTATGTGTATGAGTATGAGTATGAGTGTGTGTATGAGTGTGAGTATGAGTATGAGTATGCGTATGTGTATGAGTATGAGTATGATTATGAGTATGAGTATGAGTATGAGTATGAGTATGAGTATGAGTAAGAGTATGAGTATGGGTATGAGTATGAGTATGAGTATGAGTATGGGTATGGGTATGGGTATGGGCATGAGTATGAGTATGAGTATGAGTATGAGTATGAGTATGAGTATGAGTATGTGTATGAGTATGGGTATGAGTATGAGTATGAGTATGAGTATGAGTATGAGTATGAACATGAGCATGAGTATGAGTATGAGTATGAGTATGAGTATGAGTATGAGTATGAGTATGAGTATGAGTACGAGTATGAGTATGGGTATGAGTATGAGTATGAGTATGACTATGAGTATGAGTGTGAGTATGAGTATGAGTATGAGTATGAGTATGTGTATGAGTGTAAGTATGAGTATGAGTATGAGTATGAGTATGAGTATGAGTATGAATATGAGTATGAGTATGAGTATGAGTATGAGTATGAGTATGAGTATGAGTATATGAATGAGTGTGAGTATGAGTATGAGTATGAGTATGAGTATGAGTATGAGTATGAGTATGACTATGAGTATGAGTGTGAGTATGAGTATGAGTATGAGTATGTGTATGAGTGTAAGTATGAGTATGAGTATGAGTATGAGTATGAGTATGAGTATGAGTATGTGTATGAGTATGAGTATGAGTATGAGTATGAGTATGAGTATGAGTATGAACATGAGCATGAGTATGAGTATGTGTATGAGTATGAGTATGAGCCTGAATATGAGTATGAGTATGAGTATGAGCATGGGTATGAGCATGAGCATGCGTATGAGTATGAGTATGAGTATGAGTATGAGTATGAGTATGTGTATGAGTATGGGTATGAGTATGAGTATGAGTATGAGTATGAGTATGAGTATGCGTATGAGTATGAGTATGAGTATGAGTATGATTATGAGTATGAGTATGAGTATGAGTATGAGTATGAGTATGAGTATGAGTATGAGTATGAGTACGAGTATGAGTATGGGTATGAGTATGAGTATGAGTATGAGTATGGGTATGGGTATGGGTATGGGTATGAGTATGAGTATGAGTATGCGTATGCGTATGCGTATGAATATGAGAATGAGTATGAGTATTAGTATGAGTATGAGTATGAGTATGAGTATGTGTATGAGTATGAGTATGAGTATGAGTATGAGTATGAGTATGAGTATGAGTATGAGTATGAGTATGAGTATGAGTATGAGTATGAGTATGAGTATGAGTATGAGTATGAGTATGAGTATGAGTATGAGTGTGAGTATGAGTGTGAGTATGAGTATGAGTATGCGTATGTGTATGAGTATGAGTATGATTATGAGTATGAGTATGAGTATGAGTATGAGTATGAGTATGAGTATGAGTATGAGTATGAGTTAGAGTATGAGTATGAGTATGGGTATGAGTATGAGTATGAGTATGAGTATGAGTATGAGTATGGGTATGGGTATGGGTATGGGCATGAGTATGAGTATGAGTATGAGTATGAGTATGAGTATGAGTATGAGTATGTGTATGAGTATGGGTATGAGTATGAGTATGAGTATGAGTATGAGTATGAGTATGGGTATGGGTATGGGTATGGGCATGAGTATGAGTATGAGTATGAGTATGAGTATGAGTATGAGTATGTGTATGAGTATGGGTATGAGTATGAGTATGAGTATGAGTATGAGTATGAGTATGAACATGAGCATGAGTATGAGTATGTGTATGGATATGAGTATGATTATGAGTATGAGTATGAGTATGAGTATGAGTATGAGCATGGGTATGAGTAAGAGCATGAGTATGAGTATGAGTATGAGTAAGAGTATGAGTATGAGTATGAGTATGAGTATGATTATGAGTATGAGTATGAGTATGAGTATGAGTATGATTATGAGTATGAGTATGAGTATGAGTATGAGTATGAGTATGAGAATGAGTGTGTGTATGAGTATGAGTATGAGTGTGAGTGTGAGTATGAGTGTGAGTATGAGTATGAGTATGAGTATGAGTATGCGTATGTGTATGAGTATGAGTATGATTATGAGTATGAGTATGAGTATGAGTATGAGTATGAGTATGAGTATGAGTATGAGTATGAGTAAGAGTATGAGTATGGGTATGAGTATGAGTATGAGTATGAGTATGGGTATGGGTATGGGTATGGGCATGAGTATGAGTATGAGTATGAGTATGAGTATGAGTATGAGTATGAGTATGAGTATGAGTATGTGTATGAGTATGGGTATGAGTATGAGTATGAGTATGAGTATGAGTATGAGTATGAGTATGAACATGAGCATGAGTATGAGTATGTGTATGGATATGAGTATGATTATGAGTATGAGTATGAGTATGAGTATGAGTATGAGTATGAGCATGGGTATGAGTAAGAGCATGAGTATGAGTATCAGTATGAGTAGGAGTAGGAGTATGAGTATGTGTATGAGTATGAGTATGAGTATGAGTATGAGTATGAGTATGAGTATGAGTATGAGTTTGAGTATGAGTATGAGTATGAGTATGAGTATGAGTATGAGTATGAGTATGAGTATGAGTATGAGTAAGAGTATGAGTATGAGTATGAGTATGAGTATGAGTATGAGTATGAGTATGAGTATGAGTATGAGTATGTGTATGAGTATGAGTATGAGTGTGAGTATGAGTGTGAGTATGAGTATGAGTATGCGTATGTGTATGAGTATGAGTATGAGTATGAGTATGAGTATGAGTATGAGTATGAGTATGAGTATGAGTAAGAGTATGAGTATGGGTATGAGTATGAGTATGAGTATGAGTATGGGTATGGGTATGGGTATGGGCATGAGTATGAGTATGAGTATGAGTATGAGTATGAGTATGAGTATGAGTATGAGTATGTGTATGAGTATGGGTATGAGTATGAGTATGAGTATGAGTATGAGTATGAGTATGAACATGAGCATGAGTATGAGTATGAGTATGAGTATAAGTATGAGTATGAGTATGAGTATGAGTATGAGTACGAGTATGAGTATGGGTATGAGTATGAGTATGAGTATGACTATGAGTATGAGTGTGAGTATGAGTATGAGTATGAGTATGAGTATGTGTATGAGTGTAAGTATGAGTATGAGTATGAGTATGATTATGAGTATGAGTATGAATATGAGTATGAGTATGAGTATGAGTATGAGTATGAGTATGAGTATGAGTATGAGTATATGAATGAGTGTGAGTATGAGTATGAGTATGAGTATGAGTATGAGTATGAGTATGAGTATGAGTATGACTATGAGTATGAGTGTGAGTATGAGTATGAGTATGAGTATGTGTATGAGTGTAAGTATGAGTATGAGTATGAGTATGAGTATGAGTATGAGTATGAGTATGAGTATGAGTATGACTATGAGTATGAGTGTGAGTATGAGTATGAGTATGAGTATGAGTATGTGTATGAGTGTAAGTATGAGTATGAGTATGAGTATGAGTATGAGTATGTGTATGAGTATGAGTATGAGTATGAGTATGGGTATGAGTATGAACATGAGCATGAGTATGAGTATGTGTATGAGTATGAGTATGAGCCTGAATATGAGTATGAGTATGAGTATGAGCATGGGTATGAGCATGAGCATGCGTATGAGTATGAGTATGAGTATGAGTATGAGTATGAGTATGAGTATGAGTATGTGTATGAGTATGGGTATGAGTATGAGTATGAGTATGAGTATGAGTATGCGTATGAGTATGAGTATGAGTATGATTATGAGTATGAGTATGAGTATGAGTATGAGTATGAGTATGAGTATGAGTACGAGTATGAGTTTGGGTATGAGTATGAGTATGAGTATGAGTATGGGTATGGGTATGGGTATGGGTATGAGTATGAGTATGAGTATGCGTATGCGTATGCGTATGAATATGAGAATGAGTATGAGTATTAGTATGAGTATGAGTATGTGTATGAGTATGAGTATGAGTATGAGTATGAGTATGAGTATGAGTATGAGTATGAGTATGAGTATGAGTAAGAGTATGAGTATGAGTATGAGTATGAGTATGAGTATGAGTATGAGTATGACTATGAGTATGAGTGTGAGTATGAGTATGAGTATGAGTATGTGTATGAGTGTAAGTATGAGTATGAGTATGAGTATGAGTATGAGTATGAGTATGAGTATGTGTATGAGTATGAGTATGAGTATGAGTATGAGTATGAGTATGTGTATGAGTATGGGTATGAGTATGAGTATGAGTATGAGTATGAGTATGAGTATGAGTATGCGTATGAGTATGAGTATGAGTATGAGTATGATTATGAGTATGAGTATGAGTATGAGTATGAGTATGAGTATGAGTACGAGTATGAGTATGGGTATGAGTATGAGTATGAGTATGGGTATGTGTATGGGTATGGGTATGAGTATGAGTATGAGTATGCGTATGCGTATGCGTATGAATATGAGAATGAGTATGAGTATTAGTATGAGTATGAGTATGAGTATGAGTATGTGTATGAGTATGAGTATGAGTATGAGTATGAGTATGAGTATGAGTATGAGTATGAGTATGAGTATGAGTATGAGTATGAGTATGAGTATGAGTATGAGTATGAGTATGTGTATGAGTATGGGTATGGGTATGAGTATGAGTATGAGTATGAGTATGAGTATGAACATGAGCATGAGTATGAGTATGAGTATGAGTATGAGTATGAGTATGAGTATGAGTATGAGTATGAGTACGAGTATGAGTATGGGTATGAGTATGAGTATGAGTATGACTATGAGTATGAGTGTGAGTATGAGTATGAGTATGAGTATGAGTATGTGTATGAGTGTAAGTATGAGTATGAGTATGAGTATGAGTATGAGTATGAGTATGAGTATGAATATGAGTATGAGTATGAGTATGAGTATGAGTATGAGTATGAGTATGAGTATATGAATGAGTGTGAGTATGAGTATGAGTATGAGTATGAGTATGAGTATGAGTATGAGTATGACTATGAGTATGAGTGTGAGTATGAGTATGAGTATGAGTATGTGTATGAGTGTAAGTATGAGTATGAGTATGAGTATGAGTATGAGTATGAGTATGAGTATGTGTATGAGTATGAGTATGAGTATGAGTATGAGTATGAGTATGAGTATGAACATGAGCATGAGTATGAGTATGTGTATGAGTATGAGTATGAGCCTGAATATGAGTATGAGAATGAGTATGAGCATGGGTATGAGCATGAGCATGCGTATGAGTATGAGTATGAGTATGAGTATGAGTATGAGTATGTGTATGAGTATGGGTATGAGTATGAGTATGAGTATGAGTATGAGTATGAGTATGCGTATGAGTATGAGTATGAGTATGAGTATGATTATGAGTATGAGTATGAGTATGAGTATGAGTATGAGTATGAGTATGAGTATGAGTATGAGTACGAGTATGAGTATGGGTATGAGTATGAGTATGAGTATGAGTATGGGTATGGGTATGGGTATGGGTATGAGTATGAGTATGAGTATGCGTATGCGTATGCGTATGAATATGAGAATGAGTATGAGTATTAGTATGAGTATGAGTATGAGTATGAGTATGTGTATGAGTATGAGTATGAGTATGAGTATGAGTATGAGTATGAGTATGAGTATGAGTATGAGTATGAGTATGAGTATGAGTATGAGTATGAGTATGAGTATGAGTATGAGTATGAGTATGAGTATGAGTGTGAGTATGAGTGTGAGTATGAGTATGAGTATGCGTATGTGTATGAGTATGAGTATGATTATGAGTATGAGTATGAGTATGAGTATGAGTATGAGTATGAGTATGAGTATGAGTATGAGTTAGAGTATGAGTATGAGTATGGGTATGAGTATGAGTATGAGTATGAGTATGAGTATGAGTATGGGTATGGGTATGGGTATGGGCATGAGTATGAGTATGAGTATGAGTATGAGTATGAGTATGAGTATGAGTATGTGTATGAGTATGGGTATGAGTATGAGTATGAGTATGAGTATGAGTATGAGTATGGGTATGGGTATGGGTATGGGCATGAGTATGAGTATGAGTATGAGTATGAGTATGAGTATGAGTATGTGTATGAGTATGGGTATGAGTATGAGTATGAGTATGAGTATGAGTATGAGTATGAACATGAGCATGAGTATGAGTATGTGTATGGATATGAGTATGATTATGAGTATGAGTATGAGTATGAGTATGAGTATGAGCATGGGTATGAGTAAGAGCATGAGTATGAGTATGAGTATGAGTAAGAGTATGAGTATGAGTATGAGTATGAGTATGATTATGAGTATGAGTATGAGTATGAGTATGAGTATGATTATGAGTATGAGTATGAGTATGAGTATGAGTATGAGTATGAGAATGAGTGTGTGTATGAGTATGAGTATGAGTGTGAGTGTGAGTATGAGTGTGAGTATGAGTATGAGTATGAGTATGAGTATGCGTATGTGTATGAGTATGAGTATGATTATGAGTATGAGTATGAGTATGAGTATGAGTATGAGTATGAGTATGAGTATGAGTATGAGTATGAGTATGAGTATGAGTATGAGTATGAGTATGAGTATGAGTGTGAGTATGAGTGTGAGTATGAGTATGAGTATGCGTATGTGTATGAGTATGAGTATGATTATGAGTATGAGTATGAGTATGAGTATGAGTATGAGTATGAGTATGAGTATGAGTATGAGTTAGAGTATGAGTATGAGTATGGGTATGAGTATGAGTATGAGTATGAGTATGAGTATGAGTATGGGTATGGGTATGGGTATGGGCATGAGTATGAGTATGAGTATGAGTATGAGTATGAGTATGAGTATGAGTATGTGTATGAGTATGGGTATGAGTATGAGTATGAGTATGAGTATGAGTATGAGTATGGGTATGGGTATGGGTATGGGCATGAGTATGAGTATGAGTATGAGTATGAGTATGAGTATGAGTATGTGTATGAGTATGGGTATGAGTATGAGTATGAGTATGAGTATGAGTATGAGTATGAACATGAGCATGAGTATGAGTATGTGTATGGATATGAGTATGATTATGAGTATGAGTATGAGTATGAGTATGAGTATGAGCATGGGTATGAGTAAGAGCATGAGTATGAGTATGAGTATGAGTAAGAGTATGAGTATGAGTATGAGTATGAGTATGATTATGAGTATGAGTATGAGTATGAGTATGAGTATGATTATGAGTATGAGTATGAGTATGAGTATGAGTATGAGTATGAGAATGAGTGTGTGTATGAGTATGAGTATGAGTGTGAGTGTGAGTATGAGTGTGAGTATGAGTATGAGTATGAGTATGAGTATGCGTATGTGTATGAGTATGAGTATGATTATGAGTATGAGTATGAGTATGAGTATGAGTATGAGTATGAGTATGAGTATGAGTATGAGTAAGAGTATGAGTATGGGTATGAGTATGAGTATGAGTATGAGTATGGGTATGGGTATGGGTATGGGCATGAGTATGAGTATGAGTATGAGTATGAGTATGAGTATGAGTATGAGTATGAGTATGAGTATGTGTATGAGTATGGGTATGAGTATGAGTATGAGTATGAGTATGAGTATGAGTATGAGTATGAACATGAGCATGAGTATGAGTATGTGTATGGATATGAGTATGATTATGAGTATGAGTATGAGTATGAGTATGAGTATGAGTATGAGCATGGGTATGAGTAAGAGCATGAGTATGAGTATCAGTATGAGTAGGAGTAGGAGTATGAGTATGTGTATGAGTATGAGTATGAGTATGAGTATGAGTATGAGTATGAGTATGAGTATGAGTTTGAGTATGAGTATGAGTATGAGTATGAGTATGAGTATGAGTATGAGTATGAGTATGAGTATGAGTAAGAGTATGAGTATGAGTATGAGTATGAGTATGAGTATGAGTATGAGTATGAGTATGAGTATGAGTATGTGTATGAGTATGAGTATGAGTGTGAGTATGAGTGTGAGTATGAGTATGAGTATGCGTATGTGTATGAGTATGAGTATGATTATGAGTATGAGTATGAGTATGAGTATGAGTATGAGTATGAGTAAGAGTATGAGTATGGGTATGAGTATGAGTATGAGTATGAGTATGGGTATGGGTATGGGTATGGGCATGAGTATGAGTATGAGTATGAGTATGAGTATGAGTATGAGTATGAGTATGAGTATGTGTATGAGTATGGGTATGAGTATGAGTATGAGTATGAGTATGAGTATGAGTATGAACATGAGCATGAGTATGAGTATGAGTATGAGTATGAGTATGAGTATGAGTATGAGTATGAGTACGAGTATGAGTATGGGTATGAGTATGAGTATGAGTATGACTATGAGTATGAGTGTGAGTATGAGTATGAGTATGAGTATGAGTATGTGTATGAGTGTAAGTATGAGTATGAGTATGAGTATGATTATGAGTATGAGTATGAATATGAGTATGAGTATGAGTATGAGTATGAGTATGAGTATGAGTATGAGTATGAGTATATGAATGAGTGTGAGTATGAGTATGAGTATGAGTATGAGTATGAGTATGAGTATGAGTATGAGTATGACTATGAGTATGAGTGTGAGTATGAGTATGAGTATGAGTATGTGTATGAGTGTAAGTATGAGTATGAGTATGAGTATGAGTATGAGTATGAGTATGAGTATGAGTATGAGTATGACTATGAGTATGAGTGTGAGTATGAGTATGAGTATGAGTATGAGTATGTGTATGAGTGTAAGTATGAGTATGAGTATGAGTATGAGTATGAGTATGTGTATGAGTATGAGTATGAGTATGAGTATGGGTATGAGTATGAACATGAGCATGAGTATGAGTATGTGTATGAGTATGAGTATGAGCCTGAATATGAGTATGAGTATGAGTATGAGCATGGGTATGAGCATGAGCATGCGTATGAGTATGAGTATGAGTATGAGTATGAGTATGAGTATGAGTATGAGTATGTGTATGAGTATGGGTATGAGTATGAGTATGAGTATGAGTATGAGTATGCGTATGAGTATGAGTATGAGTATGATTATGAGTATGAGTATGAGTATGAGTATGAGTATGAGTATGAGTATGAGTACGAGTATGAGTTTGGGTATGAGTATGAGTATGAGTATGAGTATGGGTATGGGTATGGGTATGGGTATGAGTATGAGTATGAGTATGCGTATGCGTATGCGTATGAATATGAGAATGAGTATGAGTATTAGTATGAGTATGAGTATGTGTATGAGTATGAGTATGAGTATGAGTATGAGTATGAGTATGAGTATGAGTATGAGTATGAGTATGAGTAAGAGTATGAGTATGAGTATGAGTATGAGTATGAGTATGAGTATGAGTATGACTATGAGTATGAGTGTGAGTATGAGTATGAGTATGAGTATGTGTATGAGTGTAAGTATGAGTATGAGTATGAGTATGAGTATGAGTATGAGTATGAGTATGTGTATGAGTATGAGTATGAGTATGAGTATGAGTATGAGTATGTGTATGAGTATGGGTATGAGTATGAGTATGAGTATGAGTATGAGTATGAGTATGAGTATGCGTATGAGTATGAGTATGAGTATGAGTATGATTATGAGTATGAGTATGAGTATGAGTATGAGTATGAGTATGAGTACGAGTATGAGTATGGGTATGAGTATGAGTATGAGTATGGGTATGTGTATGGGTATGGGTATGAGTATGAGTATGAGTATGCGTATGCGTATGCGTATGAATATGAGAATGAGTATGAGTATTAGTATGAGTATGAGTATGAGTATGAGTATGTGTATGAGTATGAGTATGAGTATGAGTATGAGTATGAGTATGAGTATGAGTATGAGTATGAGTATGAGTATGAGTATGAGTATGAGTATGAGTATGAGTATGAGTATGAGTGTGAGTATGAGTGTGAGTATGAGTATGAGTATGCGTATGTGTATGAGTATGAGTATGATTATGAGTATGAGTATGAGTATGAGTATGAGTATGAGTATGAGTATGAGTATGAGTTAGAGTTTGAGTATGATTATGGGTATGAGTATGAGTATGAGTATGAGTATGAGTATGAGTATGGGTATGGGTATGGGTATGGGCATGAGTATGAGTATGAGTATGAGTATGAGTATGAGTATGAGTATGTGTATGAGTATGGGTATGAGTATGAGTATGAGTATGAGTATGAGTATGAGTATGAACATGAGCATGAGTATGAGTATGTGTATGCATATGAGTATGATTATGAGTATGAGTATGAGTATGAGTATGAGTATGAGCATGGGTATGAGTAAGAGCATGAGTATGAGTATGAGTATGATTATGAGTATGAGTATGAGTATGAGTATGAGTATGAGTATGAGTATGAGTATGAGTACGAGTATGAGTATGGGTATGAGTATGAGTATGAGTATGAGTATGGGTATGGGTATGGGTATGGGTATGAGTATGAGTATGAGTATGCGTATGCGTATGCGTATGAATATGAGAATGAGTATGAGTATTAGTATGAGTATGAGTATGAGTATGAGTATGTGTATGAGTATGAGTATGAGTATGAGTATGAGTATGAGTATGAGTATGAGTATGAGTATGAGTATGTGTATGAGTATGAGTATGAGTATGAGTATGAGTATGAGTATGAGTATGAGTATGAGTATGAGTATGAGTATGAGTGTGAGTATGAGTGTGAGTATGAGTATGAGTATGCGTATGTGTATGAGTATGAGTATGAGTATGAGTATGAACATGAGCATGAGTATGAGTATGTGTATGGATATGAGTATGATTATGAGTATGAGTATGAGTATGAGTATGAGTATGAGCATGGGTATGAGTAAGAGCATGAGTATGAGTATCAGTATGAGTAGGAGTAGGAGTATGAGTATGTGTATGAGTATGAGTATGAGTATGAGTATGAGTATGAGTATGAATATGAGTATGAGTATGAGTATGAGTATGAGTATGAGTATGAGTATGAGTATGAGTATGAGTATATGAATGAGTGTGAGTATGAGTATGAGTATGAGTATGAGTATGAGTATGAGTATGAGTATGAGTATGACTATGAGTATGAGTGTGAGTATGAGTATGAGTATGAGTATGTGTATGAGTGTAAGTATGAGTATGAGTATGAGTATGAGTATGAGTATGAGTATGAGTATGTGTATGAGTATGAGTATGAGTATGAGTATGAGTATGAGTATGAACATGAGCATGAGTATGAGTATGTGTATGAGTATGAGTATGAGCCTGAATATGAGTATGAGTATGAGTATGAGCATGGGTATGAGCATGAGCATGCGTATGAGTATGAGTATGAGTATGAGTATGAGTATGAGTATGAGTATGTGTATGAGTATGGGTATGAGTATGAGTATGAGTATGAGTATGAGTATGAGTATGCGTATGAGTATGAGTATGAGTATGAGTATGAGTATGAGTATGTGTATGAGTATGGGTATGAGTATGAGTATGAGTATGAGTATGAGTATGAGTATGAACATGAGCATGAGTGTGAGTATGAGTACGAGTATGAGTATGGGTATGAGTATGAGTATGAGTATGGGTATGGGTATGGGTATGGGTATGAGTATGAGTATGAGTATGCGTATGCGTATGCGTATGAATATGAGAATGAGTATGAGTATTAGTATGAGTATGAGTATGAGTATGAGTATGTGTATGAGTATGAGTATGAGTATGAGTATGAGTATGAGTATGAGTATGAGTATGAGTATGAGTATGAGTATGAGTATGAGTATGAGTATGAGTATGAGTATGAGTATGAGTATGAGTGTGAGTATGAGTGTGAGTATGAGTATGAGTATGCGTATGTGTATGAGTATGAGTATGATTATGAGTATGAGTATGAGTATGAGTATGAGTATGAGTATGAGTATGAGTATGAGTTAGAGTATGAGTATGATTATGGGTATGAGTATGAGTATGAGTATGAGTATGAGTATGAGTATGGGTATGGGTATGGGTATGGGCATGAGTATGAGTATGAGTATGAGTATGAGTATGAGTATGAGTATGTGTATGAGTATGGGTATGAGTATGAGTATGAGTATGAGTATGAGTATGAGTATGAACATGAGCATGAGTATGAGTATGTGTATGGATATGAGTATGATTATGAGTATGAGTATGAGTATGAGTATGAGTATGAGCATGGGTATGAGTAAGAGCATGAGTATGAGTATGAGTATGAGTAAGAGTATGAGTATGAGTATGAGTATGAGTATGATTATGAGTATGAGTATGAGTATGAGTATGAGTATGAGTATGAGAATGAGTATGAGTATGAGTATGAGTATGAGAATGAGTGTGTGTATGAGTATGAGTATGAGTGAGTATGAGTATGAGTTTGAGTATGAGTATGAGTATGAGTATGAGTATGAGTTTGAGTATGAGTATGAGTATGAGTACGAGTATGAGTATGGGTATGAGTATGAGAATGAGTGTGTGTATGAGTATGAGTATGAGTGTGAGTGTGAGTATGAGTGTGAGTATGAGTATGAGTATGAGTATGAGTATGCGTATGTGTATGAGTATGAGTATGATTATGAGTATGAGTATGAGTATGAGTATGAGTATGAGTATGAGTATGAGTATGAGTATGAGTAAGAGTATGAGTATGGGTATGAGTATGAGTATGAGTATGAGTATGGGTATGGGTATGGGTATGGGCATGAGTATGAGTATGAGTATGAGTATGAGTATGAGTATGAGTATGAGTATGAGTATGAGTATGTGTATGAGTATGGGTATGAGTATGAGTATGAGTATGAGTATGAGTATGAGTATGAGTATGAGTATGAACATGAGCATGAGTATGAGTATGTGTATGGATATGAGTATGATTATGAGTATGAGTATGAGTATGAGTATGAGTATGAGCATGGGTATGAGTAAGAGCATGAGTATGAGTATCAGTATGAGTAGGAGTAGGAGTATGAGTATGTGTATGAGTATGAGTATGAGTATGAGTATGAGTATGAGTATGCGTATGAGTATGAGTATGAGTATGAGTATGATTATGAGTATGAGTATGAGTATGAGTATGAGTATGAGTATGAGTACGAGTATGAGTATGGGTATGAGTATGAGTATGAGTATGGGTATGTGTATGGGTATGGGTATGAGTATGAGTATGAGTATGCGTATGCGTATGCGTATGAATATGAGAATGAGTATGAGTATTAGTATGAGTATGAGTATGAGTATGAGTATGTGTATGAGTATGAGTATGAGTATGAGTATGAGTATGAGTATGAGTATGAGTATGAGTATGAGTATGAGTATGAGTATGAGTATGAGTATGAGTATGAGTATGAGTATGAGTATGTGTATGAGTATGGGTATGAGTATGAGTATGAGTATGAGTATGAGTATGAGTATGAACATGAGCATGAGTATGAGTATGAGTATGAGTATGAGTATGAGTATGAGTATGAGTATGAGTATGAGTACGAGTATGAGTATGGGTATGAGTATGAGTATGAGTATGACTATGAGTATGAGTGTGAGTATGAGTATGAGTATGAGTATGAGTATGTGTATGAGTGTAAGTATGAGTATGAGTATGAGTATGAGTATGAGTATGAGTATGAATATGAGTATGAGTATGAGTATGAGTATGAGTATGAGTATGAGTATATGAATGAGTGTGAGTATGAGTATGAGTATGAGTATGAGTATGAGTATGAGTATGAGTATGACTATGAGTATGAGTGTGAGTATGAGTATGAGTATGAGTATGTGTATGAGTGTAAGTATGAGTATGAGTATGAGTATGAGTATGAGTATGAGTATGAGTATGTGTATGAGTATGAGTATGAGTATGAGTATGAGTATGAGTATGAGTATGAACATGAGCATGAGTATGAGTATGTGTATGAGTATGAGTATGAGCCTGAATATGAGTATGAGTATGAGTATGAGCATGGGTATGAGCATGAGCATGCGTATGAGTATGAGTATGAGTATGAGTATGAGTATGAGTATGTGTATGAGTATGGGTATGAGTATGAGTATGAGTATGAGTATGAGTATGAGTATGCGTATGAGTATGAGTATGAGTATGAGTATGATTATGAGTATGAGTATGAGTATGAGTATGAGTATGAGTATGTGTATGAGTATGGGTATGAGTATGAGTATGAGTATGAGTATGAGTATGAGTATGAACATGAGCATGAGTATGAGTATGAGTATGAGTATGAGTATGAGTATGAGTATGAGTATGAGTACGAGTATGAGTATGGGTATGAGTATGAGTATGAGTATGACTATGAGTATGAGTGTGAGTATGAGTATGAGTATGAGTATGAGTATGTGTATGAGTGTAAGTATGAGTATGAGTATGAGTATGATTATGAGTATGAGTATGAATATGAGTATGAGTATGAGTATGAGTATGAGTATGAGTATGAGTGTGAGTATGAGTATATGAATGAGTGTGAGTATGAGTATGAGTATGAGTATGAGTATGAGTATGAGTATGAGTATGAGTATGACTATGAGTATGAGTGTGAGTATGAGTATGAGTATGAGTATGTGTATGAGTGTAAGTATGAGTATGAGTATGAGTATGAGTATGAGTATGAGTATGAGTATGAGTATGAGTATGACTATGAGTATGAGTGTGAGTATGAGTATGAGTATGAGTATGAGTATGTGTATGAGTGTAAGTATGAGTATGAGTATGAGTATGAGTATGAGTATGTGTATGAGTATGAGTATGAGTATGAGTATGGGTATGAGTATGAACATGAGCATGAGTATGAGTATGTGTATGAGTATGAGTATGAGCCTGAATATGAGTATGAGTATGAGTATGAGCATGGGTATGAGCATGAGCATGCGTATGAGTATGAGTATGAGTATGAGTATGAGTATGAGTATGAGTATGAGTATGTGTATGAGTATGGGTATGAGTATGAGTATGAGTATGAGTATGAGTATGCGTATGAGTATGAGTATGAGTATGATTATGAGTATGAGTATGAGTATGAGTATGAGTATGAGTATGAGTATGAGTACGAGTATGAGTTTGGGTATGAGTATGAGTATGAGTATGAGTATGGGTATGGGTATGGGTATGGGTATGAGTATGAGTATGAGTATGCGTATGCGTATGCGTATGAATATGAGAATGAGTATGAGTATTAGTATGAGTATGAGTATGTGTATGAGTATGAGTATGAGTATGAGTATGAGTATGAGTATGAGTATGAGTATGAGTATGAGTATGAGTAAGAGTATGAGTATGAGTATGAGTATGAGTATGAGTATGAGTATGAGTATGACTATGAGTATGAGTGTGAGTATGAGTATGAGTATGAGTATGTGTATGAGTGTAAGTATGAGTATGAGTATGAGTATGAGTATGAGTATGAGTATGAGTATGTGTATGAGTATGAGTATGAGTATGAGTATGAGTATGAGTATGTGTATGAGTATGGGTATGAGTATGAGTATGAGTATGAGTATGAGTATGAGTATGAGTATGCGTATGAGTATGAGTATGAGTATGAGTATGATTATGAGTATGAGTATGAGTATGAGTATGAGTATGAGTATGAGTACGAGTATGAGTATGGGTATGAGTATGAGTATGAGTATGGGTATGTGTATGGGTATGGGTATGAGTATGAGTATGAGTATGCGTATGCGTATGCGTATGAATATGAGAATGAGTATGAGTATTAGTATGAGTATGAGTATGAGTATGAGTATGTGTATGAGTATGAGTATGAGTATGAGTATGAGTATGAGTATGAGTATGAGTATGAGTATGAGTATGAGTATGAGTATGAGTATGAGTATGAGTATGAGTATGAGTATGAGTGTGAGTATGAGTGTGAGTATGAGTATGAGTATGCGTATGTGTATGAGTATGAGTATGATTATGAGTATGAGTATGAGTATGAGTATGAGTATGAGTATGAGTATGAGTATGAGTTAGAGTTTGAGTATGATTATGGGTATGAGTATGAGTATGAGTATGAGTATGAGTATGAGTATGGGTATGGGTATGGGTATGGGCATGAGTATGAGTATGAGTATGAGTATGAGTATGAGTATGAGTATGTGTATGAGTATGGGTATGAGTATGAGTATGAGTATGAGTATGAGTATGAGTATGAACATGAGCATGAGTATGAGTATGTGTATGCATATGAGTATGATTATGAGTATGAGTATGAGTATGAGTATGAGTATGAGCATGGGTATGAGTAAGAGCATGAGTATGAGTATGAGTATGATTATGAGTATGAGTATGAGTATGAGTATGAGTATGAGTATGAGTATGAGTATGAGTATGAGTACGAGTATGAGTATGGGTATGAGTATGAGTATGAGTATGAGTATGGGTATGGGTATGGGTATGGGTATGAGTATGAGTATGAGTATGCGTATGCGTATGCGTATGAATATGAGAATGAGTATGAGTATTAGTATGAGTATGAGTATGAGTATGAGTATGTGTATGAGTATGAGTATGAGTATGAGTATGAGTATGAGTATGAGTATGAGTATGAGTATGAGTATGTGTATGAGTATGAGTATGAGTATGAGTATGAGTATGAGTATGAGTATGAGTATGAGTATGAGTATGAGTATGAGTGTGAGTATGAGTGTGAGTATGAGTATGAGTATGCGTATGTGTATGAGTATGAGTATGAGTATGAGTATGAACATGAGCATGAGTATGAGTATGTGTATGGATATGAGTATGATTATGAGTATGAGTATGAGTATGAGTATGAGTATGAGCATGGGTATGAGTAAGAGCATGAGTATGAGTATCAGTATGAGTAGGAGTAGGAGTATGAGTATGTGTATGAGTATGAGTATGAGTATGAGTATGAGTATGAGTATGAATATGAGTATGAGTATGAGTATGAGTATGAGTATGAGTATGAGTATGAGTATGAGTATGAGTATATGAATGAGTGTGAGTATGAGTATGAGTATGAGTATGAGTATGAGTATGAGTATGAGTATGAGTATGACTATGAGTATGAGTGTGAGTATGAGTATGAGTATGAGTATGTGTATGAGTGTAAGTATGAGTATGAGTATGAGTATGAGTATGAGTATGAGTATGAGTATGTGTATGAGTATGAGTATGAGTATGAGTATGAGTATGAGTATGAACATGAGCATGAGTATGAGTATGTGTATGAGTATGAGTATGAGCCTGAATATGAGTATGAGTATGAGTATGAGCATGGGTATGAGCATGAGCATGCGTATGAGTATGAGTATGAGTATGAGTATGAGTATGAGTATGAGTATGTGTATGAGTATGGGTATGAGTATGAGTATGAGTATGAGTATGAGTATGAGTATGCGTATGAGTATGAGTATGAGTATGAGTATGAGTATGAGTATGTGTATGAGTATGGGTATGAGTATGAGTATGAGTATGAGTATGAGTATGAGTATGAACATGAGCATGAGTGTGAGTATGAGTACGAGTATGAGTATGGGTATGAGTATGAGTATGAGTATGGGTATGGGTATGGGTATGGGTATGAGTATGAGTATGAGTATGCGTATGCGTATGCGTATGAATATGAGAATGAGTATGAGTATTAGTATGAGTATGAGTATGAGTATGAGTATGTGTATGAGTATGAGTATGAGTATGAGTATGAGTATGAGTATGAGTATGAGTATGAGTATGAGTATGAGTATGAGTATGAGTATGAGTATGAGTATGAGTATGAGTATGAGTATGAGTGTGAGTATGAGTGTGAGTATGAGTATGAGTATGCGTATGTGTATGAGTATGAGTATGATTATGAGTATGAGTATGAGTATGAGTATGAGTATGAGTATGAGTATGAGTATGAGTTAGAGTATGAGTATGATTATGGGTATGAGTATGAGTATGAGTATGAGTATGAGTATGAGTATGGGTATGGGTATGGGTATGGGCATGAGTATGAGTATGAGTATGAGTATGAGTATGAGTATGAGTATGTGTATGAGTATGGGTATGAGTATGAGTATGAGTATGAGTATGAGTATGAGTATGAACATGAGCATGAGTATGAGTATGTGTATGGATATGAGTATGATTATGAGTATGAGTATGAGTATGAGTATGAGTATGAGCATGGGTATGAGTAAGAGCATGAGTATGAGTATGAGTATGAGTAAGAGTATGAGTATGAGTATGAGTATGAGTATGATTATGAGTATGAGTATGAGTATGAGTATGAGTATGAGTATGAGAATGAGTATGAGTATGAGTATGAGTATGAGAATGAGTGTGTGTATGAGTATGAGTATGAGTGAGTATGAGTATGAGTTTGAGTATGAGTATGAGTATGAGTATGAGTATGAGTTTGAGTATGAGTATGAGTATGAGTACGAGTATGAGTATGGGTATGAGTATGAGAATGAGTGTGTGTATGAGTATGAGTATGAGTGTGAGTGTGAGTATGAGTGTGAGTATGAGTATGAGTATGAGTATGAGTATGCGTATGTGTATGAGTATGAGTATGATTATGAGTATGAGTATGAGTATGAGTATGAGTATGAGTATGAGTATGAGTATGAGTATGAGTAAGAGTATGAGTATGGGTATGAGTATGAGTATGAGTATGAGTATGGGTATGGGTATGGGTATGGGCATGAGTATGAGTATGAGTATGAGTATGAGTATGAGTATGAGTATGAGTATGAGTATGAGTATGTGTATGAGTATGGGTATGAGTATGAGTATGAGTATGAGTATGAGTATGAGTATGAGTATGAGTATGAACATGAGCATGAGTATGAGTATGTGTATGGATATGAGTATGATTATGAGTATGAGTATGAGTATGAGTATGAGTATGAGCATGGGTATGAGTAAGAGCATGAGTATGAGTATCAGTATGAGTAGGAGTAGGAGTATGAGTATGTGTATGAGTATGAGTATGAGTATGAGTATGAGTATGAGTATGCGTATGAGTATGAGTATGAGTATGAGTATGATTATGAGTATGAGTATGAGTATGAGTATGAGTATGAGTATGAGTACGAGTATGAGTATGGGTATGAGTATGAGTATGAGTATGGGTATGTGTATGGGTATGGGTATGAGTATGAGTATGAGTATGCGTATGCGTATGCGTATGAATATGAGAATGAGTATGAGTATTAGTATGAGTATGAGTATGAGTATGAGTATGTGTATGAGTATGAGTATGAGTATGAGTATGAGTATGAGTATGAGTATGAGTATGAGTATGAGTATGAGTATGAGTATGAGTATGAGTATGAGTATGAGTATGAGTATGAGTATGTGTATGAGTATGGGTATGAGTATGAGTATGAGTATGAGTATGAGTATGAGTATGAACATGAGCATGAGTATGAGTATGAGTATGAGTATGAGTATGAGTATGAGTATGAGTATGAGTATGAGTACGAGTATGAGTATGGGTATGAGTATGAGTATGAGTATGACTATGAGTATGAGTGTGAGTATGAGTATGAGTATGAGTATGAGTATGTGTATGAGTGTAAGTATGAGTATGAGTATGAGTATGAGTATGAGTATGAGTATGAATATGAGTATGAGTATGAGTATGAGTATGAGTATGAGTATGAGTATGAGTATATGAATGAGTGTGAGTATGAGTATGAGTATGAGTATGAGTATGAGTATGAGTATGAGTATGACTATGAGTATGAGTGTGAGTATGAGTATGAGTATGAGTATGTGTATGAGTGTAAGTATGAGTATGAGTATGAGTATGAGTATGAGTATGAGTATGAGTATGTGTATGAGTATGAGTATGAGTATGAGTATGAGTATGAGTATGAGTATGAACATGAGCATGAGTATGAGTATGTGTATGAGTATGAGTATGAGCCTGAATATGAGTATGAGTATGAGTATGAGCATGGGTATGAGCATGAGCATGCGTATGAGTATGAGTATGAGTATGAGTATGAGTATGAGTATGTGTATGAGTATGGGTATGAGTATGAGTATGAGTATGAGTATGAGTATGAGTATGCGTATGAGTATGAGTATGAGTATGAGTATGATTATGAGTATGAGTATGAGTATGAGTATGAGTATGAGTATGAGTATGAGTATGAGTATGAGTACGAGTATGAGTATGGGTATGAGTATGAGTATGAGTATGAGTATGGGTATGGGTATGGGTATGGGTATGAGTATGAGTATGAGTATGCGTATGCGTATGCGTATGAATATGAGAATGAGTATGAGTATTAGTATGAGTATGAGTATGAGTATGAGTATGTGTATGAGTATGAGTATGAGTATGAGTATGAGTATGAGTATGAGTATGAGTATGAGTATGAGTATGAGTATGAGTATGAGTATGAGTATGAGTATGAGTATGAGTATGAGTATGAGTATGAGTATGAGTGTGAGTATGAGTGTGAGTATGAGTATGAGTATGCGTATGTGTATGAGTATGAGTATGATTATGAGTATGAGTATGAGTATGAGTATGAGTATGAGTATGAGTTAGAGTATGAGTATGAGTATGGGTATGAGTATGAGTATGAGTATGAGTATGAGTATGAGTATGGGTATGGGTATGGGTATGGGCATGAGTATGAGTATGAGTATGAGTATGAGTATGAGTATGAGTATGAGTATGTGTATGAGTATGGGTATGAGTATGAGTATGAGTATGAGTATGAGTATGAGTATGGGTATGGGTATGGGTATGGGCATGAGTATGAGTATGAGTATGAGTATGAGTATGAGTATGAGTATGTGTATGAGTATGGGTATGAGTATGAGTATGAGTATGAGTATGAGTATGAGTATGAACATGAGCATGAGTATGAGTATGTGTATGGATATGAGTATGATTATGAGTATGAGTATGAGTATGAGTATGAGTATGAGCATGGGTATGAGTAAGAGCATGAGTATGAGTATGAGTATGAGTAAGAGTATGAGTATGAGTATGAGTATGAGTATGATTATGAGTATGAGTATGAGTATGAGTATGAGTATGATTATGAGTATGAGTATGAGTATGAGTATGAGTATGAGTATGAGAATGAGTGTGTGTATGAGTATGAGTATGAGTGTGAGTGTGAGTATGAGTGTGAGTATGAGTATGAGTATGAGTATGAGTATGCGTATGTGTATGAGTATGAGTATGATTATGAGTATGAGTATGAGTATGAGTATGAGTATGAGTATGAGTATGAGTATGAGTATGAGTAAGAGTATGAGTATGGGTATGAGTATGAGTATGAGTATGAGTATGGGTATGGGTATGGGTATGGGCATGAGTATGAGTATGAGTATGAGTATGAGTATGAGTATGAGTATGAGTATGAGTATGAGTATGTGTATGAGTATGGGTATGAGTATGAGTATGAGTATGAGTATGAGTATGAGTATGAGTATGAACATGAGCATGAGTATGAGTATGTGTATGGATATGAGTATGATTATGAGTATGAGTATGAGTATGAGTATGAGTATGAGTATGAGCATGGGTATGAGTAAGAGCATGAGTATGAGTATCAGTATGAGTAGGAGTAGGAGTATGAGTATGTGTATGAGTATGAGTATGAGTATGAGTATGAGTATGAGTATGAGTATGAGTATGAGTTTGAGTATGAGTATGAGTATGAGTATGAGTATGAGTATGAGTATGAGTATGAGTATGAGTATGAGTAAGAGTATGAGTATGAGTATGAGTATGAGTATGAGTATGAGTATGAGTATGAGTATGAGTATGAGTATGTGTATGAGTATGAGTATGAGTGTGAGTATGAGTGTGAGTATGAGTATGAGTATGCGTATGTGTATGAGTATGAGTATGATTATGAGTATGAGTATGAGTATGAGTATGAGTATGAGTATGAGTAAGAGTATGAGTATGGGTATGAGTATGAGTATGAGTATGAGTATGGGTATGGGTATGGGTATGGGCATGAGTATGAGTATGAGTATGAGTATGAGTATGAGTATGAGTATGAGTATGAGTATGTGTATGAGTATGGGTATGAGTATGAGTATGAGTATGAGTATGAGTATGAGTATGAACATGAGCATGAGTATGAGTATGAGTATGAGTATGAGTATGAGTATGAGTATGAGTATGAGTATGAGTACGAGTATGAGTATGGGTATGAGTATGAGTATGAGTATGACTATGAGTATGAGTGTGAGTATGAGTATGAGTATGAGTATGAGTATGTGTATGAGTGTAAGTATGAGTATGAGTATGAGTATGATTATGAGTATGAGTATGAATATGAGTATGAGTATGAGTATGAGTATGAGTATGAGTATGAGTATGAGTATGAGTATATGAATGAGTGTGAGTATGAGTATGAGTATGAGTATGAGTATGAGTATGAGTATGAGTATGAGTATGACTATGAGTATGAGTGTGAGTATGAGTATGAGTATGAGTATGTGTATGAGTGTAAGTATGAGTATGAGTATGAGTATGAGTATGAGTATGAGTATGAGTATGAGTATGAGTATGACTATGAGTATGAGTGTGAGTATGAGTATGAGTATGAGTATGAGTATGTGTATGAGTGTAAGTATGAGTATGAGTATGAGTATGAGTATGAGTATGTGTATGAGTATGAGTATGAGTATGAGTATGGGTATGAGTATGAACATGAGCATGAGTATGAGTATGTGTATGAGTATGAGTATGAGCCTGAATATGAGTATGAGTATGAGTATGAGCATGGGTATGAGCATGAGCATGCGTATGAGTATGAGTATGAGTATGAGTATGAGTATGAGTATGAGTATGAGTATGTGTATGAGTATGGGTATGAGTATGAGTATGAGTATGAGTATGAGTATGCGTATGAGTATGAGTATGAGTATGATTATGAGTATGAGTATGAGTATGAGTATGAGTATGAGTATGAGTATGAGTACGAGTATGAGTTTGGGTATGAGTATGAGTATGAGTATGAGTATGGGTATGGGTATGGGTATGGGTATGAGTATGAGTATGAGTATGCGTATGCGTATGCGTATGAATATGAGAATGAGTATGAGTATTAGTATGAGTATGAGTATGTGTATGAGTATGAGTATGAGTATGAGTATGAGTATGAGTATGAGTATGAGTATGAGTATGAGTATGAGTAAGAGTATGAGTATGAGTATGAGTATGAGTATGAGTATGAGTATGAGTATGACTATGAGTATGAGTGTGAGTATGAGTATGAGTATGAGTATGTGTATGAGTGTAAGTATGAGTATGAGTATGAGTATGAGTATGAGTATGAGTATGAGTATGTGTATGAGTATGAGTATGAGTATGAGTATGAGTATGTGTATGAGTATGGGTATGAGTATGAGTATGAGTATGAGTATGAGTATGAGTATGAGTATGCGTATGAGTATGAGTATGAGTATGAGTATGATTATGAGTATGAGTATGAGTATGAGTATGAGTATGAGTATGAGTACGAGTATGAGTATGGGTATGAGTATGAGTATGAGTATGGGTATGTGTATGGGTATGGGTATGAGTATGAGTATGAGTATGCGTATGCGTATGCGTATGAATATGAGAATGAGTATGAGTATTAGTATGAGTATGAGTATGAGTATGAGTATGTGTATGAGTATGAGTATGAGTATGAGTATGAGTATGAGTATGAGTATGAGTATGAGTATGAGTATGAGTATGAGTATGAGTATGAGTATGAGTATGAGTATGAGTATGAGTATGAGTTAGAGTTTGAGTATGATTATGGGTATGAGTATGAGTATGAGTATGAGTATGAGTATGAGTATGGGTATGGGTATGGGTATGGGCATGAGTATGAGTATGAGTATGAGTATGAGTATGAGTATGAGTATGTGTATGAGTATGGGTATGAGTATGAGTATGAGTATGAGTATGAGTATGAGTATGAACATGAGCATGAGTATGAGTATGTGTATGCATATGAGTATGATTATGAGTATGAGTATGAGTATGAGTATGAGTATGAGCATGGGTATGAGTAAGAGCATGAGTATGAGTATGAGTATGATTATGAGTATGAGTATGAGTATGAGTATGAGTATGAGTATGAGTATGAGTATGAGTACGAGTATGAGTATGGGTATGAGTATGAGTATGAGTATGAGTATGGGTATGGGTATGGGTATGGGTATGAGTATGAGTATGAGTATGCGTATGCGTATGCGTATGAATATGAGAATGAGTATGAGTATTAGTATGAGTATGAGTATGAGTATGAGTATGTGTATGAGTATGAGTATGAGTATGAGTATGAGTATGAGTATGAGTATGAGTATGAGTATGAGTATGTGTATGAGTATGAGTATGAGTATGAGTATGAGTATGAGTATGAGTATGAGTATGAGTATGAGTATGAGTATGAGTGTGAGTATGAGTGTGAGTATGAGTATGAGTATGCGTATGTGTATGAGTATGAGTATGAGTATGAGTATGAACATGAGCATGAGTATGAGTATGTGTATGGATATGAGTATGATTATGAGTATGAGTATGAGTATGAGTATGAGTATGAGCATGGGTATGAGTAAGAGCATGAGTATGAGTATCAGTATGAGTAGGAGTAGGAGTATGAGTATGTGTATGAGTATGAGTATGAGTATGAGTATGAGTATGAGTATGAATATGAGTATGAGTATGAGTATGAGTATGAGTATGAGTATGAGTATGAGTATGAGTATGAGTATATGAATGAGTGTGAGTATGAGTATGAGTATGAGTATGAGTATGAGTATGAGTATGAGTATGAGTATGACTATGAGTATGAGTGTGAGTATGAGTATGAGTATGAGTATGTGTATGAGTGTAAGTA